>JAAALK010000284.1:23481835-23688120 GCA_019279435.1 Zizania palustris
TAAGCTCTATGGACCTCATCCGAGGATTGCCCAAGCTTAAGATGGAGAAGGATCTGGTTTGTCATCCCTGTCGTCATGGGAAAATGGTTGCCGCTTCTCACTCACCTGTGACTCAGGTGATGACTTCGTATCCAGGCGAGCTTTTACATTTGGACACTGTAGGTCCAGCTCGGCTACGCTCAGTCGGTGGGAAGTGGTATGCACTTGTGATTGTTGACGACTTTTCTCGTTTCTCGTGGGTTTTCTTTTTGGAGTCTAAGGATGAAACTTTTCAATTTGTCCATGATCTGATTTTGAAGCTGAAGAATGAGAACAATGGTCGGATGCGAGCAATTCGCTCCGACAACGGCTCTGAGTTCAAGAACTCTCAGTTCGTCAGCTTCTGTGGTGATCAGGGTCTGGACCATCAGTTTTCTTCTCCTTACACTCCCCCACAGAACGGCGTTGTGGAACGAAAGAACCGCACGCTAGTTGAGATGGCCAGGACGATGCTCGACGAGCACAGGACTCCTAGGCGTTTTTGGGCTGAAGCCATGAACACGGCTTGCTATCTTGCCAACCGTATTTTTCTTCGAGCTTACATTGGTAAGACTTCATATGAGTTGCGGTTTGGCAGACAGCCCAAGGTGACCCACTTGCGAGCGTTTGGCTGCAAGTGTTTTGTGCTCAAGAAGGGAGGGCATTTGGACAAATTTGAGTCTCGTTGCTGGGATGGTGTTTTTCTTGGTTATGCATTGCATTCTCGAGGCTTCCGTGTTTGGAACCTCGAATCCCAGCTGCTTGTCGAGACTTGTGAGGTTTCATTTGATGAGTCCTTGCCTTCTTTGACTCCTTCTTTTGAGCTTTCTGGTGATGATGAGCTCGGAGAGTCCATCTTCGAGGAAGATGAGGATACTCCAGCTGCTGTTGAGGGCGGGCCTTCTGCATCCCCTGCAGAGCCCACACCTTCTGTGACTTCGACTGATGATGAGGGCGGACCTCTGATCACTTCTTCCACTTCGATCGAGCCCCCTCAGTCGAGTCCAGAGGTGCCAGCTGCTGACTCCGGTGAGGTGACTTCAGATCACCAGGGAACCCGAGCAGTTCAGCGTGACCACCCCTCAGAGCTCATCATTGGTGATTTGACTGAGAGGACTTTGCGTTCTTCTGCCTCTCTCGCTGTGTTTGCTGAATCTGCGTTTGTTGCATCTTTTGAGCCCAGAGACATTTCTCATGCTCTTTCTGATTCTAATTGGATTAATGCTATGCAAGAAGAGCTTGAGAATTTTGTCCGCAATCGGGTTTGGACTCTAGTTGAGCCGCCACCAGGATGCAACCCCATAGGCACCAAGTGGGTATTCAAGAACAAACAAGGTGAAGATGGGGTTGTGGTGCGCAACAAAGCTCGACTAGTTGCCCAGGGTTATTGCCAAAAGGAAGGTATTGACTTTGAAGAAACCTTCGCTCCTGTGGCCCGTCTTGAGTCCATTCGCATTCTTTTAGCTTTTGCCGTTTCGAAAGGTTTTAAGCTTTTTCAAATGGACGTTAAGAGTGCTTTTCTGAACGGGTTCATAGAGGAGGAGGTATATGTTAGGCAACCCCCCGGTTTTGAGAACCCTAAGTTTCCTCAACATGTTTTTAAGTTGCATAAAGCTTTATACGGGTTGAGGCAAGCCCCCAGGGCTTGGTATGACCGGTTGAAGCAATTTTTGTTGGGGAAGGGCTTTGTGATGGGTTATGTGGACAAAACTCTTTTCTTGCTCAGGGATGCTTCAGATTTCTTAGTCGCTCAGATTTATGTGGACGATATTATCTTTGGCGGTACTACTGATTCTCTTGTGTCCAAGTTTTCTGAGCAGATGCACAGTGAGTTTGAGATGAGCCTCATGGGTGAACTTAAGTACTTTTTAGGGCTCCAGATCAAGAAGACCAAGGACGGCACTTTCATCCACCAAGGTAAGTATACTCGTGACATGCTTAAGAAATTTGACTTTGGTGGTGAATTGAAGCCGCAGATGACCCCGATGGGTACTTCCGGGGGTCTGGACAAGGACGAGAGCGGTGTCAAGGTCAATGAGAGAGAGTTTCGAGGGATGATTGGTTCACTGTTGTACTTGACGGCAACAAGACCGGACATTCAGTTCGCCGTGGGACTTTGCGCGCGTTTTTAGTCTTCACCACGCGTGTCTCACCGGCAAGCTGTCAAGCGCATTTTCAGGTATCTCACCTATGCGCCTGATCTTGGTCTTTATTATTCAGCATCATCATCACTTGATTTATCTAGCTTTTCGGACGCCGACTTTGGTGGGTGCCGGTTGGATCGCAAGTCGACTTCCGGTACTTGCTAGTTTCTTGGTTCTTCCCTTGTATCTTGGTCTTCTCGAAAGCAATCTGGAGTTGCTCTTTCGACCACAGAGGCTGAGTATGTAGCTGCTGCCAGCTGCTGCTCACAGATGGTTTGGATGATTTCTACTCTACGAGACTTTGGGTTGCTTTTTCCTACCAGGGTTCCATTGTTTTGCGACAGCACGAGTGCTATTAGTGTAGGGAAAAACCCGTGTCTCCATTCAAAAACCAAACATATTGATGTGCGCTTTCACTTCTTGCGGGATCAATATGAGAAAGGTGTCATTGACCTTATTCATGTTGATACCCATCATCAGTTGGCTGACATTTTCACCAAACCCCTAGATCAGTCTACTTTTGAGCGTTTAAGAGGGGATTTGGGTGTTGTGTATCCTTTCTAGGATATTTTGCGTCAGTTTTCTTGCTTCTTTACTCTTCTCTTGAGTCTTTTTGTGTGTGTTCATATCTTGCATATTCACGTATCACACTTTAGAGATGCTTCTGTTATATGATTGAACTGCTTTACTTATTCTAGCAGGTACATGCTTTTGATTACTTGTCAATGATCATGCTTTGATTCAGTTCGCTTGACATGTTTGATATCTGTCATATGCATGGCTTTTACGCTTTCAACTTGAAAAATGATCACCATTGCTTCTGGTAACTAGCATGTGTAGGCTGAATGCTTTTGCTATTTGTTACATGCCTTGTAGCTAGTTCATCACATAGATGCAGATATGCAACTTGGACGTCTTTATGCTTTAACATGGAAAATGTGCTATAAAAATGATAAAAATCAAAAATGAATGAAAAATTCCATGCCTTTTTGTGTTTAAGTTGAAAAGATCCAAGTGGGTTTGCTTTGTCGCACTATATTGTTCTGGATTGCTTACCATAGCACTTTGGTATGAACTAGGACAGTGTAGTGTATGCCAAGACCAATGTCTTAAGCTTCTGATGGCCCAGTTCTGGCCTAGGCTTGACTTGGTCGGTTAGCATAAGGTTTGACATGCAAATAACCCTTGGCAAAAATGACAAAGGAAAATGAAAAAGCCTGAACTTTAAAGGGATAACAAGTTTGCTGAAGCACTTTGTTTTGAACAATGCTTATCTTGGTAGATATCAGTTAGCTTCTGCATCTCATGCTTTACCTTGCTTGTTTACTAGACAATGTGGTGATGTTTTTATTTGCAAAAATTGACAAATGCGTGCTAAATGACTTTCTATAGATATCATCTCTTGCACTGATCATGCCATGTATCTTAGACAATATCTCTTTTGCTATACCTGTTAGATACTATATTTGCAGTCAATCATATCTGAGAAGCATGCTTTCTACACTCCACCTGCACCCCAGTTGCATTCACTGCATATTTTGAGGGGGAGTTGCTTTTCAGGGGGAGTCTGTGTCTCTTTTTGAGTGCTTGATGAGTTCACTTGTCAACAAGGGGGAGAAATTGGGATCAGAGTTTAAGGGGGAGTTCTTACTCTGTTGATATCCTTGTTGTTCTGAAATCGCACTCATTTTGAGCTTTTGTGTTTTGGTTAACCATAATGACCGTTTCTTGCTTTTGTTTGGCTTTTGGTCATTAAGGTTAAACTTTTACCTTATTTTTCTTCTTCTTTGTTCTTTTGTGTTTTGTTTTCGTGTTTCCACATTTGTTCACAGGTGCTAAAGAGCTGAGAATTGAGGAATGTTGACAATGCACTCATCAAGGGGGAGATTGAGGAGGCATGCTGAATAGCGTGGGCCTCATGGCTCTAGAAGTGATGAGTCATTGTCAACGATAGTCAACGAGGACTGAAGAAGAGAAGAGATCTACTGTTTCATGGGCCGCGTGTGACTCAGGTACACGGGCAGCGAGCGACTGTCGGGCAGAGGAGGCTGCGAAGTCGGGCTGGCCCAATCCGGGTGCATGGGCCAGAAGCAGTAGAAGACCCACTGGGCTGTTGACCAGGACTGACTCAGGTACACGGGCGGTGAGCGATTGCCGGGCTGAGAGAGCTGCGGGGTCGGGCCGGCCCAATCCGGGTACCTGGTGCAAAGCTGGTGGAGGCTTTGTCAGTTTCGGCGTAAAACTGACAACCATTGATTCTGTATCCGACTGTCCAGAAGAGTAGCTTCCGGATATGTCATCTGTTACTCTAGGCCCACAGTCAGTCAGTTGTGTCTGTAAAAATACCTAAGGGCAGTAGAGTCTTTTTCTGTATTCTTGAGTCTGTAAAAACCCTAAAGGGCTGGTAGAATATTCCTAGTGTTGGGCTGCCTATAAATAGCACCCCAATCCCTAGGGTTTGGACTACCCTTTGTGCTGAAATCAAATCCACCTTTTTGGGTCACTGTCTTCTCTCTCCTATGTGCGCCGCCAGGGCTTTCCTCTCCCTGTTCTTGCATTCTTTTGGCTCAAATCTTTTGGATGCATTTAATCTTTGAACTCTGGTGAATTTATTGCTTGCGTTTTTGTTCGGTTTGGGGAGTTATTGACTCACCTACGGGCTGCTGAATTTTTTCTTGAAGAGAAGCTTCTTCGGCTGGGTATGTTCTTCACGGTGGCAGTACTAGTTCTTGCTGTTGCAAGTAGTACTGCTTTACTGTAGCTACAGTGTTCGGCTGCAGCTTTTCACCTTCTATCGCCCAGCTTTTTGATCGAAGCTGACAGTCTCTTTTGCTTTTTCCTGGTGTGTCTGGCGAAGCTCGGTCCCGTGCGAAGCCCCTCAACTCCGTGAGGCAGGCTCCGATCGAACCTCTTTAAAGGCTTCGCTCAGACTTCGAACTTCGGTTTTTGTGTCTGAGTTGCTAGATTCGAAGTTCCTCCTGTATGGACAGCATCGCATACTTCGAACTAGCATACTCCGAATCTATCTGTTCGGAGTGCACACTTCATTAGGTTTCGAAGTTGGGTTCGAAGTTTGTCTGTTCTGATAGACTTCGCTTGAATTTCTTTGTGGCGTGTCTGCCTTCGTTTCTTCTCCGGAAGTTTTCCCTTTTCGAAGATAGAGTGTAGGCTTCGGACTTGATTTTCTGTCACGTGACAGACTTCGCCCCTACGTTCGAAGGTTGTTTGTTTGTGTGTTCGAAGCTTTGTGTTCGAAGTTTCATGTTCGAAGGTTTAGCTTCGAGGCTTTCGGTTCGAAGTACGTTCGAGGTCTTGTCTTCGAAGTGCATACTTCGAAGCAGGCTCCGGCACTGTTTTACTTCGCTCCGAAGCTCGTGAGTCGAAGCTGTGTGCGAAGACTTGTCTTCGAAGTGCATACTTCGAACCAAGCTCCGGCACTGTTTTTACTTCGCTCCGAAGTACTCTTCGCTTCTTATCACTTCGAACTAGCCTAGACAGTGACACCTTTGGCATTTCGGACAGACTCCGTCACCAACCTCCGAAGCATACCTCGACGTGCGAAGGGGGCTTCGCCAAGTCCCGAACAGGAGACAACTTTGGACAGTAACTTCTCATTTCACTTTTTACATACTTAGATCATTTCATTGAGAAGTCTAGGCCTGTTATAATTTGTTCATCTGCCTAGTTGCACCTCTTTAGTTTTACACTGTCTATCATCAGATGCTTCTAGGTTAGAAACCTTTAGACTTAGGCCTTCTGTTTATTTTCTGCTGCGTAGTATGTTTGAGGTGCGTTGGGTATTGGGAACAGGCCATTGATTCGGAAGAATTTTTAAGGCGCCCATTCACCCCCCCTCTGGTCGCTACTTTCGGTCCTACACCTTCCCCTCATAGACTTCCAGCTTCCGAGTGGACGCACTGGAACCGCGGGGTCGACCGAGAGGGAAGTGTCATGAAGCTGGGTTGTATTTTTCGGACTTCGAACATGCAAGTTCAAAGCTTCCGACGTGGGGGCTGACATAATCCGGAGCCCAAGCCACCGGCTTGTAGGCATCCGTAAAAGAGCCCAAAACCACACCATACGGAGTCCAAGCCATTGGCTGGTAGACTTCCGTAAAAAGAGTCGAAGGTGGCCAAAACATACGGAGTCCAAGCCATTGGCTGGTAGACTTCCGTAAAAAGAGCCGAAGGTGGCCAAAACCTGCGAAGTCCAAGCCATTGGCTGGTAGACTTCCGCAAAAAGGGCCGAAGGTGGCCAAAATATATGGAGTCCAAGCCATTGGCTGGTAGACATCCGTAAAAAGAGTCCAAAGAGACCATTGCAAACTCCGAACCATTGGTTCGACAGAGATCGCAAAAATAAGCCGAAGGTGGCTAAAGCAAAACAGAATTTAAGCCATGAGCTTCGAATGTCTGTTAACATAGTCCAAAGTGACAAATTATCTAAGATACTAAAGTATCTTGAAAGTTATCTCAAGTGATTTCTTTCATAAAACAAAGGTACTAAATTGCCATTTTTTTCCGACTGCAAATAGTCGAAGACATTTTATAAGATTTTCAAAGATCTTTAAATTACAGAGGGGCTCCGAACCCCCAAAAAATTGTACTCCGAAGTTTTTTCTTTGCGCATAACCATCTTTGAATACATTTCGAAGTTGCTTATACCCAAAGAGGGGCTAGTAAATATGGAGACAATTTTAAATTGGTATTCATTATTCAAACGAATGTGTTTACAGATTACATTATGAAAAATTGGTATCTATACCAAGAAGGAATCGAAGACCTCTTCGGTCTCTAGAGTTAGGGGTGGAACGACTAGTTCCAGCGCCGGGAGTTCTAATAACTTTGCGTTTAACTCTCTTGCTCCCCTTCGAAGCTCTAAAATCCTTCTGTTCTTGTTGAAGCTCGGCCCAAGTTCGAAGCCGTTCGGGGCTTCTTTCCCAGCTTCTAAGATCTTCAGATTTTTTATTTTGAACTTCATCTTCATCTTCAGACCAAATAGTGTCTTCAGAAGACGAAGTGTTTACGTTAACTTCTTTTTCTTCCTCTTTAATATAAGACAATACATCTTTGATTACTTCGGGCGCAATTATGCCGGAGTCATCTCGAGGAATTAGAAATCGAGGACGCTTGTAAGTCTTTAGAAGTTCGAAGGTGTTCCATAATGAGCGAAGTTCGTCGTTAATTTCTAACACTTCGATATCTTCCGTATGAGACAAAGCCTAAAAATATGATAAACAAATTTTCATTGATAAAGGTTCATAAACACGAAGCTTTACATAGTCAGAAATCCTAAATTATTCCTAAACCTGCGAGTTCGGAGGAGGCTGACTGCTTGAGGCTTGGTTCTGAACTTGCTTCTGGCGTTGACCTTCGTCGATCCAAGCCTTGATCGCAGTGCGACCTTCGGCTCTCCATGAAGCTTGAAAGGCCTGCCAGGCAGCAGTTACGCCTTCGGAAGGAGTCAGAAGCCGCTCGTCGTCGAAGGTAATAGGGCCCTCTGCGCTCGGAGTGATTGTTTGGCCCAAGTCCTCGTAGTAACGAAGTAGTCCAATGGCAGACACTTGTCCGGAGAGTTCTCCGTAACGAATGCCCGCCGTCTTCATTTGCTTCGCTGCTCCTTGGATCCTTTTTAACCGGCGCAGCAGAGTGACGTTGTCATCTGAAGGAAGTGATCCAGTAGTACCGAAGTACTCCAGAACACCTAGCATCTGTTCTATGACCTCCGTAGCTACCTTCTCGGACTTAAGCTTTTCTTCAATTAATGCATCCTTGCTCGAAGTCATTTCTTCTAGAACTCCGGAAATCCTAGCATTCTCCGTAGTTAAAGTATTCTTCTGATTTAGGAGTTGGCTAGCTTCCTCTTGGAGCCTCACAAGCTCGGACCCAGCATTAGCATGCTCCAACCGCACCCTTTCGATTTCCGCTCGAAGCACGATCCTTTCTGCTTCGAGCTCCTTATTTGCAGCCTCCAAACCCTGTCTGGCCCTGCATTCTGTTGAAATCATATTATTCATTTGAACCACTCTAGCTTCAGAGAAAGACAAGTTGCGCTGAAGAGCTTCGTTTTCTTCCCGAAGCTGAGCAATTTCATGTTCGCTTGATAAAGTTGCAGCATGGGCCAAGACCGCTTGCTAAGAAAAGAAAAAACTGAAGTAAGAAACTATTCATGTATAATTTGTTATTGGTTCGAAGGTGTTCCGTACCTGGTAGGCTGCTCGTTCCATGGCAACGTTTAGCTCCGAACTCTTCGCCCTACTTAAAATAGCTACCAGCTCTGTCTCCCCGACTTCGCGACTGACTCGACCTAAAGGTCTGAGCAGAGTCCGAAGCCCGGTTCTTTGCTCCAAAAAAGGAGTTAAAAGAGGGAGCATTGCCGAAGCTTCTTGGTCATCCCTGCTTGGCGAAGCTCCAGAGTGTTCTGCTGAGGTCTTTGGAGCTTCAGTAGATGCCCCCCCCTCAGTAGATTGACTCTCGTCTGTTGATTCAGACGAAGTTGATCCTTGAGCAGGGAGAGGTTCTATATGTCTTTTACCCCTTCCAGGCCCTTGTTGAGCGACTTCCGGGTGAGGCTCCGAAGTTGTCGAAGGCCCTTGAATTGGATCTTCACGACGCACTTCTTCCACGGAAGAGGGCTCTGCAAAAGCAAAGGTATTATACATTGTATAATTTTGCAGAAAAGAACAAGAAAATCATGCGAAGTTTACCTTCAACATTTTGGGGACGAGCAAGCATCGGACTGCTCGGAGGATCGAAGGTAAGGTCTTCGTCTGAATCCAAAGTTAAAACTTCAACTGCCGGAGTATCTCCTTGAGCAGTCCTTCCTTCATCCAAAACTGAAGTTGTAGCAACTTCAACTTCACCTTCACCCACAGGGGCTTCGATTTGCTCCTCCTCTTGAGCATCCGGAGTTCTCACTTCTTCGATGTTAGCCTGAGACTCCAGCATACCTGCAGTATCTTCAGTGTGAATATCTTTTTGAGCTGCATCTTTATCAATCAACCTCACTAATAGTTTACCTTCATCTTCTTTAGAACTGGAGGTTGAGGTTCTTTGGCTCGGAGATGCAGGTTTTCTGGGCTTCCGAGCCACCTTCTTCACCGGAGTCTTTGCGGAGCTCGAAGCTCCAGCTTCGGCTTTCCTTTTCTTGGGTCCTTTCTCCGAAGGCACCCAATCCATCAGAGGGGGCGGAGTGATTCCCAACATTCCCCATACTCTGTTAAATCTCTCCCAACTCCGGACTAACTTGATTCTCCATTCTTTTTCGGTCGGAGTTGGAGCGCCCAAAATCTTCTCCGAAGCCCTTATGATTTGTTCCGAAGTAACAGGGGCTGAAGAAGCTAAAAAAGAAAAATAAATCAAGTTAATTTTTCTTCGAATAAATATGCATAATACATATTGTCTTCGAAGTTACCTGCAGGGCTCGAAGTTGAAGTAATTTTTCGAAGACCGCCTTCCGAATCCTCTTCGAAGATGATAGGCCAGTTGGCCATCAGCGGAGAAATTTGCAGACCGAGGAATTCTTCGGCTAAGTCTCGCATGCTTAACCTTCGGCTAATCTTTTGAAGCAGGTTGAGACGGGCTTCGAGTTGACCTTCGTTGGGCTGCACTAAGGCTTCCTTCCGGAATTGGATTTCTTTAAGGGGTCTAGCCAAAGGACTGCTTGCCCCAACTTCGGCATAGAACCATCTCAGAACCCAATCAGTATACCATCTTGCATTGATGGCCTTAGCAGGAAACTGAAGGGCATACTCATCTCGAAGCCTAAAGTTGATACTACCGAAGGATACTACTACTTTTTCACCTCCGGGGCCTACGAAGGTCTTTGGTTGGCATGTTGCTCTATGTAGTGCAGCGAAGATCTCTGCCCTCCCCTCACAACCTTCGGCTCTCAGCGCCCATTCAAAGATAGCCAAACGAGCTACTGCATTCGGAGAGAGCTGAGGAAGGGTAACATGAAATAGATCAAGTACCTCCGCCAGGAAGTCTACTGCTGGAAGGCCCAAGCCGGCTTCGAAGAAGGCTTCGAAAACAACTACTTCTCCGGGTCTTGGTGACGGAATCATTTCTTTGCCTGGCTTCCGGATCATGACTCTGGTACTAATTTTCCCTTCCACTGCGATTGCCAATGACTCTCTCTTGCAGGTAGAAGGCCCCAATTGGAAAGATTGATCCAAGTATTTTGTTGATGGTGGGCAGAGACCTTGATCATCGACATTTTGGGGATTTCCCCCTTTGGCCGCCATGAATGTTGTTGCAGATGCCGGAGCTAATGTCGCGATTGCCGCCGCCGCTGCTGCAACTGCGGCCTGCTGCCTAGCCAAAGCTGAAGGCCCCGAACCTTTGGTCTTCACTATTGCAGTCACTGGGTTGCTTTGGGGAAAATGGAGGCTAGGGCTCAAGAATTCAAAGGGCTCAAAATGTGTTTGATTGCGAGAAAGCGGTGAAAAGGTAACCGGGTAAGTTCTAGGCCTTCTATTTATAGCCTAGATTTTACTTTTTTACCGTTAGTCCATGTCGTTTCGCATTCCTGTCGTTACTTTTCTCTGAAATTAACGCATTCTACAGTTTCCGTTAGAAACAGAAAGCTAACGGCTATTTTCTCTAAGTCTAAAAGACTTTCGAACTTCCTGAGTTGGTTCTAAGATAGTTCGAAAAGCAATTATCCTAAGACTGATTCGGAGTTTATATCTTCATGCATTTCGGAGATGAATTAAAATCCAATAACCCCTATGTTTGGTTATCTTTTCCTTCCGTATACTGCTCTCCTAACATTACAGGTTAAACGGAGAAGCGTATTCGAGGGGCTACTGTTGGGGGAAAATATCTCATCTTCGGGGTTATTGCCGCAACAGCATGACAGCAGATAGTGGATTCGAAGGTTTCTAGACGTCCATCTTCGAAGATGCCCTGAGTCAAGTTCGAAGTACGAAGATAGGCATTGGTTCGGAGTACATCTTCGAACTAAGGCAATTCGAGATCTTTATTGCCAGCTAAGATGGAAGATTTATCTTTTATATTATTATATTAGTCTTTTACCATTTTAGCCCTATCAAGGGTACCGAATAGTTTCCACTATGTCGGTTGTAATAGAGGGGTAAATAGGTCTTTTCCTTAATATTTGGGCCTATAAATACCCCCCATTTCACCCTGTAATAGGGACCGAATACAAGTTATTCAATACACACATTCGAACTATTCTAAGTTGTTATCCTTTCGGAGGCTTAGAACAGTTCTCTTCGCAAACACTTCGTTTGTTAGTTTCTTTTCTACAGAAACCTGTTAGCGTAATCTTTTACGCCAACAGTGCTTTTTGCACTTTTAATTACAATGTCGTCCATGTAGTGATGAGGACATCACTAGCTCGGATATAACCATGCTTATACTTTACAATAAACAACCCAAGGTTCATTCATTCTATATTAGATTTACTTTTTATATATTTGAGCTAAGGATGCTACACAATGAGCTGGCTTTGTTTTCAATTACAGAAATTCTTTCATGGATCAAGCGACACGTTAAGAGCACATCAAGAGCATGGAACATCATGGAAGTTGATTGGGTACCAAGTCAAGGCCATGAAAACATAATATACAATTTTGGGACGTTGTTTATGTGCCAAGAGAAAGTGGAGATTAACTTCTACACAATTTCGACACGGATTCGGACTGCATGGACAGCAACAAATTCAAACGTGCACAACTTTTACATGGCAGCTCCGATTTAGATGATTGTGGACTTTTTGGAAAGATTGAGACGTCCTCTTTCCAATGGATCCAGCTACATATCTAGATTCCATCGGAGAAGATCACAATCACAAAATCAATGCGTGTTTCTTTTTTCTTGTCAATCTGTTTAGGAAATAATTAGTAGTTTCCATATGTAATAAGTTTCCAAACTTTGGGAACGTCCCTAGGGCTATAAATAACTCTAGAAACTTCAGTTGTAATTCGGGTTTTGATTAGATAAAAGTTTAGCCAATGCAACTTGTCCGTGTAAACCCGTGATCGGTTAGATCGCCTGTTTCATGTTTCAGAACCCCAACTACCCTTTGTGCGTCTTTCATATCCAGCAATTCTAGTTGCTCCTTTATCTTGTTCTTGCTCATTCTTCGATTGCTTGTAGGAACAAGGTTGATCACCGATAAGATCAACAACCCTTGGAGTTAGTGTATCGATCGCTAAGGCGCAACACGAACGTCTCATACGGTTGTAGTCGGGTCGTCAACGTTGTCTCCTTCCAATCGAAGTTATCTTATTCTTATCAACTCACTGAAAGATCTGGCCATCCAATTCCCCCCCATCAAGTGGTATAATATGAACCTCGAAGGGTTCTCTCAGAGGGAGAAAGGATTTATACTAGTTCGGACCTCCCCTAGGGGATAATAGCCCTATGTCCAGTTTGTGGTGGATTTGGCATGGTATGCCTTGGTGTGGTGTAGTGATCTCTAGGGCTTCATGGCCCCTGGAGAAGCTATCCTGTTACAAGGGCTTGGCCCTGCTTTTATAGGCACGCAGGCCAAAGGAAAAGACCAAAATGCCCTCTATAAGTCCTAGACTCATAGGGGCAAAAAGGGGTAAAGGAGCTAGCTACTGTACAAAAGTACTTTACAGCTTTACAGACGTGCCAGACAACGTCACTTCTTGACCAGCTAAACGACATACTAGGGGCAGAGGGGCCCCTGGTATGGCTTCTACACTGTAGCGAGGTGTAAATATCTGCTGGATTCGGAGTAGGGGCCGGAGCTCTCCGAACTGGAGCTCCGAACTGGGGCTCCGAACTGGGCTTTGAACTGAGGCTCCAAACTGAGGCTCCGAACCGGGGCTCCGAACTGGAGCTCCGAAGGGGTTCGGAGGCCTCGCTCCAGAGGGCCTCGAAGTGAACCTTGGGACTTGGAAACAATTTCTTCAGAAAGGAATAGGCTTTGACAGTGTTGGGCTCTGGGCCGAAGGCTGTCGGAGGCAGACGTCATTTGGCCCCTGTTCAAGGGAAACTTATTCCCCCAACAGTAGCCCCTCGCTCACAGGCCTTCGAGATGAAGGGGTGCGTGTGCCCTTGGGACAAATGACAGAAAACACAACTTCAGGAAAAAAGGCCTTCAGAGCTTGGACCGAAGGTGGCTTCGAAATGCGCAGGTAATAATTGCCTGCGTCAGCTGTCAGAATGACCTCGGGGAGATCAACTGACTCCGCAACGGCTATAAAATTGACTGTTACTGTGCGCCGGGCCACTTCGCCTTCGCTGGAGGCCCACCTGCCAGCGGGTTCGGCCCACGGACCGTCAAGATTTTTACCGCCTATAAATAGGGGTTTACCGCACATGGCTTCAGCACACTTCTCATTTGCTTCCTTCTCAGCGCCTTGCATCCTTCGCTCTCTTCTCCTTCCTTAGCTTCGCGCGAAGCACCCCTCGCAAGCTCCACAAAATGCCGAAGAAGGTTGCTTCGAAGGCTTTGGCCTTGGGCTCGAGCTCAAGCTCTGCCCAAGCGCAGGCAGCGGCAGCTGCGACAGCGAAGCCTGCACCGAGGCGGTTGGGGCCGAGGGACCTTCGGTCACCATCAGACAAATTTGAGAAGACACTGGAGATGAGGGCCTCGATCTCCATAGAGGAGTCCATCCGGAGGGCCTGTGAGGGAAGGATTGCTTCGAAGATTCAACTTAGAGTTCTGGAGAAGTCGGAGGCCATACTGAGGCCTCGGGATGATGAAGTGGTGTTGTTCGAAGCCTTCTTCGAAGCCGGCCTCGGACTACCGGCGGTGGGGATGTTGAGCGAAGTCCTAAGGGCTTACAACCTTGAACTTCCTCAACTTTCGCCCAACGCTGTGGCGAGGCTTGTTGTGTTTGAGTGGGCCATGAGGGCCGAAGGTTGCGAGGGCCGCGCCGACGTCTTCGTCGCTCTCCACGATGCCAACTACCAACCGAAGCCGAGGGAGGGTGTAGACCGCGTCAAGATGGCTTTGGCCTTTGGAAGCGCCAACTTCTAGCTTTGGAAGGAATACCAAGATGCCTTCCCAGCAAGGTCCGCCAACAGCAAATGGTACTCGAAGTGGGATCAAGAGTGGTTCTACGCCTCCGTCGGCGCGAACTCTCCCCTTCGGAGTACCAATGCACTTATCTCTTATCGGCGCGAAGGCATGGTGAAAACCAACTCCGACACCCTTCGCTCGAGGATCTCGCTCCTTCGGAGGGTGGCTGCGAAGATGAGCATGAGGGACTTTGTGGAGGAGTTCATCACCCTCCAGCTCAGCCCCCTTGCGCGTTCTTGGCCGGAGGGGCTCTTCCGACCCTCGGGCCGAGGGGGCCTAAACGAAGTGGCATTTGAACGCCTCGGTAAGACTTCGAAGCTTTTCCACTTTCATACTTCGCCAAAAACTTTACTCTGACTTTGAATCTTGATGAATCCACTCTTGAAGTGAGGACTCCGGAGGAGGCCATCACGGCGATGGAGCGTGTTGTCTGGGCCCTGACACTGGAGGAGCAAGCTCAACGACTTGCTTTGGTGGGGACTTGGGAGCATTGGAACAGGGTGTGGACCTTGCTCGGCTTCGAGGAGGTCCAGAGCCTTGAAGCCGTAGAGGGGGCTTCGAGCCTCTCCTTCAACTTCAAGTCGGGTTGGCACCTTATGCTCCAGAGCCTGTTGGTTTGGAGTATGAATGGAAAGTCTGAGGGCTTCGAACGCATGGGCTTCGGTGTAGCCCCCGAAGCCTTTGCCTTAACTGCCCAATTGATGGGATTATTTCCCCCAACATTACCAATTGATGATCCCTCATGCGCATGGTTCTTGGACTTCTCCATTTCCCCCAACAGAAAGAAGGGAAGCTAGTTGAGACCTGGCAATGGTATGGAACCTCAGAAATAAGCATACCAGTATGAATCTTTTCATGAACGAAGAGACCGACGATAAGGTGCGCACCAAAATAGCTGTTGGTACACTAAAGGACCTTGCTCCTATGATGGGAAATAATAGCGAGCAAGATGATGAAGCACCAGAATGTGCAATCCATGATGAAATAACTAGAAGTTTAGATGAATCTTGTGATATAGCAACTGCCAATTATCTGCACTTAGTATTTATTATTGCCATAATCATAAATCTTGACCTTGAAATTGTATCGCTCGTTGAATGAATGAAGAGGTCAGATTGAGAAGATTGTAAGAAGGCAATAACAACTGAATTGTCCGACAAAGAAGAAAAAATAGTAAGAGATAAAGCATGGCTTTTTGTATAAAGTTTTCACTCAACTAGCAAGAGTTTATTGTGAAATCTATTCTCCGATAATGAGCTGAATTACCTTTAGAAATATAATCTCAATGGCAGTCAACTAGCAGTTGAATATTGAAATCAACTAGAAGTTGAAAGAATCAACATGAAGTTGAAAATGACTTGAAGTCAAATTATATTGAGTAATGACTTGATTGATGTTGTTATTTGCGTGGGATTTTGGATCAGATGTTTGTATGAAGATACATGAAGAATCATGTCTTGAACCAAGATAGAAAGAATTGAAATAGTCTTAGTAGTATATAGTATATTTCTCTGAAAGAAATATTGCATGAATAAATGAAGATTCCTGGATGGATTATGAATATGATCTGAATACCATGTGAAATTGAGGAAGCAAACTCATTGTTTGAATTTGAGTTTGAAACGAAATATTTGGATAAAACCAAGCTTGCTTAGACTTATAACTAGAGCATGTGACTAATGAATTCTAGCACATAAGGCTACTTATACTCAGAAAGTGTTGGATAGGTTTGACTTTGAAAATTCATTTCTATCCAAAACCCGCATGGACTGAAGGTCATTGTAATCAGACCATAAATCCATACAGATCTAGAGAAGAGGAGAAATTTTAGGACCAAAATTTCCATACTTAAGTATGTAGGTACACTAATGTATTTGTATTTGGCCTACTACATTAGTGTTCACACCCTCCACTATTATGCATGAAGATAACGTAACTTGCGTTGCACAAAAACAGTTAGGATATGTGAAGAGCGATTTAATGAAGCTCATAAAGCCCAAGTTATTCTATGCTCATGAATTGCATAAGAATGAAATAAATATGATGTACACCAAGTAATGTGAAAATCTCATAAATTATTCACTAAGTCTCTCTTAAACATTTAGCTTTGAAAGATGTGTTTGTTAGATTTAAAACTTGTATATTTCTAGGGAAGAAACTTCACGTAACACTGACAAGAAGAAATTGAATCTTAGTCATGTAAACTAAGTACCCGAATTGATCTTGGAGATTTTATGAAATATTTTAGTGAATTGTACTATTTTTCCTTTAATGTGTTTTCCTAAAAATTTTCATATTAAGGTTTTTAATAAAACAATTCATACAACCAAGACACACAGTATGTACTCTTTCTCCTAATTTTTCTATTAGATTTTGAGTTTTAATGAGACATATGCATGTCACCAAAAGCACCAAGGAAAAGTGTTAGAAAACCTTAATCCAGAAGATTATGGTAACCAAATTCGGGTGTAGACACGTTTATCTCTTTTGCTCTATAAATAGAGAAGTCTTCTCTTAAGGGTTTTTCTCTGTAAATAGATAAGTCTTCTCTCCTACTCATTGTATCTTACTCGTTGTCCATAATTTTATTTTAAACAGGTAACGTAGCAATTTCTCAACATTCATCAATCTCACCGAGCCACCCTCATCCTTTCCCCTCTCCCTCCTCATCGGTCAATCCGTCGACAGATCGCTTCAGAAATCACAATTGCCCTGATGCGGCTTCGGTAACCTGTGCCACGTACAAATTTCGGAAGTATAACACAACAAGAAAAACAAAGGTCAAAGCACATGAACGTGCACAGCGAATATACAATGGCAAAAAATGTTGTTTGAATCATATCCATTCAACCAAAAAAAGGCGCAAACCACTGGAAGGAATCCGATCACTTGTTTATGGGAATTCGACAAATTGCCCTTTTCTTCGGGCTTCTTTTTAAAGAAAACGAAATCTGTCCTAGATTTCTTGTGCCCAGGAGAATCGTGTCCCATAGTCTCCATGGTAACATCGACTGACGAACGTCAGTTCTACAAACCTACTGTATGCCTATCCACTTGGCATAGTCAACCCACCTGCAAAGGTAAAAGTTTACCCGATAAGTGACCTGAACAGAATGAGAACAGAGTTTACCCACCTGGCCCCAGATGGATGCAGATTACTTACAGTAGAGAACCCAAGAATGTGTTGCCTGTCCGAACCGCAAAGCACAATGCACTCAACACTAGTTTGTGGCGGTGCAGCAATGGTTCAAGCATCCTCTGTTCAATTACTCCAGCCAGAATTTGGTATCTGTTTAAAGGAGTGAATGAAAATCATGGTAAGTACCCCAAAAATACATAATATTATAAATCATTTGTAGATGATTGTTGCATCATATGCTACAAGGAGTCAATATTTTTCATGTTAATGATACTTCACTATGACACTGAAGCTGTGAGGAGGGTTCTTTGCTGACATACAATTAAGATGGAATACAACATGTATGTCATGAAATAAATTATGACAGAATAAACACAAGCGGGAGAATAGTCAGACACTGTCAACTGCTAGGAATGAGAGATCATATGATTCCATAAAGACTTTTAAAACAGTATCTAACAAAATGAACTAAAAAAACTGTCCAACTGTCACATGAGCACCTATACAATTGTAATTACCCTTTCCATCAGATAAAATGAACAAATATTTCCATTAGTGGCTATATGTAGAAAAGAACATGTTTTACCTGAGGTTACTAGAGACTGCCATGTATACACCATAGGCAACACTAGTTGATACAATTGGAATATCCTCACTTTCCCCCTCAAAATCCTTACTGACAGCCTTTCGTGCTTTTATCAATGCATTGGTCACACCAGTTCCGATCTGAAAAAGAAATTGAATATACATTGTAAGTTGTTCACAATCTCCAAAAGTGGATTGAATACAAGTGCCATTGACTAAAACGTTGTTTGAGAACAAATCTGTATCAATGTATCATTAATTAATCGTACATTTTAATTTCAGAAGTGGATAATTGTCCTTTCCTTTAAAAACATATATACGCTCTGAAGTCATATTATACATTCATACTGACAAGTGACAACTAAGCATCCTAGAATAATAGATGAGTGCATAACGACCAAGTAGATCCTACACTCTAACAAATATACCTCCTTGCATTATTCTTCTCATTAAACCATTACTTCCCACACACCACAAAGGCACAAACACATTGATAAAGTAATAACTTTGTTCTACTGATGCTGGTTAAGAATAAGTCAAACAGACTACTAGTCTAATGCGGGATTTTGTTGATGACATAACAATGGCTACAAACATACCAGAGATGCACTAGTTCCCACGGCAAAAAGTTTCGCACCATTCCTCTGAAAGAAGCCAAATTGTTAGATAATAGGATAACCTTCCAAAATAATGCAAAGTCAACTCTGACTGCCACCAACAGTGTACAGAAAAGTTACCACAATAGCTCCTATCCTCTGCAAAAGGGTGTATGACGTTCCAGCCAGAGCCACCTGCAGCAGCAGATACATATCTTTACTTTGAGTTTCAACGAAAAGTAAATATTTTCTTTTCTGGGAAGGAAAATCTACATTTATGCCACAAGAAAAGAGGGAAACTAAGCTAAAATATATCCATTTCAATGAGAAGTCATGGTTATGTCACCTGGAAGGCATTATCTGGGCAATTGTAGAAGAATTTAGCAATAGATCCAGCATTCATTGCTAGTGGCGGCTGCAGAGACACAGTTGGAGCAGGAAGCCAAACCAACATGAAGTCTGCAACTATTGCCATGACCTGGAAGGTATTACAACTACAGATTAAAACTCTCATGAGTCATGAAAAAAAGAATAAAGAACAAATAATATAAGTCTAGGATCAGCAATATTTAGTATTTTTTCTGAATTAGCAAAGATGGAATATTTGAGCATTACTTACATTTATCGCTAGAAATAGCAACTAGCAACAATTCAGGTTAGGCAGAAATGGAGAACTGGGATAGCATTGGGCACAATTGAAGCAAGGGATGAATAAAATTTACTAGTAAGAGATTGAGACATTGAATACTTTATACTTGTTCTCAAATAGATGACGTTTCGGATATCGACACCGTCTCTAATGCACTGTTAGGGCTGGGCTAGTCAGCTAGTGTATTGCTGCAGGAAGCAGGCTGGCATAGAGTTGGCAGAGGCAACATCAGCTCTGAAGGAGTCCTTGTCAGACGGCCAATAGTAATTACTTAGATGAGGATTATCCTTTCCCTTAAATCATGTAAGCTATATATATAGTAGTCAAAAGAATGAATAAAGCAAGCAAAGTATTGAATATTGATCTAAACTATTTCTTTGGAACCCCAAAAACAGCCACCACAGGGAGAATGGCAGCCAAGCTGCCAGCTCCTAGACTTCCCACCATACACTCATATACTCTCCGATCCTTTTCAACAACTCATATTCTCATAACATGCAAAAGTTTCTATATTACTTTTTCTATCTATATATTTATAATTTTTTTAAAAAATATATAACTATGCGTGAGCATTTATCAAGACAAATCAACTTATGTTATTTTCACTGATCAAATCCTAATATTTTTAATCTATTAATGATATCAGATTTCGAGATTTGATTGCACACATTCTAGGACACCATCTATTTAAGAATGGACAATGGAGGTAATATAATTTATCTGTGAGGTTATTTTGCAAGCCATCTAGAGTTGAAGTAGAAAATAATCCTACATTTCAGAAAGCTGACAACACTGCTCTGTTATGTAAAATCAAATCCAAATGATTAGGTGATGTGAAGTTGAGAACAGAATACTAAGTTTAACTAAACATAAATTTATTCAGCCACAGCGCAGCTAAATTGTAGCATTTGATTGTAAAGAAACATATCAAATGCTAAACCTTAACTCAGTGCTAACATGCTAACTCCTTCAATTGGGGCAAACTGTTCCAAAATTCTAATAGAGAATAGTGACGACAGGAAGGTGAAGGTATCCCTTATAGACATCAGCAAAATTTCATGTTCATACTCAACAAGCCATGAAAAAGATACAAATGGGAATATGCAATCGTCGACCCAAAAAACATTCACCTTTTTTCTTCTCGGCACGCTTTAGAGTTTGAAATTTTATATGATTGACCATTTGAACTTGTTGAAAACTTTGTGGTTACATTTACAGTTTTTTTTTCAAATATTCAGTTTAAATTTTAATATGATTGACCTTATTGAAGACTTTACAGGTTTTCTTGCAAGAATATCTCAAGTTAAATTAATGCCAAACTACAGATCTAAGCATATTTGCACCAAACGTTACGAATATATATGTCCGCATAAAGAAAATACATTTCATTTCTTTCAGATTAGTACATAAACTTTTGTAAATTAGCCAGTATAAAATCAATTTTGGTTGCATTTGGGATGTTAAATTGACCTCAGCAGGTGCAGATGAAAGGGCGAGGAGTGAGGATGTATTGTTGCGATTAGCTCCATTATCTAAAAGTATATGTTTAGGATTTTCCTTTTAACAATCTGAAACCACCTCCGCATACCTATGGTAGTGCGAATAGCCCAACAAAGAAAATTTAGTTCTGAAGGCATAATGGTGTTTGCTGACCAAGTCACCAGAACAAAGTAATTTCTAGCATTACAGAATCAAAGATGAAGTCTTCCTAATTATAATGGTAATATCCAAAGAACGTTAGTAGAAGCATACCACATCTGCAATCACAAAGTCAAGCTCCTTGACAAAGTTTTCCCTCCTTCGCTCATACTCTGCTGCAGTCTACAAAAATTCGAGAGAATATGCCAAATCAGATGTAAAAAAATTGTGTATGCTTTGTGAACTGAATCGCAGAATCATCTAACTGCATTAACAGCAAAAAGAAGAACACCAAGGTAAAAACATTCAGACTCATAAAGAGAGGGAGTAAAAAAATGTAGGGAAAATTACTCGCATGCCATTATAATTTTCAGAATATGCCACTGTCAGTGACTGTGGCGGCCCCCATCTGTCAGTGACACACCAATGACATATTGACAAACCGTAAAAATTGTAATGGCACGGAAAAAATTAACCCAAAAATGTAACATGGTAAAGTCCAAGGCAAAATATCGTGTTGCCGCTAACTGTAGTACTGTACTCAACCCAAGTAATATATGCATTGCATGACATTTACTTTCTCTGCTCCCAACAGATGGGTAAATGTTTTTTCTTGTCTTTGTACAAACTATTGCGCCATTAAATTGTAGTTGAGTTTAACTGTGCCAGAGTCTCAGAAAAAAAAGATGGGTAAGTATTCTTCTTAACACAAAGTAACCCGAAGGTTTCCATGCGTTTGCTAGTGGGATGTTTGAAAGATGGGACCCCACACAGCCAACAGAAGGTGACCATTTCATATCGGCCAGTGGTCCATATAAATCAGAATAATGTCCCCTTTTACTCCCCTATTGTCTAATAAACCAACAATTTTCATTGCTACTTAGAATGCAAAAGGCTGTATTTTGCTCCCTTTTCGTCAAGGTTTTATTCCCCTTTATATAGAATCCAGCATTTTCGTTATCCGTTGAATAATAAACACTTGATGTAGTGAGCAAAAGGGATCTGCACCAAGAAGAAATATTCCTGGCCCATTCCTAACTGAAGCGCCCATCCAATTGGGCCCAAGCACCATCTACATCTCTGAAACGATGGAACAATGCCACTGTGCCAGAATTGGTCGCGCATCACATCAAACCAACCCCGACTCCTAAAACAATCTTAGCCAGGGAATCAGTCGATATCTGATCTCTAGACCACAAAAGGCTTGAGAGTAAAGTCAGTCAAAGCACAGCAAACCAAACCACATCTGTATGATCCGAAGTACGAACCACATAATAACACATAAAACTAAAAAATGTCGGAATTTCCCACGGACCTTGGTGAAGATGCCGACGCCGCACTCCATGGCGACCTTGGCAAGGAAGAGGTCGTCCGCGAGGAGGCGCTCTTTGAAGCCGCCGAACTGCAGCAGCCAGCGGAAGACGGGCGACTTCTCGAGGTCGGCGAACCGCTGCACGATCTCCCCCGGGACGCGGCCCCCCTCCACGGCCGCGGCCAGGTCCGCCGGGAGGCTCTCGAGCTTCCTCCCCAGCTGCGCCAACACGAACAGCGCCTCCCTCCTGTTGACCGACGCGTCGTCGCCATCGCCTCCTCCACCCGCGCTGTGACCCTCATCCTCGTCTCCTCCTCCGCCGCCGCCACCCGAGGGGAGGCCGCCATCGCCACCGCCACCGCCGATGCCGCTGCCTCCGCTTCCCGATGAGGCTAGGGGAACGGGAGGGAGGAGGGGGCGGGCGAGGCGAATGACGGGGATGTTGAGCGGGAATGAGCGCGGGAAGGGGAGTGCGGGGAGGTTGGAGAGGGGCTGCTGGAGGCGGAGGTGGAAGGTGGAGGAGGGATGCGACGCGGAGAGGAAGGAGGAAAGGGAGCTGGGCGAGGGGAACACCATGGCGCGGGACGTGGTGGAGGGCGTGGTCGCGTGGAGCGGCGGCAGTGGCGACGGAGGACGTGGACCGGAGTGTGCTGTTGCCTGTTTGTTGGGTTGGTGACGAACCGCGACCCCGCGCAACACAAGCTACGGCCTACGAGGCGAGTTACAAATAGTCCAGTAGGGAAGGAAAAGAGGCAGCTCGTCAAACACAATGGCACCGAACACGTTGCAGTGAGCGACACGTGGGCCATCGTCTTTCCCCGGAGAGGAGCCTACCACGGCTCCAAATTTATTATTTAGACGACATGGCTTATGTAGGGTAAGTTATTATTTGGTTATGGACACGTGAGTCTTGATACTATCAGTTCCATGTATGCCAGTAATAAGATTACTATGAAATTGACTATAGAAAATGAGGTATAAAAATCTCATTTGCTCATAATTATAAGGGCTATTCAAATATTTTTTCTAATCTATAAACTTTTCTCCTCCTAAAAGTTGTGGTAGAATAACATATAAAACTCACGGGCAGAATTTCGTACATGTATGTATTCATGTCCATTCTAAAGCTCGGTGGACAACTTGTGGGTTGAACTATAGGGCGAAGAGGTGTGGTTGAGCATTAGGCAGGTGGGATCGGTGGCGGTTAGATATGTATGGAACAGTGAAGAATAGGTGATGTAGAGGCATAAGTTAGAGGTGGAGAGAGATAGACTTAGAGTTGTGTTGACACGAAGATTTGGTAAAAGCTTAGGTCCACAAAAGATGTCGCATGATCAACAGAAGTCAAAACAGGTCCGATCAAATGTGGTCAAAGAAGCTTGTCCATGTTGTTACAACGTGAGCGGATATGAAGGAGCCGATGGAGGTAAAAGACGATAAATATGATCCAGAAATCGGTTATGATAGATTATTTGTGCGACAAAGTCTCCATACTACAAATATGTATCTCTTAGTTAGGACGAAAACAACACAACCCTACAAACAATTCTTCGGCACATCACCACCCATGGCTTCCCAAGGTTAATCCCGACAGGATTCGACATTTGGAGCTGGGCTACATCGTTCTGATCTCTAGCGAAGAGGTGAGTCCCGCCACCCCCAACGATGGTATCGACTAGGTCAGTGTCCTTATGGATGCATCAATTTGATCTCTTGAGGCATTGACTGAAATAGTACAATCACCGGTTTATCCCAGTGTATTGGCTAGGTCTAAGGCTGCATCAATTTTCTCTCTTAGATTTATGTGATTTAGATGTGGTAGTCTGAGGCTTCATCGGTTAGGTTTGACATCTCTTTATATTGTATCTCCTTCATGTTGTATACCGTTCATCTAAATAAAGCGTGTCTGATACTTTGAAGTATTGTCTGGCATGTTTTATTTATTTCTATCGGAGTACAAGATGATATGTTATCTTTAATTCAATGTTATATTCTATCCGCTATCGGGGAATGTCCATCGGCCCATATATGCAAATTACCTATCTCATCGGCTGATGGCGCATTCGTCCCAATCGCTCTGCCTTGGTTATCGGCGCCGATTGGTGTTATTCGCTCACGATTATTTTATCCTCACCGTAGTCATCAGCTTGTCAACCGATCGGCTTTGCTACTAACGATATTTTCTCTCTATTCCCTTATCAGTTGCAGAGTCAAACTAATTGACATGCCTTGAACCCTTTTTCTAAGATTGTAGGATCTGCACTGGAGTTAAGTAGATCTCTTAGACCACACGTGTGTCAAAGTGTGACAAAAAAGATACCAACACACTTTTTGGCACACCTGGTGGGACCCAGACTCTGTCCATCCATCAGGCAAGACTTGGGATGGTAACGTCATTAAAGTTGCAAATGATGAAGTTAGACCGACCTACAGTAAGTAGCCCAAGTTCACACCTGTGAAGATGACATCGATGAAGCAGAGGGTAAACTCGGTCAAGGGTTCACCATAGCCGATGAGCTCTAAGAAATAGATATTGGACCTGGTGACAGACCGAGGCCAACCTTCGTAAGTGCCCAACTCCCCGATGATATAAAAAATGGACTAATCGTGTTACTACGAGAATATCGGGATTGCTTTGCATGGGAATATCATGAAATGCCTGGTTTAAGCCGATCGATTGTAGAACATCGGCTACCAATAAAATAGGGATATCAGCCATTCAAGTAGTCACCTCGGCGGTTCAAAGCAGAAATATACCCAGATATCAAAGACGAGGTAAGAAGGTTATATGATGCAGGGTTCATAAGACCATGCTGATATGCAGAATGGGTGTCAAACATTGTACTAGTATGAAAGAAAAGAGGGAAGCTCAGGATATGCGTTGACTTTAGAGATCTAAACAAAGCAACCCCAAAGGATGAGTACCCAATGCCGATCGCATACTTGTTGGTGGACGCCGCGTCGGGTCACAATATTATCAGCTTCATGGACGGAAACACTGGGTATAATCCGATCTTCATGGCTGACGAGACATCCACAAGATGGCCTTCCGATGCCCGGGCACTATCGGACTGTATGAGTAGGTTGTGATGACCTTCGGTTTGAAAAATGCCGGGCGACTTACTAGAGGGCCATGAACTATATTTTTCATGACTTGATTGACCTATTAGTGGAAATATACATTGATGACGTCGTGGTAAAGTCAAGCAGCGTTCAAGACCACGTGGACGATCTATGTCAAGTTCTAGAGAGGGCCAGGAAATACGGATTAAAAATGAATCCCGAAAAGTGTGCCTTTGGTGTATCGACGGGGAAGTTTCTAGGCTTGTGCATGAAAGAGGGATTAAGATAAGCCAGCGCGGTATCGAGGCAATTAAGAATACTCAACCCCCTACCGATACAACCAAATTGTCATCATTAATCGAGAAGATAAATTTTCTGAGGAGGTTCATAGCTGACCTCTCAAGGAAAATAGAGTCGTTCACTCCGCTATTGAAGTTGAAGCCTGACCAGGAGTTTGCATGGGGAGACAAGTAGCAAAAGGCATTTGATGAAATCAAAGAGTACTTGAGTTCACCACCAACATTAATGTCACCGTAGAAAGGAACTCCATTCAGGTTATACTTATCGACCGACAACGAAGCCATCGGGGTCGTTCCGATTCAAGAGGTCGATAAGAAGGAGAGGGTAATATTCTATCTCAGCAGGAGCCTACTAGACACTGAGACTCGATACCCTATAGTGGAGAAGCTCAATTTATGTTTATACTTCGCATGCACCAAGTTGAGATATTATATGCTCTCGACGGAATGCACTATAGTGTGTAAGGCCGACTATGGTAGAAGACTGCATAAGGTATTACAAGGGATGTCAAGACTGTTAGAAGTTTGGAGCTATTTAGAGGGCACCTGCACCGACAATGAACCCGATAATTAAACCCTGGCCCTTCAGAGGGTGGGGCATCGATATGATCGGCCAAATTTACCCAACGTCAAGCAAGGGTCACAAGTTCATAATACAAGCCATCGATTATTTCACAAAATGGGTATAGCTCATTCCGCTCAAGAAAGTTATATCCGCTGATGCTATTGAATTCATCAAAGAACATATAATATATCTATTCAGAATCCCACAAACCATCACCATAGATCAGGGGACAATTTTCATGTCAGAGGAGTTCCAGCAATTCACAGCCGGTATGGGGGTCAAGCTCTTAAATTCATCACCATATTATGAGTAGGCCAACGGTCAAGCGGAAGCATCCAATAAGAGTTTGATCAAGTTAATAAAGCATAAAATCAATGAGCAGCCAAGGCGTTGGCATCGGTCCTTATCTAAAGCACTCTAGGCTTATTGGATGGCATGACACGGATCCACCCAATTACCATAGTATCAGCTAGTCTACGACAAGATCAACTCACAGCCGATGATTATTATAATATAATGACAAACGGTTTAAATGATCTAGCACAGGTCTGATTGAGAGCCATCAAGAAGATTGAAGAAAATAAAGCAAGGGTCGCTAGATTCTACAACAAGAAAGTGGTGCCCAAATTATTTGAAGAAGGAAAACTCATATGTAAACTTATCTTACCAATTAGATCTAAAGATAATCGGATCAGTTAGTGATCACCTAACTAGGAGGGACCATTTCGGATACATCGGGTGGTGCCTGTCAACGCCTACTTGCTTGAAGGATTAGATGGAGAAGTGTTCGAAAAAGCTTTAAACGACAAGTATCTAAAAAGTATTTTCCGAGCGTTTAGATAAATGCCTAAAGATCTACACGCGAGACAACCAATACCAATGGTGTTGCCTTCCAACGGCTGATGCGAAGGAATCGCCCTTAGTTATAAAAACTCAAGAATGATTTTGAAGATCAGGGACATATATATTACAAGAATATAACATTCTGTTACAAGGAAAGATCCCATACAAAAGGTAAAGCAAGAGCACGGTGGATGCCTTCGATCGCCCGCAACCGGATATCATCGACGCTCCGGAGGATAGCACGGTCCTCGCTGTCCGAGCCAGGAACGTCTCGGAGGGCGTGACATTGATGCTATGCAAGGTGGACGACACTAGAGAGCTGACGTCTTTAAGCTTCAATTTGGTCCGGAAGGGAAACCAAGGAAGCTTCCTTCGTGGTGATCTCTGTCCGCATGGCGTCCATCTTCGAAGCTAGATTAGTTTCTTCCGCCCAAAGTCGATCTAATTCCTACAATGTGGCCGATGACTCGCCTTGAAGCTGATCCAAAAGGGTGCTTTCATCCATCACTGTTGTGATGTGAGCTTCGATTGCCTATGTACATCTGGCCGATGGAATTCTAAGTATGTGGACGGTGTGAGGATGTCTACAAACTCCGGGGGAAGTAGGGTCATGATATCATTGAGACAACCCCTTATCGGTCTCGAGTCATTGAGCAGGACATCCACCGGATCCTCAAGGTGATGAGTATGTCCGATAGAACCTCCTTTGCCCCCGAAGAGAGCTGAATCATGACCGATGTGGGAACGCCCGTAACCTCCTCATCGGCCTCAAGATAGGGACCAACGTTGAAGGGGAACTTCTGTACAAAGGACTAAAGGGAAAAGAAGTTAAGCAAAAAGGGGGTCATGACACCACAATAAATACATGAATACGCATGTCAGCAGGCTCGGCAGGAACAACCGATTGTAGAGCACTAGAGGAATGGATGGACCTTCCCTTCCGAGGCTACCATGGGAGGAAGATGGACCCACGACACCAGGCATCGACTGCAACTAAGGCCGATGTTGGTTACACAGAAAACAATGGAAGACGAGAAAGAAAATAAGAAAGGTACCTAGAGAGTTACATCAGCAATAATGGTCGATACCTCAGGAATAACGGTGTTGGCTCCTAGAGGTCCAACCCCGATCACATCAGCCTCGGTAGGTGCAACCCCAGAAGCAATCCCATCCGGGGCAATGACGATGCTGGCATCAATCAGTATACCAGGATCAACGACATCAACTTCCAATGTGCTGGCCTGAGAAGAGAATCCCATGGTGATTGTCTTAGTGGCCCGAACCGATTGGAGGGTAGTAGGGTCATCGCTATGCTATCGAACACCACATAAAGAGAGTTGACGTTGATAAGAGGAGAAGGCTTCTAGGTACAAAGGGAGTATCTGGTGTCAAGGATATGAGAGGAGAAATATTGGTAGCACAAAAGCACGAACCTGGGTAGTCGAAGGAGCATTAGCTATTGGCAGAGAAGTAGAAATGTCAGGGGTCGATGCGACCAAAGGAGCAATCGGCCTTAGTTGCAAAGCAAAAGTAAGAGACGTAAGCATACTCCAAAAGAGGAATTATTATGAAGAGGCGGAAACTTTCTGTTAGCCGTAAAGCCAAAGCAGATGAACTTGCCTGGTCGGTCCGGACCCTAGCAAATCGGTGCACAATTAAGGTCGAGGCTTGGCACTTGTGCGCCAAGACCTTGTGCCATTTTCCACTCACCTATACCGAGGGAGAAGGGGCACTAATATCCAAGTTTGTAGAGGACGATATTGGACCGTAATATGTCAACCGACCGCTAAGACTTATAGAAGGTGCATCGACATCATCCTCCTACAGTAAGCAAAATTAATCAGATAAAGAGAAAATGATGGGGACAAATAAAAGGGGAAGTCCAAAGCAATCACCTCAGGCTCCGATGCAGTATCTCCCAGGCAAAGGTGTGCTCTCGATAGATCAACGTAGAGCGAGTAAAAACATGTTGCCTCAGTTTGTCCCACCATCAACAAAAGTCCACGGAGGACGCTCGGTAGGCCGACCAATTAGTGAAGTCACCAAAAGGGAAACCATCAGTCATGTGAAAAAGGCAATCCCACTCCAAGTGGCCCCTGACTTCTCCACTAACACAATATAGAGAAGGTGGTATGTGGCTCCAAGAAGGTATCAGCCAAGAGGGATTCTGACATGGGTGACGAGTTGTTTGGCCAAAAATTGAAACTGAAAAGTTGGACTTGAGGTCGACACTGAGAAACCAAGGGTTGGTTTCAGTGTTTGTGATGAGTGATTGACAGGCCTTTTACCCTCTAGTTCGAAGGGTACCTCCGAAGGGTGTTCGGAGGATTGTGCCTCCGGAGGGGTTTCGGAGGTTGGACCTCCGAAGGGTGTTCGGAGGTGATTTCACCGAAGTGTGTTCGGTGGTTGCTTGCTGCAGCTGTTGCAGCGGAGTGTGCGTGTCAGAGGGGTCCGACAGTACACGATGACTGGGTGTGTACCGAAGGCTTCGGTACTTTGGGCGGTACACCGGAGTGTGTGCCGGAGGTTGCTAACCCGGAGAGGTCTCCGGAGTAATGGATACACTTGTCTGTTTGTCTGTGGTGCACAGGGACTTTGGAGGCGACGGACAGGTTCGCGGCAGGTGAACCTGGGTCAAGCAGGAGGCTTGATGCCAGGGGAGCGGGGAGCTCCGTCACGGTGGCTGCGAAGGGGTCCGGGTCGGTCCTCGGGTCGAGGCGTGCCAGGTGAAGGCAGAGAGTGCGGAGCGTGGCTCCGGCTAAAGGTACTCCGAGACAAAGTCCTCGGAGGTGAGGCACTTCAAAGGTACTCCGGATGGAGTGACTTCGGAGTTGGATGGATCAAGTCCTCTGCGGAGGCAAAGGTTTCGAAGTGTGCTCTGGAGGGAGACATTCGAAGGTGCCCGACGAAGGTCTCAGAAGTCGAGGCGCATCGAAGGCATGGTCCGGGTGAGGCTCATCGAGGAGTGTGCTCGGGGAGAGGCACTGCGACGAAGGGCTCATGGAATGCTTCGTGCGGAGGCCTTGGACGAAGGAGGGACTTCGAAGGGTGGTGCTCCGAAGGTGGGGCTTCGGAGTGTGGAAGGCTTCGGAGCGAGGCTAGCTCCAGAGTGTGGTTGTCTTGTGGTGCTTCGGCCTGCATGGCTTCGGTACACGGACTGACGGAGTTCGAGCTGGGAGTAGCTGCGAAGCCGTGGTGGTCCACTCCGGAGGTGTTGGTGCGAAGGCCCAAGGGCTTTGACGGCTTCGGCTCAAAACCGTCACTGTATCGAAGGCTGACTTCGGTGAAGTGAAGGCCATCTGGCTCAAGGCTTCTCACCGAAGCTACCGCACCCCTCGCGTGCGAAGGGGGGCTTCGGAAAGGTCAAAGGTTGCAAGTCTGACAGTGTCTGCTCTGCAAAAAGCTGGCGCTGTCCCATCTGCAAAGGCTGACAGATAAGCCTCCAGAATAAAGTTGGACTACCTTTTGTACCCCTTAGTTCTGTAGAGACAAAATCAATGTAAACCCTAGGGGTAAAGTAGTCAATTCCTTTGGGTGAACTGTGGGCTATAAATATGGGGGCTCGGTAGGTAACATTTAACACTTTGAGCATTTACTGTTGAGCTCCTGTAGCCACATACCTCGCTGTATTCATCCAGAGTTCAATTTATTGTGTTCCTTGTTCAAGCGGCGAAGCCCTGCTTCTTTGTGCTTTTTGCTTGAGCTCGTGTTACATACCTCGCTAGTTGTAGTGCACCGAAGCCTGTCTAGGCAAAGGTTGTTTTTGTGCGAAGTGTGTTTTTCAGCGTGATGTCGCTCTGTGTAACTTGAGGCTAGACCTCACAGCTTACTAGCGTAGCCCTGATCGAGGCCCGTTTTGCTTCTTGTGTCGAAGCCCTTAGCGAAGTCCGTTTGTGTGCATTTAGACCTTCGTGTACGAAGCCCAGCACCAGTTGCTGCTGCCAAGTACTTGGTCGAAGTCCTCAGTAGGGTGTCCACTCTTGCGAAGGGTGAAGTGCGAAGCCTGCTCGAAGCACCCTGCGTGCGGAGCCTGCACTGACTTAGCAGAGTAGATTTTCGAGGGTTGTTAGTGGAGCGAAGTCTTCTTGGCTTCGAACTTTTGCTCCTGCGAAGCCTGTGTTCGGAGCTATCGAAGTACCTCCGAACCAGACCTTCGAAGGTTGTGTTCGAAGCCTGTTCCGCAGAAGACAGGATTAAAACCGAAGGCTGTTTTTAGCCTGAAATTTTAAAAGCTCCCATTCATCCCCCCTCTGGTCGCCGTTTCCGGTCCAACAATTGGTATCAGAGCGGGTTAAGATCACCAGTTGACCTTAACCGGTTTTGTGATCTGTTGGCGACATGGATAGAGGCAGTAAAATTCCTCTGTTCGATGGGACTGATTTTGCATACTGGAAGGTGCGCATGGAGGCTTACTTGTTAAGCCAAGGAAATGCAATTTGGGAGATTGTGGACTCACAATACTACATCCTTGAGACTCGCACCTCTCAAACAGAGAAGGATCAGTATAATGCCAACTCCAAGGCAATAAATATACTGTTCATTGGTTTGAGCCGGAGTCAGTTTGATAGGGTGCAAGCACCTTAGGACTACTAGGGAGATTTGGACAACGCTCACTATTTTTCATGAGGGCTCTACTCAGATTAAGGCCAGGCGCCAAAGCACCTACAATCAACAGTATCAGCTGTTTGTGCAGGCACCTGGTGAATCTATAGATGCCATGTTTTCTCGCTTTGATGCGATAGTGAGTAACTTGCGGTCCAACGGGACGCTTGCTTACAATGATCATGATAGGGCTATCAAGCTTCTCTATGCTCTTGACCGTAGCATATGGGAAGTAAAGATATCCAGCATTGAGGAGTCCGCAGGCTATGACACCTTGACCTGTGATGAACTCTTTAGCAAGCTGAAGTCCACAGAGATTGCCAAGGCATCTCTTGCTGTGCACAGAAGCTCTTTGCCACAACCATTGGCATTGGTTTCTAGCACCAGCTGTGGCACCACTGCAGAACCAAGCACATCTGGTACTTGTGTTCTTGCAGATGGTTTTGCTTTGTCCTCCCTGGTCTCCGTCACAAAGGAGCAGGTGGACACTCTAGATGATGATGAGCTTGCTCTCATTGCCCGGAGGTTCACCCGCTTTCATCATGAGAGACGGGATCAGAGGAGAAGTGGTTTTAGTGGTTGCTTTGAATGTGGCGACACTAAATACCACAAGAAGGAGAAGAAACCCTTTGTAAAGGGAAAGCACAGCAAGATGGCTAAGAAAGTAGCCAAGGCCGCTTCCAGAGCCTTTGTTGCTGCTCTCAGCGACATCGACACGTCCTCAACTGAGGAGTCGAGCTCTGAGGAGGAGTAGTCCCCAAGGAAGGAGGACAAGAAGGACAAGAAGGGACGAGACTTCACCGGCCTTTGCTTCATGGCCGACAACGATCACAGCGGCGATGAGCTTGACTCATCTGAGGTACCTCTATCATCTGACCAGCTATTAATTAAACTAGATGAGCTGAATGAAGTAGTTCTTGGTCAGGATAGATTACTTGTGCAAGCCGCTAGAGAAAGAAAAGACCTTAGACTTAGGCTAGAAACTATTTCTACTGAATATGCCATGCTTAAGTCTAAATCTGATGATGCTGAATGTGAGTCCTGTTCTGTTGTCATGGGTGAGCTTGCTCAGTTGCGCTCTGTACATGCTCAAACTCTCTCTGAGCTTGAGACTGCACAGAAGCAGCTTTTGGAGGTGGATTCTAGACCTCATGATGTTATTGATTGCATGAACTGCTCTTTATTACGCGAAAGCATTAATTTACGTGATAAGCATGTTCATGATTTGGATGCTAGATTGGAGAGGGCCGGTAGTTCTAAGGATGTGCAACCTGTTTGTGACACTTGCATCACCCTTAAGGACCAGCTAGGCATTGTTCGAGAGCGAGCTGAAAACCTCATGTCTGAAAATGAATACCTCGTTTCCGTGGTTAATAAATGCACTGAGGGAAAGGGTAGGATGAATTTGCTCTTGGCCAAGACCAAGTTGTGTGCTGACAGAGCAGGGGTAGCTCTAGGTTTGGGTTTTGAGAGGATTTCTTCAGACAGTAAGACCAAAACTGTTTTTACCTCTCCCACTACCTTAGAGAAAGAAAGAGCTCTGTTAGACACCCCACCAGCCAAGAAACCTACCCGAGCTCAAAAGAAAACCACTCCTCCTGCCAAGAAAAATCCTCCCAAGAAAACCAATCAGAGAAAACCCAAGGAGCCTATGAGAGTTGCTCCTGTGGCCCATGAGAGTGCCCCCAGGAGAGTTTTTCACTGTTCCTACTGTCAGCGGGTGGGTCATTTGGTTGGGTTCTGTTTTCGTCGCATCAAGGATGAGCGACGCTCTCAGGCGATGAGTTACCAGGACATGCATTATCCATCTTTAGGAATGCATGAGTCTGAGTTTTACTATCGTCCTGCTTTTGAGGCTCCTCGTGCTTCTCGGAGAGATTTTGCTCCTCGAGGTGTTCACCATGTTCCATATGGTGGTAGACCTCGGGCGAGTAGCTTTGTACCTCGGCAGAGTAGGAGACCTCGTCATGCTTTTCGATCACAGCATGTAGGTAGACCTCACACTTTGCATCATTTCGATTTTCCTGTGCGTAGACCGTCTACTTTTACTGCACCTACTACTCGTGTCACTCAGTGCTGGATGCCTCGTCATTATTTCACTCACTCCAGCACTGAGCGATCGAGATATTCTTATCATGTGTAGGCGACAGATCGAGGCTTGGAGGGCACGTGGGTCATGGACTCCGGTTGTTCGCGCCACATGACCGGAGATGCAGCATGGTTCTCCAGCCTCACCACAACCAAGCAAAGGGAACATATCACCTTCGGAAACAATCGAAGGAGTAGAGTGAAAGGTAAAGGTGTGGTAAGAATTAACTCGAATTTCACTCTCAAAGATGTTGCTTTGGTTGAAAACCTGGGATACAATTTGCTGTCTGTATCTCAGTTGCTTGATGAGGGCTTCGATTGGTGTTATTCGCTCACGATTATTTTATCCTCACCGTAGTCATCAGCTTGTCAACCGATCGGCTTTGCTACTAACGATATTTTCTCTCTATTCCCTTATCAGTTGCAGAGTCAAACTAATTGACATGCCTTGAACCCTTTTTCTAAGATTGTAGGATCTGCACTGGAGTTAAGTAGATCTCTTAGACCACACGTGTGTCAAAGTGTGACAAAAAAGATACCAACACACTTTTTGGCACACCTGGTGGGACCCAGACTCTGTCCATCCATCAGGCAAGACTTGGGATGGTAACGTCATTAAAGTTGCAAATGATGAAGTTAGACCGACCTACAGTAAGTAGCCCAAGTTCACACCTGTGAAGATGACATCGATGAAGCAGAGGGTAAACTCGGTCAAGGGTTCACCATAGCCGATGAGCTCTAAGAAATAGATATTGGACCTGGTGACAGACCGAGGCCAACCTTCGTAAGTGCCCAACTCCCCGATGATATAAAAAATGGACTAATCGTGTTACTACGAGAATATCGGGATTGCTTTGCATGGGAATATCATGAAATGCCTGGTTTAAGCCGATCGATTGTAGAACATCGGCTACCAATAAAATAGGGATATCAGCCATTCAAGTAGTCACCTCGGCGGTTCAAAGCAGAAATATACCCAGATATCAAAGACGAGGTAAGAAGGTTATATGATGCAGGGTTCATAAGACCATGCTGATATGCAGAATGGGTGTCAAACATTGTACTAGTATGAAAGAAAAGAGGGAAGCTCAGGATATGCGTTGACTTTAGAGATCTAAACAAAGCAACCCCAAAGGATGAGTACCCAATGCCGATCGCATACTTGTTGGTGGACGCCGCGTCGGGTCACAATATTATCAGCTTCATGGACGGAAACACTGGGTATAATCCGATCTTCATGGCTGACGAGACATCCACAAGATGGCCTTCCGATGCCCGGGCACTATCGGACTGTATGAGTAGGTTGTGATGACCTTCGGTTTGAAAAATGCCGGGCGACTTACTAGAGGGCCATGAACTATATTTTTCATGACTTGATTGACCTATTAGTGGAAATATACATTGATGACGTCGTGGTAAAGTCAAGCAGCGTTCAAGACCACGTGGACGATCTATGTCAAGTTCTAGAGAGGGCCAGGAAATACGGATTAAAAATGAATCCCGAAAAGTGTGCCTTTGGTGTATCGACGGGGAAGTTTCTAGGCTTGTGCATGAAAGAGGGATTAAGATAAGCCAGCGCGGTATCGAGGCAATTAAGAATACTCAACCCCCTACCGATACAACCAAATTGTCATCATTAATCGAGAAGATAAATTTTCTGAGGAGGTTCATAGCTGACCTCTCAAGGAAAATAGAGTCGTTCACTCCGCTATTGAAGTTGAAGCCTGACTAGGAGTTTGCATGGGGAGACAAGTAGCAAAAGGCATTTGATGAAATCAAAGAGTACTTGAGTTCACCACCAACATTAATGTCACCGTAGAAAGGAACTCCATTCAGGTTATACTTATCGACCGACAACGAAGCCATCGGGGTCGTTCCGATTCAAGAGGTCGATAAGAAGGAGAGGGTAATATTCTATCTCAGCAGGAGCCTACTAGACACTGAGACTCGATACCCTATAGTGGAGAAGCTCAATTTATGTTTATACTTCGCATGCACCAAGTTGAGATATTATATGCTCTCGACGGAATGCACTATAGTGTGTAAGGCCGACTATGGTAGAAGACTGCATAAGGTATTACAAGGGATGTCAAGACTGTTAGAAGTTTGGAGCTATTTAGAGGGCACCTGCACCGACAATGAACCCGATAATTAAACCCTGGCCCTTCAGAGGGTGGGGCATCGATATGATCGGCCAAATTTACCCAACGTCAAGCAAGGGTCACAAGTTCATAATACAAGCCATCGATTATTTCACAAAATGGGTATAGCTCATTCCGCTCAAGAAAGTTATATCCGCTGATGCTATTGAATTCATCAAAGAACATATAATATATCTATTCAGAATCCCACAAACCATCACCATAGATCAGGGGACAATTTTCATGTCAGAGGAGTTCCAGCAATTCACAGCCGGTATGGGGGTCAAGCTCTTAAATTCATCACCATATTATGAGTAGGCCAACGGTCAAGCGGAAGCATCCAATAAGAGTTTGATCAAGTTAATAAAGCATAAAATCAATGAGCAGCCAAGGCGTTGGCATCGGTCCTTATCTAAAGCACTCTAGGCTTATTGGATGGCATGACACGGATCCACCCAATTACCATAGTATCAGCTAGTCTACGACAAGATCAACTCACAGCCGATGATTATTATAATATAATGACAAACGGTTTAAATGATCTAGCACAGGTCTGATTGAGAGCCATCAAGAAGATTGAAGAAAATAAAGCAAGGGTCGCTAGATTCTACAACAAGAAAGTGGTGCCCAAATTATTTGAAGAAGGAAAACTCATATGTAAACTTATCTTACCAATTATATCTAAAGATAATCGGATCAGTTAGTGATCACCTAACTAGGAGGGACCATTTCGGATACATCGGGTGGTGCCTGTCAACGCCTACTTGCTTGAAGGATTAGATGGAGAAGTGTTCGAAAAAGCTTTAAACGACAAGTATCTAAAAAGTATTTTCCGAGCGTTTAGATAAATGCCTAAAGATCTACACGCGAGACAACCAATACCAATGGTGTTGCCTTCCAACGGCTGATGCGAAGGAATCGCCCTTAGTTATAAAAACTCAAGAATGATTTTGAAGATCAGGGACATATATATTACAAGAATATAACATTCTGTTACAAGGAAAGATCCCATACAAAAGGTAAAGCAAGAGCACGGTGGATGCCTTCGATCGCCCGCAACCGGATATCATCGACGCTCCGGAGGATAGCACGGTCCTCGCTGTCCGAGCCAGGAACGTCTCGGAGGGCGTGACATTGATGCTATGCAAGGTGGACGACACTAGAGAGCTGACGTCTTTAAGCTTCAATTTGGTCCGGAAGGGAAACCAAGGAAGCTTCCTTCGTGGTGATCTCTGTCCGCATGGCGTCCATCTTCGAAGCTAGATTAGTTTCTTCCGCCCAAAGTCGATCTAATTCCTACAATGTGGCCGATGACTCGCCTTGAAGCTGATCCAAAAGGGTGCTTTCATCCATCACTGTTGTGATGTGAGCTTCGATTGCCTATGTACATCTGGCCGATGGAATTCTAAGTATGTGGACGGTGTGAGGATGTCTACAAACTCCGGGGGAAGTAGGGTCATGATATCATTGAGACAACCCCTTATCGGTCTCGAGTCATTGAGCAGGACATCCACCGGATCCTCAAGGTGATGAGTATGTCCGATAGAACCTCCTTTGCCCCCGAAGAGAGCTGAATCATGACCGATGTGGGAACGCCCGTAACCTCCTCATCAGCCTCAAGATAGGGACCAACGTTGAAGGGGAACTTCTGTACAAAGGACTAAAGGGAAAAGAAGTTAAGCAAAAAGGGGGTCATGACACCACAATAAATACATGAATACGCATGTCAGCAGGCTCGGCAGGAACAACCGATTGTAGAGCACTAGAGGAATGGATGGACCTTCCCTTCCGAGGCTACCATGGGAGGAAGATGGACCCACGACACCAGGCATCGACTGCAACTAAGGCCGATGTTGGTTACACAGAAAACAATGGAAGACGAGAAAGAAAATAAGAAAGGTACCTAGAGAGTTACATCAGCAATAATGGTCGATACCTCAGGAATAACGGTGTTGGCTCCTAGAGGTCCAACCCCGATCACATCAGCCTCGGTAGGTGCAACCCCAGAAGCAATCCCATCCGGGGCAATGACGATGCTGGCATCAATCAGTATACCAGGATCAACGACATCAACTTCCAATGTGCTGGCCTGAGAAGAGAATCCCATGGTGATTGTCTTAGTGGCCCGAACCGATTGGAGGGTAGTAGGGTCATCGCTATGCTATCGAACACCACATAAAGAGAGTTGACGTTGATAAGAGGAGAAGGCTTCTAGGTACAAAGGGAGTATCTGGTGTCAAGGATATGAGAGGAGAAATATTGGTAGCACAAAAGCACGAACCTGGGTAGTCGAAGGAGTATTAGCTATTGGCAGAGAAGTAGAAATGTCAGGGGTCGATGCGACCAAAGGAGCAATCGGCCTTAGTTGCAAAGCAAAAGTAAGAGACGTAAGCATACTCCAAAAGAGGAATTATTATGAAGAGGCAGAAACTTTCTGTTAGCCGTAAAGCCAAAGCAGATGAACTTGCCTGGTCGGTCCGGACCCTAGCAAATCGGTGCACAATTAAGGTCGAGGCTTGGCACTTGTGCGCCAAGACCTTGTGCCATTTTCCACTCACCTATACCGAGGGAGAAGGGGCACTAATATCCAAGTTTGTAGAGGACGATATTGGACCGTAATATGTCAACCGACCGCTAAGACTTATAGAAGGTGCATCGACATCATCCTCCTACAGTAAGCAAAATTAATCAGATAAAGAGAAAATGATGGGGACAAATAAAAGGGGAAGTCCAAAGCAATCACCTCAGGCTCCGATGCAGTATCTCCCAGGCAAAGGTGTGCTCTCGATAGATCAACGTAGAGCGAGTAAAAACATGTTGCCTCAGTTTGTCCCACCATCAACAAAAGTCCACGGAGGACGCTCGGTAGGCCGACCAATTAGTGAAGTCACCAAAAGGGAAACCATCAGTCATGTGAAAAAGGCAATCCCACTCCAAGTGGCCCCTGACTTCTCCACTAACACAATATAGAGAAGGTGGTATGTGGCTCCAAGAAGGTATCAGCCAAGAGGGATTCTGACATGGGTGACGAGTTGTTTGGCCAAAAATTGAAACTGAAAAGTTGGACTTGAGGTCGACACTGAGAAACCAAGGGTTGGTTTCAGTGTTTGTGATGAGTGATTGACAGGCCTTTTACCCTCTAGTTCGAAGGGTACCTCCGAAGGGTGTTCGGAGGATTGTGCCTCCGGAGGGGTTTCGGAGGTTGGACCTCCGAAGGGTGTTCGGAGGTGATTTCACCGAAGTGTGTTCGGTGGTTGCTTGCTGCAGCTGTTGCAGCGGAGTGTGCGTGTTAGAGGGGTCCGACAGTACACGATGACTGGGTGTGTACCGAAGGCTTCGGTACTTTGGGCGGTACACCGGAGTGTGTGCCGGAGGTTGCTAACCCGGAGAGGTCTCCGGAGTAATGGATACACTTGTCTGTTTGTCTGTGGTGCGCAGGGACTTTGGAGGCGACGGACAGGTTCGCGGCAGGTGAACCTGGGTCAAGCAGGAGGCTTGATGCCAGGGGAGCGGGGAGCTCCGTCACGGTGGCTGCGAAGGGGTCCGGGTCGGTCCTCGGGTCGAGGCGTGCCAGGTGAAGGCAGAGAGTGCGGAGCGTGGCTCCGGCTAAAGGTACTCCGAGACAAAGTCCTCGGAGGTGAGGCACTTCAAAGGTACTCCGGATGGAGTGACTTCGGAGTTGGATGGATCAAGTCCTCTGCGGAGGCAAAGGTTTCGAAGTGTGCTCTGGAGGGAGACATTCGAAGGTGCCCGACGAAGGTCTCAGAAGTCGAGGCGCATCGAAGGCATGGTCCGGGTGAGGCTCGTCGAGGAGTGTGCTCGGGGAGAGGCACTGCGACGAAGGGCTCATGGAATGCTTCGTGCGGAGGCCTTGGACGAAGGAGGGACTTCGAAGGGTGGTGCTCCGAAGGTGGGGCTTCGGAGTGTGGAAGGCTTCGGAGCGAGGCTAGCTCCAGAGTGTGGTTGTCTTGTGGTGCTTCGGCCTGCATGGCTTCGGTACACGGACTGACGGAGTTCGAGCTGGGAGTAGCTGCGAAGCCGTGGTGGTCCACTCCGGAGGTGTTGGTGCGAAGGCCCAAGGGCTTTGACGGCTTCGGCTCAAAACCGTCACTGTATCGAAGGCTGACTTCGGTGAAGTGAAGGCCATCTGGCTCAAGGCTTCTCACCGAAGCTACCGCACCCCTCGCGTGCGAAGGGGGGCTTCGGAAAGGTCAAAGGTTGCAAGTCTGACAGTGTCTGCTCTGCAAAAAGCTGGCGCTGTCCCATCTGCAAAGGCTGACAGATAAGCCTCCAGAATAAAGTTGGACTACCTTTTGTACCCCTTAGTTCTGTAGAGACAAAATCAATGTAAACCCTAGGGGTAAAGTAGTCAATTCCTTTGGGTGAACTGTGGGCTATAAATATGGGGGCTCGGTAGGTAACATTTAACACTTTGAGCATTTACTGTTGAGCTCCTGTAGCCACATACCTCGCTGTATTCATCCAGAGTTCAATTTATTGTGTTCCTTGTTCAAGCGGCGAAGCCCTGCTTCTTTGTGCTTTTTGCTTGAGCTCGTGTTACATACCTCGCTAGTTGTAGTGCACCGAAGCCTGTCTAGGCAAAGGTTGTTTTTGTGCGAAGTGTGTTTTTCAGCGTGATGTCGCTCTGTGTAACTTGAGGCTAGACCTCACAGCTTACTAGCGTAGCCCTGATCGAGGCCCGTTTTGCTTCTTGTGTCGAAGCCCTTAGCGAAGTCCGTTTGTGTGCATTTAGACCTTCGTGTACGAAGCCCAGCACCAGTTGCTGCTGCCAAGTACTTGGTCGAAGTCCTCAGTAGGGTGTCCACTCTTGCGAAGGGTGAAGTGCGAAGCCTGCTCGAAGCACCCTGCGTGCGGAGCCTGCACTGACTTAGCAGAGTAGATTTTCGAGGGTTGTTAGTGGAGCGAAGTCTTCTTGGCTTCGAACTTTTGCTCCTGCGAAGCCTGTGTTCGGAGCTGTCGAAGTACCTCCGAACCAGACCTTCGAAGGTTGTGTTCGAAGCCTGTTCCGCAGAAGACAGGATTAAAACCGAAGGTTGTTTTTAGCCTGAAATTTTAAAAGCTCCCATTCATCCCCCCTCTGGTCGCCGTTTCCGGTCCAACAATTGGTATCAGAGCGGGTTAAGATCACCAGTTGACCTTAACCGGTTTTGTGATCTGTTGGCGACATGGATAGAGGCAGTAAAATTCCTCTGTTCGATGGGACTGATTTTGCATACTGGAAGGTGCGCATGGAGGCTTACTTGTTAAGCCAAGGAAATGCAATTTGGGAGATTGTGGACTCACAATACTACATCCTTGAGACTCGCACCTCTCAAACAGAGAAGGATCAGTATAATGCCAACTCCAAGGCAATAAATATACTGTTCATTGGTTTGAGCCGGAGTCAGTTTGATAGGGTGCAGCACCTTAGGACTACTAGGGAGATTTGGACAACGCTCACTATTTTTCATGAGGGCTCTACTCAGATTAAGGCCAGGCGCCAAAGCACCTACAATCAACAGTATCAGCTGTTTGTGCAGGCACCTGGTGAATCTATAGATGCCATGTTTTCTCGCTTTGATGCGATAGTGAGTAACTTGCGGTCCAACGGGACGCTTGCTTACAATGATCATGATAGGGCTATCAAGCTTCTCTATGCTCTTGACCGTAGCATATGGGAAGTAAAGATATCCAGCATTGAGGAGTCCGCAGGCTATGACACCTTGACCTGTGATGAACTCTTTAGCAAGCTGAAGTCCACAGAGATTGCCAAGGCATCTCTTGATGTGCACAGAAGCTCTTTGCCACAACCATTGGCATTGGTTTCTAGCACCAGCTGTGGCACCACTGCAGAACCAAGCACATCTGGTACTTGTGTTCTTGCAGATGGTTTTGCTTTGTCCTCCCTGGTCTCCGTCACAAAGGAGCAGGTGGACACTCTAGATGATGATGAGCTTGCTCTCATTGCCCGGAGGTTCACCCGCTTTCATCATGAGAGACGGGATCAGAGGAGAAGTGGTTTTAGTGGTTGCTTTGAATGTGGCGACACTAAATACCACAAGAAGGAGAAGAAACCCTTTGTAAAGGGAAAGCACAGCAAGATGGCTAAGAAAGTAGCCAAGGCCGCTTCCAGAGCCTTTGTTGCTGCTCTCAGCGACATCGACACGTCCTCAACTGAGGAGTCGAGCTCTGAGGAGTAGTCCCCAAGGAAGGAGGACAAGAAGGACAAGAAGGGACGAGACTTCACCGGCCTTTGCTTCATGGCCGACAACGATCACAGCGGCGATGAGCTTGACTCATCTGAGGTACCTCTATCATCTGACCAGCTATTAATTAAACTAGATGAGCTGAATGAAGTAGTTCTTGGTCAGGATAGATTACTTGTGCAAGCCGCTAGAGAAAGAAAAGACCTTAGACTTAGGCTAGAAACTATTTCTACTGAATATGCCATGCTTAAGTCTAAATCTGATGATGCTGAATGTGAGTCCTGTTCTGTTGTCATGGGTGAGCTTGCTCAGTTGCGCTCTGTACATGCTCAAACTCTCTCTGAGCTTGAGACTGCACAGAAGCAGCTTTTGGAGGTGGATTCTAGACCTCATGATGTTATTGATTGCATGAACTGCTCTTTATTACGCGAAAGCATTAATTTACGTGATAAGCATGTTCATGATTTGGAGGCTAGATTGGAGAGGGCCGGTAGTTCTAAGGATGTGCAACCTGTTTGTGACACTTGCATCACCCTTAAGGACCAGCTAGGCATTGTTCGAGAGCGAGCTGAAAACCTCATGTCTGAAAATGAATACCTCGTTTCCGTGGTTAATAAATGCACTGAGGGAAAGGGTAGGATGAATTTGCTCTTGGCCAAGACCAAGTTGTGTGCTGACAGAGCAGGGGTAGCTCTAGGTTTGGGTTTTGAGAGGATTTCTTCAGACAGTAAGACCAAAACTGTTTTTACCTCTCCCACTACCTTAGAGAAAGAAAGAGCTCTGTTAGACACCCCACCAGCCAAGAAACCTACCCGAGCTCAAAAGAAAACCACTCCTCCTGCCAAGAAAAATCCTCCCAAGAAAACCAATCAGAGAAAACCCAAGGAGCCTGTGAGAGTTGCTCTTGTGGCCCATGAGAGTGCCCCCAGGAGAGTTTTTCACTGTTCCTACTGTCAGCGGGTGGGTCATTTGGTTGGGTTCTGTTTTCGTCGCATCAAGGATGAGCGACGCTCTCAGGCGATGAGTTACCAGGACATGCATTATCCATCTTTAGGAATGCATGAGTCTGAGTTTTACTATCGTCCTGCTTTTGAGGCTCCTCGTGCTTCTCGGAGAGATTTTGCTCCTCGAGGTGTTCACCATGTTCCATATGGTGGTAGACCTCGGGCGAGTAGCTTTGTACCTCGGCAGAGTAGGAGACCTCGTCATGCTTTTCGATCACAGCATGTAGGTAGACCTCACACTTTGCATCATTTCGATTTTCCTGTGCGTAGACCGTCTACTTTTACTGCGCCTACTACTCGTGTCACTCAGTGCTGGATGCCTCGTCATTATTTCACTCACTCCAGCACTGAGCGATCGAGATATTCTTATCATGTGTAGGCGACAGATCGAGGCTTGGAGGGCACGTGGGTCATGGACTCCGGTTGTTCGCGCCACATGACCGGAGATGCAGCATGGTTCTCCAGCCTCACCACAACCAAGCAAAGGGAACATATCACCTTCGGAAACAATCGAAGGAGTAGAGTGAAAGGTAAAGGTGTGGTAAGAATTAACTCGAATTTCACTCTCAAAGATGTTGCTTTGGTTGAAAACCTGGGATACAATTTGCTGTCTGTATCTCAGTTGCTTGATGAGGGCTTCGAAGTGCGATTCCATCGTGATACTTCGCAAGTGCTCAATTCTGATGGCGTTGTGGTGTGTAAGATCTTTAGAGTTGGGAGAGTTTTTGGAGCTGATTTTTCAGAGTCATCTGGTTCTTCTCACTGTCTTGTTGCACATTCAACTTCTGAGCTTTGAAAGTGGCATAGGAGACTAGGGCATATGAGCTTTGAGTTGCTCGCTCGTTTGTGTGCCCTAGGTCTGATCCGAGGATTGCCCAAGCTCAAGTTTGAGAAGAATTTAGTTTGTGCTCCTTGTCGACATGGAAAAATGATTGTCGCTTCGCATTCGTCAGTCACCACAGTGATGACTGAACAACCCAGAGAACTTCTCCATATGGACACTGTAGGTCCTTCTCGGGTCAGTTCTTTAGGCGGCAAGTGGTATGTATTAGTTATTGTCGACGATTTCTCTCGCTACTCTTGGGTCATCTTTCTTGCCAGCAAGGATGAAGTGTTTTCACACTTTCGGAGCTTGGCTTTGAGACTTTTTACTGAACTCCCTGGTGCATTGAAATTCATTCGAAGTGATAATGGCACTGAGTTCAAAAATAGTCTCTTTGTTGACTTTTGCATGGAGCATGGCATAGAACATCAATTCTCTGCTCCACGGGTTCCTCAACAGAACGGTGTTGTTGAGAGAAAGAACCGCACTTTGGTTGAGATGGCTAGGACGATGCTTGATGAGCATAGGACTCCTAGAAAATTCTGGGCTGAGGCCATGAACACTGCATGTTACATCTCAAACCGAATCTTCTTGCGCTCAATTTTAAATTTGACATCTTATGAGCTGCATTTTGGGAGACAGCCCAAGGTTACTCATCTTCGAGTTTTTGGCTGTCGCTGCTTCATCCTAAAACGTGGTAATTTGGATAAATTTGAGTCGCGATCTTCTGATGGGATCTTTTTGGGTTACACTACACATGGTCATTCTTATCGTGTTTATAACTTGGAAACTAACACTGTCATCGAGTCATGTGATGTGACTTTTGATGAATCAACCCCCTATGTTAGTTCTGCTTTTGAACAGGCAAATGAACACGACATGGAACAGACCTTATTCGAAGAAGAAGATCCCGGGGAATTCGAGGATGAACCCCTGCTACCCTCGACATCGACCCCCGAAGCTGACCCCGCTTCAACTACTTCGGCACGAGGTCCCGAAGCAACTACCTCAACATCGGTCATCTTGGACCACTCCAACACACAAGTTGAGGGGGAGACTGCATCCCGTCGCGAGGCTCCACATCATGTTCAAAGGATGCACCCTCCCGAGCAGATCATTGGTGAGCTTGATCAAAGGGTAACACGTTCTCATGCTCATTTCATTGATTCCGCTTTTGTTGCTTCTTTCGAGCCCTTAGATGTTAGTCATGCACTTTCTGATTCTAGTTGGATCAATGCCATGCATGAGGAACTTGAAAATTTTGAGAGAAACCAAGTCTGTACTTTAGTTGATCCTCCACCAAATGTTCATTTCATTGGAACAAAATGGATTTTCAAAAATAAACAAGGGGAGGATGGGACTATAGTTAGAAAAAAGGCTAGACTTGTAGCTCAGGGCTTTTCTCAACTAGAAGGGATTGATTTTACTGAAACTTTTGCACCTGTTGCTCGCCTTGAGGCCATTAGGATTTTGCTTGCCTTTGCGACATCCCGGGGATTCAAACTCTATCAAATGGATGTCAAAAGTGCTTTTCTTAATGGCTTCATAGGTGAAGATGTTTATGTAAAACAACCCCTGGTTTTGAAAACCCCAAGTACCCACATAAAGTCCTTAAACTTCATAAGGCTCTTTATGGACTCAAGCAGGCCCCTCGGGCTTGGTATGATAGACTTAAGTATTTTCGGCTTGAGCGAGGGTATTTGATGGGCTCTGTTGATAAAACACTGTTTACTCTCAAGCATGGCAAAGATTTCCTCCTAGTGCAGATTTATGTGGATGATATCATCTTTGGTGGCTCTTCTCATGCTTTGGTTGCCGAGTTTGCAGATACCATGAGCAGGGAATTTGAAATGTCAATGATGGGCGAGCTTACATATTTCCTTGGTTTGCAAATCAAGCAAAGCAAACAAGGTACTTTCGTCCACCAGACGAAGTACACCAAGGACCTGCTCAAGAAGTTCGACATGTCTGATGCGAAGCCCCTCGTCACTCCAATGGCTACATCTGTAGCATTGGACCCTGACGAAGATGGAGAAGCCGTAGATCAGAAGGAGTTCCGGAGCATGATCGGCTCCCTCCTCTACTTGACTGCCACGAGGCCGGACATACACTTCGCTGTGTGTCTGTGCGCTCGTTTTCAGGCTTCACCACGAGCTTCGCACCGCCAAGCGGTAAAACGCATCTTAAGGTATCTCAAACACACCCTTGAATTTGGCATATGGTATTCAGCATCTTCATCTTTATGTCTTCGAGGTTATTCCGATGCAGATTTTGCTGGGTGTAGAATTGATAGTAAGAGTACCTCTGGTACTTGTTATTTTCTGGGTACTTCACTGGTTTGCTGGTCTTCCCGCAAACAGTCTAGTGTTGCACAATCGACGGCTGAGGCCGAATATGTTGCTGCAGCTAGCTGTTGCTCTCAAATTTTGTGGATGACTTCCACTTTGCGGGATTTCGGGTTAGATTATAAGAGTGTTCCACTTTTCTGTGATAACACTAGTGCTATTTGTATTGCAAACAACCCGGTTCAGCACTCCAGAACCAAACACATTGATGTGCGGTATCATTTTCTCAGAGATCACAATGAGAAGGGTGATATTGAACTTCAATATGTTGATACCCAACACCAGCTTGCCGACATTTTTACAAAACCCCTCGATGCTTCTCGATTTGCTTACTTGCGTGGGGAACTTGGCATTTGTCACCCTTACGGCATTTTGTGAGGGGGAGCAGTTTTAGATGGATGTGCATTTGCTAATTGTGTTGAAATTGCATTTACATCTTTTGCACTTATATGCCTATCTATAATTCATGAAATCATGTCAGCTCAGCTCCTTTTAATTTACTCTGAAACATTCATGTGCATGTTGTTTTCCTTTCAAAATCAAATCGTGCTCACTGCTTAGTCTTGAATCTAGCTTGTTTAGGCAGGACAGCTCTAGCTATCTTTTATCTGCTTGATAGCAAGACACTGTTCTTTGGATGCTCAAAATTGCTACTTGAAAAATTGTTCTACTTTTTCATGGATATTCATAAAGTGCCACACAATTGGTTCACTTCGTTAAACTCAAAAACTCCATGATTTGCATGCTTCAAGTTAAAAGATCCAGGTGGGTTTGTTTGTCGCACTACCCTATTCTAGACTGCTTACCATTGTACATTGGTCTGAACTGGAATAGTGTAGTGTATGCCAAAATCTTTGCCTTAAGCTTCTTATGGTTTTCATGCCTAGGCTTGGCCTGATTGGAAAGTATAAGGTGGACAAACAAATAACCCCTGGCACTAAGACAAGAACAATAAAATTCTTTGATCATCAAGTTTGCTTTCATTTGCTCCATTTGAACTGGACTTGTCTGTCTAGAGTAGAAATTGACTAGCTTTGCGCAGTTCTTGCTTTTACTTGTCTAGTTTCCTTGACTAAGTGGTGATGCTTTTATTTCAAAAATGATCAAATCACATGCTTCATCATGTTTTTAGAGAATATTAATTTAAGCTGAGCCCATGATTCATTGGTGTTATTGTTGGCATATTTTTGCTTCATATGTCTTTGCAATTCTGCTCATTTCGAAGCTTTGCATCTTTTACATGCTCCTTGATGCTTGCATTGCCAAAGGGGGAGAGACTTGCTACGTTCTCTACCGCAAGGGGGCATAATTTCCAAAGGGGGAGAAAACGCTTGACATAAAGGCTCTTTGTTGCCAAAGGGGGAAAACTTAACTCAGGGGGAGTTTTTATCTTGAGAAAGGGGAGATTTGCCGAAAGGGCTTTCACACTTTTGAAAAGGGGGAGGAAAATTCTTTTGTCAAGTGACATGATTTGGCTCTTTTCTGAGTTTTTATGGTCACTTGTGTGCTGAAAGTTTTAATTTTCTTGGACTTTAAAGTTGGTTGTCAATGCACTCATCAAGGGGGAGATTGAGAAACCAAGGGTTGGTTTCAGTGTTTGTGATGAGTGATTGACAGGCCTTTTACCCTCTGGTTCGAAGGGTACCTCCGAAGGGTGTTCGGAGGATTGTGCCTCCGGAGGGGTTTCGGAGGTTGGACCTCCGAAGGGTGTTCGGAGGTGATTTCACCGAAGTGTGTTCGGTGGTTGCTTGCTGCAGCTGTTGCAGCGAAGTGTGCGTGTCGGAGGGGTCCGACAGTACACGATGACTGGGTGTGTACCGAAGGCTTCGGTACTTTGGGCGGTACACCGGAGTGTGTGCCGGAGGTTGCTAACCCGGAGAGGTCTCCGGAGTACTGGATACACTTGTCTGTTTGTCTGTGGTGCGCAGGGACTTCGGAGGCGACGGACAGGTTCGCGACAGGTGAACCTGGGTCAAGCAGGAGGCTTGATGCCAGGGGAGCGGGGAGCTCCGTCACGGTGGCTGCGAAGGGGTCTGGGTCGGTCCTCGGGTCGAGGCGTGCCAGGTGAAGGCAGAGAGTGCGGAGCGTGGCTCCGGCTGAAGGTACTCCGAGACAAAGTCCTCGGAGGTGAGGCACTTCGAAGGTACTCCAGATGGAGTGACTTCGGAGTTGGATGGATCAAGTCCTCTGCGGAGGCAAAGGTTTCGAAGTGTGCTCCGGAGGGAGACATTCGAAGGTGCCCGACGAAGGTCTCAGAAGTCGAGGCGCATCGAAGGCATGGTCCAGGTGAGGCTCGTCGAGGAGTGTGCTCGGGGAGAGGCACTACGACGAAGGGCTCATGGAATGCTTCGTGCGGAGGCCTTGGACGAAGGAGGGACTTCGAAGGGTGGTGCTCCGAAGGTGGGGCTTCGGAGTGTGGAAGGCTTCGGAGCGAGGCTAGCTCCAGAGTGTGGTTGTCTTGTGGTGCTTCGGCCTGCATGGCTTCGGTACACGGACTGACGGAGTTCGAGCTGGGAGTAGCTGCGAAGCCATGGTGGTCCACTCCGGAGGTGTTGGTGCGAAGGCCCAAGGGCTTTGACGGCTTCGGCTCAAAACCGTCACTGTATCGAAGGCTGACGTCGGTGAAGCGAAGGCCATCTGGCTCAAGGCTTCTCACCGAAGCTACCGCACCCCTCGCGTGCGAAGGGGGGCTTCGGAAAGGTCAAAGGCTGCAAGTCTGACAGTGTCTACTCTGCAAAAAGCTGGCGCTGTCCCATCTGCAAAGGCTGACAGAGAAGCCTCCAGAATAAAGTTGCACTACCTTTTGTACCCCTTAGTTCTGTAGAGAGAAAATCAATGTAAACCCTAGGGGTAAAGTAGTCAATTCCTTTGGGTGAACTGTGGGCTATAAATATGGGGTCTCGGTAGGTAACATTTAACACTTTGAGCATTTACTGTTGAGCTCCTGTAGCCACATACCTCGATGTATTCATCCAGAGTTCAATTTATTGTGTTCCTTGTTCAAGCGGCGAAGCCCTGCTTCTTTGTGCTTTTTGCTTGAGCTCGTGTTACATGCCTCGCTAGTTGTAGTGCACCGAAGCCTGTCTAGGCGAAGGTTGTTTTTGTGCGAAGTGTGTTTTTCAGCGTGCTGTCGCTCTGTGTAACTTGAGGCTAGACCTCACAGCTTACTAGCGTAGCACTGATCGATGCCCGTTTTGCTTCTTGTGTCGAAGCCCTTAGCGAAGGCCGTTTGTGTGCATTTAGACCTTCGTGTACGAAGCCCAGCACCAGTTGCTGCTGCCAAGTACTTGGTCGAAGTCCTCAGTAGGGTGTCCACTCTTGCGAAGGGTGAAGTGCGAAGCCTGCTCGAAGCACCCTGCGTGCGGAGCCTGCACTGACTTAGCAGAGTAGATTTTCGAGGGTTGTTAGTGGAGCGAAGTCTTCTTGGCATCGAACTTTTGCTCCTGCGAAGCCTGTGTTCGGAGCTGTCGAAGTACCTCCGAACCAGACCTTCGAAGGTTGTGTTCGAAGCCTGTTCCGCAGAAGACAGGATTAAAACTGAAGGCTGTTTTTAGCCTGAAATTTTAAAAGCTCCCATTCACCCCCCTCTGGTCGCCGTTTCCGGTCCAACAGACACACAAAAGACAAACCTATCTAACTAGAGGGTAAGAAGGCCACATGTTCATGGGTTTCTACAGGGCCTGTCTTTTTGTTGTGCCTTTTAATGTATCTGCCCCAAGTATCAATGGATTTGGTACCAATGCGATGGACCGGTTTGGAATGGAAGAAGGAAGGGATGGCCAATGAGTCGATATCAAGGCAAGGCAAAAAGAAAACATTAAGCAATGAGGGACTCATTGGCCCATGGACAAAAATAAAGGCATTTAGGGCATCGGACCAGAAGTAGCAATAAGCGGCTAACATCAGTTCATTTTGGTATGGCTCAACAAGCGAGAGGACAATATAGTGTCCAATATCAATTTCGTCCCAAAAGGCATGGTAAGTGGTCGATACCTAAGGTTCCAGTCGCGCCAGTCAGGGAGAGAAGGGGGAAAAGACTCGAAGGCAGAGTCCTAGTTAGAGGAAAGAATGTGGGAAAATTTAAAAAGATTCAACAAGTTTCAGCATTGATAAAATTCGTAGGATCAAGGTCACCTTGGGGACCTAGAATAAAAAAGAAGGGGGAGTGACCATTGGGATCAATACTTGGTTCCACAAGTTCGACAGGAAAGAAATCAAGAAGAAACAGTAAGAGAAAAGGGGATGCAGTGAAGAAAAGTGGCGAGTGAACCAAGGAAAGGATGAAGACAGTAGTAAGAAGAACGTCGAAGGCTTACCTCAAGAATCATGTCGTGTGTTGCCATTTCTAGATCACTAGAGTTTGGGACCGATGAAGAAAAGCAGCATGCATGACGGATCACGAGTGGTGATTGGGAGCAGAATGGTGATGAACTTGGGAAGGAAGAACTGTTGTGCGTAGAGGGCGTAAATGGGAGAAGAAAGCGCTCGACGGATATTTATAGAATGAAAAGCAACCCCTCGGCAACTGAGTCAAGCCGATCCCAGCGGGTTTGGTGGGGCCACCTCCAACGTTCAGCAAAAGGTAATCATGAGTATGGTTCTCAAAACACCGGAATGTTTCCAGGCCTAGGATCGGGGGAACAAAATCTTCGGCCTAAAGATACTAGTATAGGACTGTGTGGAATGAAACATGTTCTAACACGACAATATCCACCACAATCGTCCATGGCTGAAGAAGGAAAATTCTGAAAGAAGAAGATGAAGTGGAGCCGATTCCCTATGTATTGTATAAAAGTACTGGAAGATGAAGGGTTCTGCTACTAGCGGTAAAATTAAGAATACATTACATAAAGACTTCGAAAGGACGTGATGGCAGATAGGTGATGATGGCTGATAATTTCTAAGAATCGGTTACCCCTTAATGCTACGAAACTGGGGGGCATATGTTGATGCCAAGATTTGGTAAAAGCCCAAGCCCACAAAAGATGTTGCACGGTCAACATAAGTCAAAGAGATCCGATCAAAGGTAGTCAAAGAAGCCCGTCCATGCTGTTACAACGTGATATGATATGAAGGAGTCGATGGAGGTAAAAGAAGATAAAGATGATCTAGAAATCAATTAGGATAGATTACTTGGATGACAAGTCTCTAGACTATAAATGTGTATCCCTTAGTTAGGTTGAAAACAACATAACCGTACAAACAACTCTTCGGCGCATCGCCACCCTTGGCTTCCCAAGGTTAATCTCGCCGGGATTTGGCACTTGGAGCTGGGCTGCATCATTTCTATCTCCAATGAAGAGGTGAGTCCCGCCACCCCGACGATCGTATCGACTAGGTCAATGTCCTCACGACTGCATCAATTTGATCTCTTGAGGCATCGGCTGAAATAGTACGATCACTAGTTTATCCTGGTGTATTGGCTAGGTTTAAGGCTACATTAGTTTGATCTCTTAGATTGATGTGATTTAGATGTGGTAGTTTGAGGACTTCATCGGTTAGGTCCAACATCTCTTTCTATTGTACCTCCTTCATGCTATATACCGGTCATCTAAATATAGTTTGCCCGATACTTTGAAGTATTGTTAAATTCATCATGACTAGCTACTATCTTTGTTAAGTACAATCTTGTTATTATGGTTATTTTGATGATACAAATATGTTATCTGGCATGTTTTATTTATTTCTGTCGAAGTACAAATCGATAGGTTATCTTCAATTCAACGTTATATTCTATCCATTATCGAGGAATGCCCATCGGCCCATATGCATAAACTGCCTATCTCATCGACCGATGGTGCATTTGTCCCGATCGCTCTGCCTTGGTCATCGGCCTTATGGCCGATTGGCATTATTCGCTCACGATTGTTTTATCCTCATCATAGTCATCGGCTAGGCAGCCGATCGACTATGCTACTAACAATATTTTCTCTCTGTTCTCTTATCACTTACAGGCTGAAACTGATTGGCATGTCTTGAAGCCTTTTTCTAAGATTGTAGGACCTGCACTGGAGTTAAGTAGATCTCCCAGGGCACACATGTGTCAAAGTGTGACAAAAAAGACACCAACAAGTTGTGACTTGCATTTTAATTGGATTAGGTTTCTATTTGGACCAAATTAAGAAGTGTATTATTAACCGAACAAATGTGTAGGTACTCACAGGTGGAAAGTTTAATCCACTCTCAACCTAACCTTAATCGAATGCTCAAACCCGTGAACCAATGGTCACAAAATCAAATCAACCCATATTTGTCGGATCGAGTACCTACAGATACCCGCACTTTCACCCTTACTTGGAAGCTAGGTTTTCTTCTAGTAGATTGGAATAACTTGATATTCCTTCGTGTTCTCATAATTTTTCATTAGTATTGGTTCGCTACTATTAATTATAAGAGAGGTGTACAAGGAAAGATGTCTACTATATATGATACATACTAATATACCCAATAACACTATACCATATTTATTGATACTATATATGAGATCTACTAATCTATATTCTATAAATTTGTATCATATTTATTAAGTGACATTTGTTACCAATGATAGTCTAGAGATTATGCACAATTACACATGAAAACAATAGAGATACACAATATAGGAGAAAGTCACGCTTCTTTATTCATCTGATGTGAGTTACAATAAGGAGGGAGGCTCTCAGTTTGTAGACAAAACCCTTAAGATATGATCTCTAAGAAAACAATCCCCTATAGAAAGAAAGTGGTATTGATACATGTCCACTCAGCTTTATATATTTTTCACTACCACAAAATAATCTTTAGTGATAGAGCTTTACAAATGGATAAATGACACGTGCACTAATAAACTTTTAGTGATAAACTATTTTTAACACGTAAGTGATATTTCTTTATTAGTGACGAGTATTAATGCTGCTCATCATTAAATAGGGGACACTCCCATTAGTGATGGATCTCATTACCACCCATCACTAATGGGCCAAACAATATGTGATGGGCGACCACTACTGCCTATCAATACTAATCTAGTAACAGTCGATAGTTTTTGCCTATCACTAATGGAGATCATTAGTGATGGTCAAATACTATCGCCCATCACTACTGATGTGTATAAATAGGTGGACGCTAATAGAACGCTTTCATATCACGTAGAACTTTAAACCATAGTAGTGACACGTTCTCCTCTATCGTCGTTCCATCATCGCTCCCCACGTGTTTCGCTGTCGTTCTTCTCCACCATCATGACCTCCTCCATTGGCCTCCTCTTCAATTTCCAACCCTCCTCGCAATCATCTTGTCTCGTGCATATTCCTCCTAAGGTCCTCCTCAACAACATCCTCCTCCTCCTACTCTTCTGTGGAGGCTTGGGTTTGTTTCTTTGTGAATATGTTGGTTTGTGAATATGTTTCTTTATGAATATGTTGCTTTGTGAATAGCTAAATGAAGATAAGGCTATTAGTATGAGGATGTGTGTGTGACATCGAGGTTCTTTTTTGGTTTTGACAAGCTTGTTCATGCAATCTTTTGTTTATACAATATTATTGTACTTTATTTTCATTGTTAATAAATATAACATGAATTAGGGACATGACAAGACTTCAAAGTGATAAAAGGGCACTTCTGCTAGACATTGTGCTTCTAGTGGTAGGAGATATGGTGAGATGATATTATTTTACTTTTTTCTATCTAGTATTGTAAGTGCAATATTTAGTTGTACTAATCTATGCCAACAATATAGGTATGGACTTATATTCCTTAGTCTTGCCTCCTAAGAATCCATCATTATTGAGAAACCAAGTTGAGATGTGCCTTGGTTTTTTGTCTATGATGAGTGATTGACAAGTATCTCTAAATTTCTTCATTGAAATGATTTGGTGGTTGTTTATGTTTACCGAAGGGGTCGGTATTTGTGTTGTGCATAAGTGTGTACTTCGCAGGGTATACCGAAGGGTTTGGTAGTTGTGTGGGCACGAAGTACACACCGAAGGGTTTTACCCCAGAGGGGTACACCGAAGTGTTCGGTGTGCTCCAAAGGGTGTTGCTGCTGATGTTTGCTTGCTTTGTGATGTGTAGGAAGGAGGATGCAGCTTGGCTATCAACATAGAGATATCAGGACTAGACGGGAGGTATGGTTCTAAAGGATCAAGGAAGATGGGTAAGTGTGGTCTGAGGGGTGTTCGGAGGCTCACTAGATGAAGGGTCTCGAACACAGTTGTACGAAGTAGAGGCAAGCAATCTTTCCGAAGATGCTCTCCGGAGGGAGGCACTTCGGAAGGACACTTCGAAGGGGTGGTCCTGAGGGAGACACTTTGAAGGGTGGCCGATAAAGATGTGGCGCCCCGATTTACCGAAATCGGAACATTATTGAATTTCATAAGAAAAACAATAATACAAGAGGTTCATCATGCGACAATCGTACATACGACAAGTATTCATGGTACGCAGACCATATTATTTGTTGGCGTAAAAGATTACGCTAACAGGTTTCTGTAGAAAAGAAACTAACAAACGAAGTGTTTGTGAAGCAAACTGTTCTAAGCCTCCGAAAGGATAATAACTTAGAATAGTTCGAAAGTGTGTATTGAATCACTTGTATTCGGTCCCTATTACAGGGTGAAATGGGGGGTATTTATAGGCCCAAACATTAAGGAAAAGACCTATTTACCCTCTATTACAACCGACATTAAGGAAACTATTCGGTTTCCTTAATAGGGCTAAAATGGTAAAAGACTAATCTAATAAGAAAGAAGATAAGTCTTCCATCTTAGCTGGCAGAAAAGATCCTGAAGGGCTTTAGTTCGAAGACATACTTCGAACCAATGTCTGTCTTCGGGCTTCGAACGGAGTTCTGGGCATCTTCGAAGATGATCTTCGGAGAATCTTCGAACTAGTTGACTGTCTTTATGCTGCTTCGGCAATAACCCCGAAGATGAGATATTTTCCCCCAACAGTAGCCCCTCGAATACGCTTCTCCGTTGACCTGTAACGTTTAGGAGAGCAGTATACGCAAGAAAAATAATCATGCGTAGGGGTTAACAGATTTATATCATCTCCGAATTATGTGGAGATATATGCTTCGAATTGGTATTCGAAGAAGTTACATTCGAAGTAACTTAGAAATATCTTTAAAAAGACTGAAGACTTTCCAGACTTAGAAGAAATAGCCGTTAGCTTGTTTCTTCTAACGGAAGTTATACGATCCGTTATTTTCGGAGGAAAATAACGGGCGAGAATGCGAAAGGGCAGAACCAAAACGGTAACAAACGGAACATTTAGGCTATAAATAAAGGGCCTAAAACTTACCCGATTACCTTTTCACCGCTTTCTCACAGTCAAAAGCTTTTTGAGCCCCTTGAGTTCTTGAGCCCTAGCCTTTGAGTTCTTGAGCCCTAGCCTCCATTTCCTCAAAGTAATCGAGCGATCGTGATGGTGAAGACCAAGGGATCTGCGCCTCCTTCGGCCTTGGCTCGGCAACAGGCGGCCGCAGCGGCAGCGGCGGCAGCGTTGGCGGCGGCACCTTCGATGCAGACGGCAACATCCATGGCGGCAGGGGGGAGAAATCCCCAAATCGCCGACGACCAAGGTATGTGCCCACCATCGACCAAATATTTGGATCAATCTTTTGAGTTGGGGCCTTCTACCTGCAAGAGAGAGTCTTTGGCAATCACAGCAGGGGGAAAGATTAGTAATGGAGTTATGATTCGGAATCCGGGCAAAGAATCGATTCCATCACCAAGACCCGGAGAGGTTGTAGTATTCGAAGCCTTTTTCGAAGCAGGCTTGGGCCTCCCTGCTGTGGACTTCTTGGCCGAAGTACTTGACCTGTTCCATGTAACCCTCCCCCAGCTATCTCCGAATGCCGTAGCTAGATTAGCTATCTTTGAGTGGGCGCTGAGAGCCGAAGGTTGTGAGGGGAGGGCAGAAATCTTCGCTGCACTTCATAGAGCGACTTGTCAGCCGAAGACCTTCGTAGGCTCCGGAGGTGAGAAAGTGGTGGTTGCCTTCGGAAGCATTAATTTTAGGCTTCGAGACGAATATGCCCTGCAATTCCCTGCTAAGGCCATCAATGCTAGATGGTACACCAATTGGGTCCTGAGGTGGTTTTATGCCGAAGTTGGAGCGAGCAGTCCTCTGGCTGGGCCTCTCAAAGAAATTCAATTTCGGAAGGAAGCCTTAGTGCAACCTGACGAAGGCCAGCTCGAAGCTCGCCTTAACCTGCTTTAGAAAATCAGCCGAAGGTTAAGCATGCGGGACTTAGCCGAAGAATTCCTCGGACTGCAAATTCCTCCGCTGATGGCCAATTGGCCTATCGTCTTCGAGGATGACTTGGAAGGCGGTCTTCGCAAGATCAATTATACTTCGAGCCCTGCAGGTAACTTCGAAACCAACATGCATTGTACATATTTACTTCGAAGAAAGACTAACTCGAATTATTTTTTAGCTTCTTCAGCCCCTATTACTTCAGAGCAAATTGTAAGGGCTTCGGAGAAGATTTTGGGTGCCCCAACTCCGACGGAAAAAGAATGGCGAATTAAATTGGTCGGGAGTTGGGAGCGGTTTAACAGAGTATGGGGAATGTTGGAGTTAACTCCGCCCCCTCTGATGGACTGGGTGCCTCTGGAGAAAGGACCCAAGAAAAGAGTGGCTGAAGCCGGAGCTTCTAGCTCCGCAAGGACTCCGGTGAAGAAGGTGGCTCGGAAGCCAAAAAATCTCGCACCTTCGGATCCCGTGCCTTCAAGCTCAAGAACCTCAATCTCTGGTTCTAAAGAAGATGAAGGTATATTATTAGTGAAATTGATTGATGAAGATGCAGCTCAACGAAGTATTCACATTAAAGATACTGCAGGTATACCGGAGCCCCAAGCCAACATCGAAGAAGTAAGAGCTCCGGATACCCAGGAGGAACAAATCGAAGCCCCTATGGGTGGAGATGAAGTCGAAGTTCCGGCAACTTCGGTTGTGGAGGAAAGGACTGCTCACGGAGATGCTCCGACAGTGGAAAATCTAACTGCGGAGTCAGATGATGACTTCACTTTTGACCCTCCGATCAGTCCAGTGCTCGATCTTCCGGAGAATGTCGAAGGTAAATTTCACATAATTTTTATCAATTTCTGCAAAATTATACAATGTATAATATTTTTGTTTTTGCAGAGCCTCCTGTTGTCGAAGTACCTCACGAAGATACAATTCAAAGGCCTTCGACAACTTCGGAGCCACACCCGGAGGTTACTCAACAGGGGCCTGGAAGAGGTAAAAGACACACAGAGCCTCCTCCTACTCAAGGATCGACTTCGTCTGAGTCAACAGATGAAAGTGAATCAACTGAGGGGGGGCCATCTTCAGAAGTTCCAAGGGCCTCAGAAGAACTCTCCGGACCTTCGCTAAGCAGAGCGGATCAGAAAGCTTCAGTAATGCTTCCTCTCTTAACTCCTTTTTTGGAGGAGAGAACCGGACTTCGGACTCTGGTTAAACCTTTGGGTCAAGCCAGTCGCAAAGTCGGGGAAACAGAACTGGTAGCCCTCTTGAGCAAGGCGAAAAGTTCGGAGCTTAACATTGCTATAGAAAGAGCAGCTTATCAGGTACAAAGCATCTTCGAAATAAATAGCAAATTATATATGAATAATTTCTTATTTCTGTTTTTCTCTTTTTTTAGCAAGCAGTCTTAGCCCGCGCTGCAGCTTTATCGGGCGAAAATGAAATTGCTCAACTTCGGGAAGAAAACGAAGCTCTTCAAAGAAATTTTAACTTCTCCGAAGGTCGAGTAGCTCAGATGGATAATGTAATATTAGCAGAGCGAAGGGCTAGGCAAAGCTTAGAAGCTGCGAAGAAAGAGCTCGAAGCAGAGAGAATTGTGCTTCGAGCGGAAGTTGAAAGACTGCGAAAGGAGGATGCTGCTAAGGGGTCCGAACTTGTGAGGCTCCAAGAAGAGGCTAGCCAACTCCTGACTCAAAAGAATACTTTGACTACGGAAAATGCTAGAATTTCCGGAGTTCTAGCGGAAACGACTTCGGTCAAGGATGCACTTATTGAGGAAAAGCTTAAGTCTGAGAAGGTGGCTTCGGAGGTCATCGAGCAGATGCTAGGTGTCTTGGAGTACTTCGGTACTACTGGATCACTACCTTCGGATGACAATGTGACTCTGCTGCGCCGGTTAAAGAGGATCCAAGGAGCAGCGAAGCAAATGAAGACTGCAGACATTCGTTATGGAGAACTCTCCGGACAAGTGTCTGCCCTCGGATTACTTCGTTACTACGAGGATTTAGGCCGAACAATCACTCCGAGCGCAGAGGGCTCCATTACCTTCGACGACGCGAGACTTTTGAATCCTTCCGAAGGCATGACTGCCGCCTGGCGAGCCTTTCAGACTTCATGGAGAGCCGAAGGTCGTTCTGCGATCAAGGCTTGGATTGATGAAGGCCAACGCCAGAAGCAAGTTCGGAGCCAAGCTTCGAGCAGTCAGCCTCCTCCGAACCCGCAGGTTTAGGAATTATTTAGGATTTTTTACCATGTAAAGCTTTGTGCTTGTAAACATTTATCAATGAAAATCTTGTTTGTCATATTTTTAGGCTTTGCCTCTTATGGAAGATATCGAAGTGTTAGAGCTTAACAAAGAACTTCGTTCATTGTGGAACACCTTCGAACTTCTAAAGAGTTATAAGCGTCCTAGATTTCTTATTCCTGGAGATGACTCCGGCGTAATTGCGCCCGAAGTAATCAAAGACGTATTGTCTTATATTAAAGAGGAAGATAAAGAGGTTGACGCAAACACCTCGTCTTCTGAAGACACTAATTGGTCTGAAGATGAAGGTGAAGCCCAAAATAAAAGATCTGAAGATCTTAGAAGCTGGGAAAGAAGCCCCGAGCGGCTTCGAACTTGGGCCGAGCTTCAACAAGAGCAGAAGGATTTTAGAGCTTCGAAGGGGAGGAAGAGAGTTAAACGCAAAGTTCTTAGAACTTCTGATGTTGGAACTAGTCGTTCCACCCCTAGCTCTCGGGACCGAAGAGGTCTCCGATTCCTTCTTGGTATAGATACCAATTTTTCATAGTGTAATCTGTAAACACATTTATTTCGATAATGAATGCCGATTTAAAATTGTCTCCATATTTACTAGCCCCTCTTTGGGTATAAGCAACTTCGAAATGTATTCAAAGATGGTTATGCGCAAAGAAAAAACTTCGGAGTACAATTTTTTGGGGGTTCGGAGCCCCTCTGTCATTTAAAGATCTTTTGAAATCTTATGAAATGTCTTCGACTTTTTGCAGTCGGAAGAATGGTAGCTTAGTACCTTTGCTTGCTTTACGAAAGAAATCAATTGAGATAACTTCCAGGACACTTTAGTGTCTTAAAGAATTTGTCACTTTGGACTATGTTAACAGACATTCGAAGCTCATGGCTCAAATGCTGTTTTGCTTTAGCCACCTTCGGCTTGTCTTTGCGATCTCTGACGAACCAATGGTTCGGAGTTTGCAATGGTCTCTTTGGACTCTTTTTACGGATGTCTACCAGCCAATGGCTTGGACTCCGTATAATTGTAGCCACCTTCGGCTATTTTTGCAGAAGTCTACCAGCCAATGGCTTGGACTTCGCAGAATTTGTAGCCACCTTCGGCTATTTTTGCAGAAGTCTACCAGCCAATGGCTTGGACTTCGCAGAATTTGGCCACCTTCGGCTCTTTTTTACGGAAGTTTGCAAGCTGCAGCTTGGACTCCGTAGATTTTGGCCACCTTCGGTTCTTTTTACGGAAGTCTACCAGCCAATGGCTTGGACTCCGTAGAATGTGGTTTTGGGCTCTTTTACGGATGCCTACAAGCCGTGGCCTGGGCTCCGGATTATGTCAGCCACCACACCGGAGGCTTCGACTTTATGGGTTCGAAGTCCGGAAATACAGCCCAGCTTAATGACACTTCCCTCTCGGTCGACCCCGCGGTTCCAGCGCGTCCGCTCGGGAAGCTGGAAGTCTATGAGGGGAAGGCAACTATCAGGGTGTATGCTTTATTAATTTAGAGGTGATTACAAGCGAATTACAAGGAGCCCTTATGCGAAGTATCGCTTTAGGTGCTCCGCATGCCAAGCATGTGCTAACTCTTCACCTTCTAAATTAGCTAATTTGAATGAACCAGGGCACCCTGAGCGGACAATTAGATATGGACCTTCCCATTTATTGCCTAACTTCCCTGGTGCTATAATGCTTCGTAGAACAAGATGACCCGGCCTTAACTCGCTGAGCTTAACCTTCGGGTCATACCAAGTCTTCGTCTGCTGATGATACTTTGATAAATTAGCTACAGCCCGAAGTCTTGTTTCTTCTGAAAAATCTAACGAAGCTTGTCTTTCTTCTTCAATGTCCGGTTCGGTGCTGCGAAATGATCCCCCCTTGAGCTCCGTTGGAGTCATAGCTTCATCTCCGAATAGTAGTCTGAACGGAGTAAAACCTGTGGACCTTGTTTGCGTAGTCCGAATGGACCACAGAATCTTCGGAAGCTCTTCGGTCCACAGTCCCTTTGACAATCCTACTATTCTTCGATTTAGCCTTGATAAAATATTTCCATTGGCTCGCTCTATGGATTCTTCGATTTAGCCTTGATAAAATATTTCCATTGGCTCGCTCTATGGCTCCATTCGACTGAGGATGTCTCACTGCAGCAAAACATAGTTGAATGCCTAGGTCTTCGCAAAACTTCCTGAAGGGTTCTGCGTCGAACTGTGTTCCATTATCAACTGTGAGATATCTAGGCACTCCGAACCGGCAAATAATGTTCTTCCAAAAGAATTTCTGTACATTGTTCGAAGTGATAGCTGTTAAGGGCTCTGCTTCTACCCACTTAGAAAAATATTCAATAGCTACCACTGCGAACTTCAGATTTCCCTTTGCTAACGGAAAGGGACCAATTAGATCCATACCCCATCTGGCCATAGGCCATACCGGAGCAATGACTTGAAGAGCTGTTGGTGGGCGATGACTTCGTCGACCCATCCACTGGCATCCTTGACAAGTGCGGACCAAGCTCTCCGCATCAGCTGTTATTGTGGGCCAATAAAGCCCCTGGCGAAGTGTTTTTCCTGCCAGAGCTCTAGGGGCTAAATGACTTCCACAAAGGCCTTCGTGAATTTCTCGAAGAATTTCTTGGCCTTCGGCTTGAGATATACATCGGAGTAGAGGGGAACATACTCCGGCCTTGTATAATATACCGTTGATTAACTGATAGTTTCTTGCTCTGAGCTTTAATCTTGACAACTGGGGCTCTTCGGGCAAATTTGTTCCTCCTTGCAAGAGTTCTATGATCGAATCTTTCCAATCTGCACTAGGAATGCAAAGAATCTCTGCAGAGGCAATTTGTGGCACCGAAGGTATATTGAGCTCCTCATAGAAAGCTTCTTCAGGCACATCCACAGCTCCGGCTGCAGCCTTCGCTAAAATGTCCGCTTACACGTTTTCAGCTCTTGGTATACTCCGAATGGAAATACCCTTGAAGTGTGCTTCGATTTTGCGGATTTCTTCTAAGTATTTTGCAAGCTGTGGATGCCGAACTTGAAAACTTTTGTCTACGTGCCCTGCTACTATCTGAGAATCTGTTTTTATAATTATCCTTGTAGCCCCTAGAGCACGTGCTTTCCGGAGTCCCAATAAAATCCCTTCGTACTCCGCTATATTATTGGTAGACTTAAAGTTGAGTCTTGCGGAGTACATTGCTCTTTGCCCTGACGGTGAAATCAACACTGCCCCAATGCCTGCTCCGGATGCTTGGAAAGCCCCATCGGAGTAAACAGTCCAAACTCCGTCACTTGATTTCTCCGGAGTCAAATTCGCAGGTGGAGTCCACTCTGCTACGAAGTCTGCTAGGACTTGGGATTTGATAGCTGTCCTTGCCAAGAAAGATATGCCGAAGGGTGCTAGCTCTACTGCCCACTTTCCAATTCTTCCAGTGGAATCTTTGCTTCGGAGCATATCTCCTAAGGGATAAGAAGTTGGTACAATTACATTGTGAGCCAAAAAATAATGTCTTAGCTTCCTCGAAGCCATTATCAGAGCATAAACGAACTTCTCAAGTTCGGAGTATCTTGTCTTCGCTCCTGATAATGCTTCGGATACAAAATAGACAGGATTTTGGACCAACTTCCCATTGAAATCCACTTCTCTGACAAGGACTGCGCTGACAGCTGAACCTGTAGCCGCAAGATACAGGAGTAGGGTTTCGTCCGCAATAGGCACCGTAAGTGTAGCAAGATTGCTGAGATAATCTTTAATATCTTCGAAGCTTTTCTGACACTCCGGTGTCCATGCAAAATCTTCGGACCCTTTCAAAGCTTTGAATATTGGCAGGCTCCTCTCCGCAGACCTTGATAAAAACCTGCTAAGTGCGGCCAGACGTCCAGTCAGCTTTTGCACTTGCTTTAAATTCTTCGGAGGAGCCATCTTCTGCAGCGCAGTTATTTGAGTAGGGCTAGCTTCAATTCCCCTGCTTGAAACTAAGTACCCTAACAACTTTCCAGCCTTAGCTCCGAATATACATTTTTCGGGGTTAAGACGGATCCCACATGCCCGAAGGCTATTGAATGTTTCTGCTAAGTCTAGGCTATGTTGGTGCTTTAAAGCACTCTTTATTACAATATCATCCATATAGGCCTCCACATTGCGACCTAGTTGATGACCTAGAGCCTTAGCAACTAATCTTGAAAAAGTAGCCCCGACATTTCTTAGGCCGAAGGGCATTCTTACATAGCAGAAGACTCCCGAAGGAGTTACAAAGCTCGTCTTGATTTCATCTTCGCGCTTCAACCATATTTGATGATAACTAGAATACGCGTCAAGGAAGCTTAGTAACTCCGAACCTGCAGTGGAGTCAACTAGTTGATCAATTCAGGGCATGGGGTAGGGGTCACGTGGGCACGCTTTATTCAGAGATGTGAAATCAATGCACATGCGCCACTTCCCGGAAGACTTCTTCCTGACGAAGACTGGGTTGGCTAACCATTCTGTATGGGCCACTTCTCTGATAATCCCAGCCTTCAACAGTTTTTCAACTTCGTCCTTAGCTAGAGCAGCTCTCTCTGCGGACATCTTCCGGAGTCCTTGTCGAACAGGCCGGGCCTTCGGGTTTACAAGTAAACTGTGTTCAATAATATCCCGATCGACTCCGGTGATATCTTCGTCAGACCAAGCGAAGACATCCAAATTTTCTTCCACGACTTTTTCCAAGGAGGTTGCAACTTCAGGAGGTAAATCTTTACCAAATTGAAAAGTGTATTCTTTACCATCTTTAACAATGATCTTCGTTGCAATCTCTCCCTCGGGACTTGGTCTCGGAAACGACTTCTTCGAAGCTTCGGAGGAGGCTGAAAAAATTTCTTCATTATCCTGGACACTATTTACTTGCCTCGGATCAAGAGGAGGACCGTGACCATATTCTGCCCTCCGAGCCATGGCTTGATCTCCGAAGATTGTCAGGACTCCTGCTTGTGTGGGCATCTTCATGCACAAGTAGTTGTGATGCGCCACAGCTCCGAACTGATTCAACATGCCCCATCCGAAGATGACATTATAAGCATACGGGGCATCTACCACATCAAAGATAACTTCTTCAGTTCGGGCTAATAAACCTTCTCCGAAGGTTACTTCCAGGCCTATCTGGCCAAGCGCATCAAGCGGAGGTCCTGCGAAGCCTTGCAGAGGACGAGCCGCTGGGAGGAGATGCTTCCTGGAAATGCATAACTGGTCGAAGGCTTGCACAAAAATGATATCTGTCGAACTACCTCCGTCAATTAGCACCCTTCGGACTTCAGTCCTTGCAATATCAGCAGTGATAACCAATGGATCTGCATGCGGGAACTTAATACCAGCTGCATCCTCCACAGAGAAAGATATTGGAACATGAGACCACTCCGGCATTGCAGCTGCAGATTGAGGAGCCATGCTGAATAGCGTGGGCCTCATGGCTCCAGATGTGATGAGTCATTGTCAACGATAGTCAAAGAGGACTGGAATGAGAAGAGAAGACCTGCTGCGTCTGGGCCGCGTGTGACTCAGGTACACGGGCAGCGAGCGACTGTCGGGCAGAGGGGCCGCGAAGTCGGGCTGGCCCAATCCGGGTACATGGGCTAGGAGCAGCAGAGGATCCACTGGGCTGTTGACCGGGATTGACTCAGGTACACGGGCGGTGAGCGATTGCCGGGCTGAGGGAGCTGCGGAATCGGGCCGGCCCAATCCGAGTACCCGGTGCGAAGACGGTGGACGCTTTGTCAGTTTCGGCGCAAAACTGACGACCGTCGATTTCGGATCTGTCCGTCCTGAGGCGAAGCCGTAGCTGCTACGAAAGCTCCGCATCAGGACAAGTTACCTTTATTTAGGATTTTACTATTTTGTCCCTAGGCCCACAGTCAGTCAGTCGAGTCTGTAAAAATATCCTAAGGGCAGTTTAGTCTTTTCCATTTATTTCAGCGTCTGTAAAAAACCCCAGGGGTATTTCTGCATTTTTACATTTAATGGGCTGCCTATAAATAGGCCCCAATATCCTAGGGTTAGTGTTACCCATTTTGATAATACACTTTCATCCAAGAAAAAAGGTTTTGGGTCACTTTCTGTGTTACTGTGTGCGCTGCCTTCGTTCATCTTGAACAAATTGGTTCTGTGAGATTTTCTGGTCTCCGTTTTTTAATCCTCTCGATTTGCGTGTTCATCTGGAGCATTTGATTCATTAAGTTCTTCCTTGAAGCCATCGATTTCTCCTCTGCATACACTATGCTTGCCTATTGAATGGCTAATCTTCTGTCACAGTTTTTATTCCGTTGAGAGCTTGTTCGATTCAGGTGCTAGTCTGCCTTCATTTGATGCTAGTTCATCTCTGTACGTTTTGATGTTATGTTTAGCGTCTTGTGCATTGTTTATTTCGTGGATCAATGAATATGGCAGAGTTCATCTAGTATCTTCTAGTCTACTCTAGCTTCTGTTCTTGCTTTTTGCTTGCAGTAGCATCATTTTTCCTCTCAGCCTGAAGCTTCCGTGCGTGGGGTCCACAAAATAGCTTGTCAGGCGTTGGCAGTATCTTTTGTGCAGGCTTTTACTTTTATCCTGTGTCAAAGCCATGTTTTACTGTCCAAAGCATTTACTGATTCGAAGTGTCTTAGTCCTCTCGTGTCAGCAGGCCCCGATTACTTTTCGCGCGAAGCTCTCAAGCGAAGGTACTCCGAGTTCCCTGTGATAGTTTGCAGAGCTTCGCAGTTTCGTTTCGAAGTCTTCCCTTTGGTTGGTTTCTTCGAAGTCTGTCATTTTGTTCGAGGTCTCGCTTCATGCTTCGCTAGCTTCGTTGGACTAGTCCGAAGGTTTTTGTCTATTTTTGCTCTTGCTTCGAGGTTTGATTCTACAGCCTTCGCTTAACAGCTTCGAAGCAGGCTTCGATGCTTCATAGGCTTCGAACAAGCTTCGAAGTCTTTTTGGCTTTGTGAACGAAGCCCGGCAGAGAGCAGCTATACGTTTTAAGACTTCGATCGACTACCTTCGACATCTTCAGCCTTCACACGTACTTCGAAGCAAGCCTCGTCTCAACTGCTTCGGAGTAGGCTTTGGCAGTACAGACTTCAACACGTAGTCTCCGAAGCCACCTTCGACATCCTCGGACTTCGCACGCTTCATAGACTTCGGACAACCTTCGTCAAGTACACTCTTGGAGACAACTTCGAACAGTATTTTCTCATTCCTTTTATTTGTACTCAGTTTAAATTGCTGGTGAACTCTGATCTGCCCATGTGTTGAATGTTGTACTTATCTGCCTATTAGCACTGTATTGGTGTTTCTTTGTCTAGGACACCGGTCGTTTCTAGGCTAGAAATTTTGTGGCTTTGTTGATCTGTTTAGCTTTCTGAGCTAAGTCTGTTGAGGTGCGTTGGGTGTTGGGAGCTGGCCATTGATTCAAAAGAATTTATTAGGCGCCCATTCACCCCCCCTCTGGTCGCTACTTTCGGTCCTACACAGATGACGAAGTCCCAATATGACCTACTTCCCGAACGTACTCTCTTCGCTGTCTCTTGGACATGCTTCCGAGGGTACCTCCTCCGGAGATAGGGAGAACTACTCTCTTTCCTCTATCTTGCCCTTCCTCTTGCTTCGGAGGTGGCATAACATTGGCCACCGGAGGGTGCCTTGCAGCGTCAAAGTTTTCTATCCGCGCCACAGCCTGGACCGGGTCTGGGCGCACTGCTGCTGGACTTCGGTCGGTACTGCCTCGACCCGAAGTTCTTTCCAAGTATTCTCCCCTTAGGGTAAGGATAGCCTTGCAAGTGTCAGTTGCATGGCTTCGATTTTCTCCATGAATACAGCAAAAAAGGGTCTGGTTTTGCCAGCCATTTTTCCTGGCGGCCTCCAGCCGCTGGACTTGTTCCCCGCAGACTGTGGAGCTCTCTGTATAAACTTCTGTGGGGGTGCAATATTCAAGACTTCAGAGCGAGGGTGCTTTTGCCCTCTTCTTCGATCATGTTGCACTTCGAAGACTGGTTCCTGTGGCTGTGCCGAAGTCTTCACCTCTGCTTTAACTTCTTGCAATACTGTCGAAGTAGCAGCAGTCCTCCGAAGCCAACCCTCTTCTGACCTCGCATACTCCTCGAAATATGACATCAACTGTGACACTATGGAGATGCTCTTCCGATGCAGTTTATCCAGAAGGCCTTGATGACTGACGCCTTCCCGAGCCGCATCAACCACTGAGGATGTGGACAGCCCCCGAATTTGCGACTTCGTATGAGCGAAGCGCTTGAAGTACTGCCTCAATGTTTCTCCGGGGAGCTGTTTCACTTGGAAAAGGCTTCCTGTTGACATAGGAGGCACGAAGGTGCCCTGAAAGTTACTTATAAACTTCCTCTTCAACTGTGACCACGAATTGATTGATCCTGGCTTTAAAGACCAGAACCATCTCAACGCCACTCCTTGAAGAGCTAACGGGAAGCACTTCGCCATAGTGTCTCTGTCTCCGCCACTAGCCTCAATCGCTAGGGCATAAGAACGCGCGAACTCTCCGGGATCTTCATCTCCGGCATACTTGCAGAGCTTCGAAGTTTTAAACTTTGGATCAAAGCGAACCTTCTGCAGCTCAGGATGTAACGGAGATTCATTGTCGTAGGAGGCGTTCTCTGGGGCTTCGGGATAACCAAGATCGTCGTCTTCGGGCACTTCGGAGATAGTTGGGATGGCTTGAGAGCGAAGCCTGTCGCAGCTTCTTGTCGCCATCTTGCTACCTCAGCTTGAAGATTGGCCATTTGAGTGGCCATATCTCCAAGGCTATCTTCATCTCCTCCGGAAGGACCTTTCGGGTCTTGAGAACTGGTATGATCAGTTCGAATCGGAATGGAGGGTGGAGGAGGGACTCCGGGTGGTCGGAGTATGGAAGGGGTTGGCGGAGAGGCTTCGTATCCTCGAGGGATAGAAGCCCCTTGCAGAGTTTGAGGTGGAGGGATAGTCGAAGATCCTCCGACTTCGACTGTGTCGAAGGGTATCTCTCCGGAGATCCGAGAGGACCTCCGAGTGGGATTGCGAGGTGCGCTCCGCTTAGGAGGCATGATGTAAGAAGTTGGTAGAGAACGAAGTTTTTCAGACTAGGTTCCCCACGGACGGCGCCAACTGTTGGCGTAAAAGATTACGCTAACAGGTTTCTGTAGAAAAGAAACTAACAAATGAAGTGTTTGTGAAGCAAACTGTTCTAAGCCTCCGAAAGGATAATAACTTAGAATAGTTCGAAAGTGTGTATTGAATCACTTGTATTCGGTCCCTATTACAGGGTGAAATGGGGGGTATTTATAGGCCCAAACATTAAGGAAAAGACCTATTTACCCCTCTATTACAACCGACATTAAGGAAACTATTCGGTTTCCTTAATAGGGCTAAAATGGTAAAAGACTAATCTAATAAGAAAGAAGATAAGTCTTCCATCTTAGCTGGCAGAAAAGATCCTGAAGGGCTTTAGTTCGAAGACATACTTCGAACCAATGCCTGTCTTCGGGCTTCGAACGGAGTTCTGGGCATCTTCGAAGATGATCTTCGGAGAATCTTCGAACTAGTTGACTGTCTTTATGCTGCTTCGGCAATAACCCCGAAGATGAGATATTTTCCCCCAACATTATTACATCAGAGTTAATTAAAAATGATAATAAAAGTAGAATGCATGATGAACGCCTTCTTCAAGATCTTTTCACTTGACCGGGTCGCTACTCCAGACCATCTTCATAGTAGGCATCCTCTGGAGTGTTCAACGGGTATGAGTACAAAAAGTACTCAACAAGCCACCGCGAATGCAAGTAATAATGCAAGATAATAACAAAGGAAGGATAATGGCTAAAAGTGCGGGAAAGTACATTTTCAGTTATTGCATTTAGTGTAGTCAAACTTAATCATGCGGAATAATAAACATGAACATCAATAATATCATCTAACTCGAGGAGTACATTTTACCTCCTCGCACAACAGTCCTTACATGTCAAACCATCATGCACATACATTTAAAAATAGACTAACTGTGGGATGTCACGCAACCCGCCCTTGACCGTGGGCTCGGCTTTTCGAAAAGATTTAAGACTCTGATCAGAGATGTACTACTGTACCCACAAGGCACGCACTCATCCCAAACGATATGACCCATACCACGGGAACTCGTGCCAAAACCTCGGCATGAAATGCTCCAAGCGATAACCACCCGCTCTAGGTTTCGCCGGCGCGCCGGTCCGCATCCCGGCTAACGTCGCACCCCCTTTTGCGCCACGTCGGTACAAGCCACCCGTAGGTGCTGCTTGACCCATCTCCAAATGGTGGCCTCGGTTTGGAACACTCCATACCTTAGTTAGGACTTACCCACTAGACTTGTGGTTAGTACGGAAGTGTATTGCAACGGATCCCGCAGACCGGTCCTTATAGTGCCCCGGGTGCTACCGACCAATGCCCTAGCTTGCACCCAGAATCCACCATGACTTCACTCACAACCACAACTCATCACCGACAGAATTCCAAGGATAAGAAGTAACGGGGATCATATAGTAGAACCATGTTGCTACGACTCATTTTTATCCTATAGCGATCGTGTCAATACATTGGACACTAGCTAATAATACTAATCATGTGGTGACAAGGAGGTTAGGCGAGATAGCATGGCTTGGGTTGCACATCAAGGTCGGGGGATCCTAAATAAATATAGTGTAAGGGTTTTCATTAGACTACTGCATGTATAGCCTATATGTTTTAGCGATAGTTTAATAAAACATGGGTTTAATATGCTCAAAAATGTGGTTTGGTGACTTGCCTTGTTCAGCAAAAGGGGAGGGAGGAACTTCGGGAAAATATTCCGGCTCCTCGAGGGCGTCGTAGTCTTCCCAATATAAAATATAATGAAATAAATACAACATTCAATTAAACAATATAAAACCACACAACAAGCACATAGGTTTAAATTGGTTTAATTTAAGAAAAACCAAGTTATTAAGTTTTCTGAAATCTATTTTATTAATAATTTTAAAAGGAACTATAAAGAAATATGGCCCTTTCTAAAAGGGATTTTAAATTGTGAAATGATCTCTTTTTAAGTTCTATAATTAATTTAAAACAAAAGGTTTAGAGAAAACTTAGTGGTTTCATCATATTAACAGGAAATAATTAAATATAAGCCTTACTGAAATTTAAATAATTAAACTTACATTTTTATCCTAAAGGCATTTGAATACCTATTTAAATAAACATGAAAATTTCAAAGTAAACATATTGTTTTTATTGAATGAACATGTAGAGAATAATATTACAAATTTTCTGAAATTGGAATGGTAATTTTTGAAGTTAAAATGCACCAGATATGAATTTTACAAGTTTAAAACAGTTTCTGGAATTTATTTTCAAATTTAAATCCCCTCGAGTCCACGGTGAGCCAGGCCCACGGTGAACCCGCGCACTGTGCACGTGCGCCGGATCGAGATCCACCGTTGGATCGCGATCGGGCGGTCACGGGCGAGGCGGGGGAGTTAAGTTATCGCGGACGGCCAGGATTAAAACACTGAACCAGTACGCGATGGACGCTCCAGATTAAACGTGATTTTTAAATATAAACGAACGCACGAGATCGCACCGTACCGCTTCACTCAAATCCGACGGCGTGGATTAAACCACACAGATAATTTAATCGCCACCGTTGGATCTAGATCGCATGGCCAGGGTTGAATCCGACATGGCACGGGTACTCGACCCGTGCCGGTCATCTTCTCCGGTGACAGCGAGCGGGCCAGGGGCCACGACGAGCGACGGCAGTGATACCTATGGCCTAAAATGGAAAGAGGATGCTACGGGGGTCATGAGGGTACCCTTGCGGTGACGAACGGTCGACGGAGCAAGGCCGGCGATGAGCGGAGGCGGCGAAGGCATTCGGGTCCTCGGTGGCGACGGCGATCCGGCGAGGTTCATTGATGACGGAGTGGTGGACGAGGCTGGAGAGGTCCGTGCAGTCACGATGGTGTGGACGGTGAGGACGAGGGAGGTCACCGGTGACGGTGAGCGGTGACCGGAGTGCGGGCGGCGGTGGAGAGTTAAAAGCTGTAGAGGGGGTGTTCTGTTCGATCTTGCAGCGTGTCAGCGTAGGGGTATAATGTGGACGGCCAGGGGGTTTAAATAGGGTCATCGGTGGGGGCAGGGGGGCGCAATTGACGGTGGCCAGGAGTAAACGCGTTTAAACGCCGGCGAGCTTCGGGTTGCATGCTGGGTTTAAAGGGGGAAACGGTCGTCGGAGTGTGAGGGTTTGAATGCCGGGCTCAATTTGGCGGGAGGGGGTCAGGAGCAACGGATCCGAGGCGCATTAAGGCGTCGGCCGGCGAGGGGGAGGGGTGAGATTTGGGGGCGGATCTCGTGGAGACGAAGGATCTGACAAGCGAGGGCCACATGCCAGCGGGCGCGAGCGAGTGAGGGAGGCGGCTGACGGGTGGGGTCGGGCTCGGGCTCGGGCGCGAGAGGGGGCGGTTGGCGCCGACAGGTGGGGCCAGGGTGTCGGGCGTGCACGCGAGAGGAGAGGGGCTCACTAACGGGTGGGGTTGGGTTGTCAGTCCGAGGCGGGTGAGGGTAACGGGCTGGGTCGGCCGGGAGAGAGAGAAAGGGAGGGACGTGGCCCATTACTGTTTCAAAATATTTCTGAATAAAAATAATTCCAGGAAATAGATTAAAATCTTAGGGCTACTTCCAAGGTTGATAAAAATTTGTAAAAATTCTCAAAAATATATCTTGGCCTTAGGATCATACATAAAAATTTTCAGCTCCTGGTTTGGCCATTTTATCTATGTTGTAGTTCAAAATGATAAATGAGGGTATTAAAGGTATTTCCAAAATAATAAATTCCAGGAAATTGGATTAAATAAAATTTTTATTACTTTGAAAATTTGGGGTGTTACAAAAGACCTCCAAAAGGAGGCACTTCGAAGGTATGCTCCGGAGGGAGATACTTCGAAGGCTGAAGGTCCAAGACCTCTTAGGGGAGGCACTCTGAAGATGTGCTCTTCACAGAGGCATTTCGGAGGGATGCTTCAAAGGACTTTGAAGTATGGAAAGCTTGTAGTGGCTTCGTCCATGCTGGCTTCGGTACACGGAGGTGTGATGGTCGAGCTAGAGGATCTACAAAGTTGTGTTGGTCCACTCCGAAGACATGGTGCGAAGATGATACGGGCTTTGATGGCTTCAGCTCAAAACCGTCCCTATCGATGTCAATACTTTGGTACATCAAAGCCTTTGTGCTTTGGAGTTTGCATTCGGAGTCAACCAGGCACTTTGCTAAGTGCCGTGAGGCTCCATCGAAAAGAAGCCATAAAAATTGATGCACTGCAGAGCTTCAAATAAAGTGTAAAGTTGAACTATCTTTAACACCTCTGTGATTGTGTGTGACAGAAAAGTTATAAACCCTCGGTGTATGGTAGTCACTTCGCATGTCAAAATAGGCTATAAAAGGAAGGGTAGGCTGAGGTCTAGGGTAACACTTTTGCAACACTTTAGCACTAGACACAACATTTTCTCTAGGCATATAACCTTCGGTTCTTAGTCTAGTTGCCATAGTCTTTGTACTCTCACTTGTGAGTTTTTGTGTTCCCTATTCTTGTAATGAAATCTCTTTTCAATCTCTGATCTTTGATTCATTTCTTGCATGAAATTGTATCTGCAGTTATTATTCCATGCGTGAGTTTTATTGAGTTCTTTATGTTTTTTTGCACGAGACGAAACTCTTTTCTGATGCATGAATAACTTGTTCAATGTTGATTATTTTAGTCACCCTATGTGAAATCCTCAAAAATCCTTGAACAAGTTTACACGTAGTTATTTATTCACTTTTACAGTATCTTTGCTCTGTTGTGTACCAGCGGCCAAGCCTCAAGAATTCACTAGCGAAGTATACTCTGAGTCTGGTGTGTGATCCTTACTTTTCGAAGTCCTCTCAGAGGATATACTTTGTAGCAATGTGCTAGTCTACGTCGTCTATCTCGAAGCACCTCTGTGTGTAGAGTCGACTTTTGTGAAGCCCATATGTGAGTACTTTGGGTGTTCGAAGAGAGAGCGAAGTCTTCTGGACTTCGATTTACTAGTCTGAGCTTGATGTGTTTCAATACCTCCGAACTAGATCTCTCGAAGGCAATTTTTGAAGTCGGTTTTTCAGAAGAAATATTTTAAGCTCCTATTCATCCCTCTCTGGTCAACTTTTTGGTCCAACAATTGGTATCAGAGCCGGTTAGATCACCAGTTGACCTTAATCGATTTTGTGATCCATAGGCGACATGCATAGACAAAGCAAAATTCCTCTTTTCGATGGGCGAAATTTTTCATACTAGAAGGTGCGCATGGAGGCTTATCTTCAAATCCAAGGAAGTGCAATTTGGGATATTTTGGATTCACAATATTCTATCCCTGAAACTCGTACTACTCTAATAGAGAAAGAGCAATATGATTGCAATAGCAAGGCAAGAAACATATTGTTCACAAGTTTGAGCAGGAATGAGTTTGATAGGGTCCAGCATATTCGAACTGCTAGGGAAATTTGGACCACATTGACTGTTTTCCATGAGGGCTCTACCCAGTCAAGGCCAGGCGCCAAATCACATATAACCAAGAATATTAACAATTTGTGCAAGGCCTTGGTGAATCGGTAGATGCCAAGTTTGCTCGCTCTGATGGCATTGTTAGTAATTTGTGCTCCAATCGGACTTTAGCTTATTTTGACCATGATGGAGTGGTCAAACTTCTCTATGCTCTTGATCATAGCAACTGGGAGGTGAAGATCTATAGGATTGAGGAGTTGGAAAGTTACGACACGTTGACTTGCGATGAGCTCTTCAGTAAGCTTAAGTCCAGTGAGATTGCCAAGGCATCTCATCTAGGATTTGGAAACTTTGCCTCAATCCATGGCGTCGTCTTCCATGAGTAGCCTAGAATGAAGTCCTTTTTTGAAGTCTTTCTAGAGTACTAACTCAGTGCGAAGCCTAGTGCAAGTTACTAATGTGAAGCATCTGTTCAAAGTCCTCTAAAGGGATACACTTCGCAGTGATGTGCTAGTCGACATAGTCTGTCTCGAAGCACCTCTGTGTGTAGAGTTGACTTTTGCGAAGCCCAACTGTGAGTACTTTGGGTGTTTGGAGAGTGAGCGAAGTCTTCTGGACTTTGATTTACTATCCAGTGCGAAGTCTGAGCTCGAAGTGTTTCAATACCTCTGAACTAGACCTCTTGAAGAATGTTTTCAAAGTTAGTTTTTCAGGAGAAAGTTTTAAGCTCCCATTCACCCCCCTCTAGTCGCCTTTTTGGTCCAACAATTATATCCAAGGGTGTCACTAGGTTTATACATTGTACATTGCATATTCTATTCATGTGGTAACAAAACTAACAAACTAATGCAATATTATCTCACCATTGTAGTTTCTAACAAAAATCTTTGCCGAGAACCATAACATTTAATATGGTGACACCCTTAATATATGGACAAGAGATGGGTACACTAATATGGTTGAGGCTGCGAGCTACGGAGGCAGGTTTTGCCTCCACAGAGGGTGGAGTGAATTTAGTTCCCGAGTCTGCCTAGTAAAACGAGACTATGTGGAACTAACAATGGGACCACAAAAGTCTTGTATGGATACTGTTTTCAATAATTTTGGCAATGAGAAGATCGCAAGAGCCATAAAAGTAGATGACCATGATAGCAGTATGTATAGCATGATGGGGAATAGGTAGGTTACACTAGTAGGAAAATCAAAATTTTATACCTAGTTCACCCACGAACCATGTGAGTAATGGGATCATGAATCATGCCCTCTAGACACGAGATGCGCTAGGGTAGCAGAAGAAGAGTTAGTGAAGCACGTCCTCGATCAACTCCGCCTAGCTCTGTCTATTTGTTGGCGATGAAGATGATGTAGCCTTGCGATCCTCATGGGAAGATCAACACCGTAGTAGTAGTGGTGCCTCTACGGTATCCACAAATACATGGATGAGATCACCTCATGCTAGTATGCCAGTACCACACACGAGATTAGGGGAGGGATGGCCACAACATCCTGACACGGAGCTTCTGATCCAACCGAAACTTCCAAAAATAACATTATGTATCGAATTTACTTTGACCTAGAACTTTTGGTTTGTCCAGAATTCACCTTTCAAGTAGGCCCAGAAGTTCTAGTCCAACTAAAACTTCTGGTTCCTCCACAAACCGTTACTAGGGCTGGCCTGGAAGTTCTGGTCCAACCAAAACTTCTGGTTGCTCCAAAATCTAGAAGTTCCCGCCTTAGACCAAAACTTCCGATTCCCTAGAAGTTTCCTCTAGGGCATTTAACCATGAATATCCCACTTGCAGTAGAGTCAATTATTGCAAGATTTAAATCCCATCCCCTTAAGTGTGTGACTCAATAGGTTCATATGTAAATGGTCGCTACCCGAAAACCTTTTTTCGAATCACAAGTCAATAGGGCTACCTAGTAACACATACTCACCTCCGAATGCATACAAAATCAAAATCAGATTTTCTGAACCATGATATAGTCACGCATCAATCCTTTTACCACATAAAATCAATCAATCTCAAGGCGAGATTTGTGCCACCCTTGTGATAGATCGACACTTCACTTGATCAAATAGTGGATTAATTACGATTAACTCTTTAATCATAGTGGCATGGCCATGAACTTTCTGAATCCAACTATCTCGTGGGGCCTAGAGATGTCTCTCCCTTTATTTAGGAGGGATAAATTCTATCTTGACCACTTACATCCCACGACATATTTCAAAACATACCCGAAAGCAACCTTTATAACTACCTAGTTATGGAATAGTGTTTGGAAGCCCTTAAGTGTGTTACTATACATTCTAGAATTAATGATGATCTCAAGTCAAAGGATTTTGTAGGTATACCAATTGTGATAACAATTGATGGCACATTAAGAATAACAATCTCAACAGTTTCTCAAACTGGGTCTATTTAACACCATATTCTCTAACATGGGTCCACATCACTGATTTAATATCCTCATATCTATGATCTATGAAACATGATCATCAATTAGTCAGATGTGCTAATCTATAAATCATGATTGTCCCATATGACGATATGAGATTAAGGACCATTTAGAATAACATCATTATAAAACAAATAGTCTCACAAACAAGTCACATACTTATTGATCATTGTAAAAGATAATTATTCAAGGAACAAGATAACCAATTATCCAAAAGTACATAAACATAAACAATACACCTTCTCTCACATACACTAGACTTAATCACGCAACTCACATGCCATTATAATTTTCAAGAATTGCCTACATGCCACTATCAGTAACTGTGGTGACCCCCATTTGTCATTAACACACCGATGATATATTGGTAAAACATGAAAATTGTAATGACATAGAAGAAATTAACCCAAGTATCGAATACCCATAGAGCTCAAGTGCGCCTTATTCTTGGGCTACAAGAGAGGCTTCATCAATGAATCGACAATGCTCAAATCCGTGTGCACCTTGCATATATTTACATCACCTCTATCTATGATAGATATCACATATGAGGTGATATCGTCGTAGTATGTGCTTGGACATCTGGCGTGACCTAGGCTCCTTGGCTTGTGCAATGACACCACTATTATCACAATAGAGGTCCACTAAACTAGACTTACTAGGGACAACACCCAGCTCAGAAACAAATTTTCTTCTCTAAATAAACACTTTTGAATCTTCATAAGTTGCTATGTACTCAACTTCCATTGTTGAATCTGTTATCGTTTCTTGCTTGGAACACTTCCAACTCACTATGCCTTTATTGAGGCAAAACACAAATCTAGATTACGATCTTGAATTGCCTTTTTCTATTTGAAAGCTAGCATCAGTGTAACTATTTACAACGAGCTCCTCCGTATCTCCGTAGACTAGGAACATATCCTTAGTTCTTCTCAAGTACTTAAGGATACTCTTTACTATCACCTAGTGACTTTCACCTAGGTTTGATTGGTATTTGTTCGTAACACTTAGAGCATAGAACACATCTAGGCGTGTACATAGTATGGCATACATGATGGACCCAATTACGAAAGCATACAGAATCACACTCATCTTCTCTAGATCATTAGGTGTTGAAGGACACTAACTCTTGCTAAGCATGACACCATGCGACATTGGTAGGAAACCTTTCTTGGAATTCTGCACATTGAACTATTTCAATACCTTGTCAATGCACGTGCTTTGGTTTAATCAAATTAACCTTTTCAACCTATCTTTATAGATCTTTATGCCCAATATGTATTCTTCCTCTCCAAGATCTTTCATTGAGAAACTTTTTCGCAATGAAGACTTAACAACATCGACCATTGGAATATCATTTTCGATAAACAATATGTCATCTACATATAAGACCAGAAATACAAGTGCACTCTAACTAGCCTTTTTGTAAATAAAAGGCTCTTCTTCATTCTTGATGAAACCAAACCCTTTGATCACTTCATCAAAATGAAGATTTCAACTCCGAGAAGCATGCTTCAGCCCATAAATGGAATTTTGTATCTTGCAAAATTTTCTAGGATTCTTTTGATAGACAAAACTTTCAGGCTGTGTCATGTAAACATCTCTTCTTAGGTTTCTATTAAGGAAAATCATTTTGACATCCATTTTCTATATCTCATATTCATACTATGTGGTAATTGGTAGGATGATCTAGATAGACTTTTGCATTATGACGAGCAAAAATGTTTCATCATAATCAACACCTTGAATTTGCCTAAAAACTTTCACCACCAATCGTGCCTTATAGATGTGAAAATTTCCATCAATGTCTATATTCTCTTAAAAATCTATTTACACTCGATAGTTTTGACACCATCAGGTATATCGACTAAGTTCTAAACTTGATTCTCTCGCGTGGATTCTCTAAGTCATTTATCAGAGTCTGGTCCCATCACTGCTTCCGAGTAAGTCTTAGTTTCATCATTGTCTAACAATAATATATCACATTGCCCCATGGTTAAGAACATAAACCGCTCGGGCGCATGACCAACTCTTTCTAATCGATGTGAGGCTTGTGTCTTGACAATGGGTTCTACAACATCTCGCACATCGAGTACGGTTCAATAGGAGCTAAACACTTGCTAGTGGTTCCCGAATCTCTTTGAGTCGCACTGTGCTCCTACTAACCTCTTTCGATAGAATCTCTTTCTCAAGAAAAACACCATTTCAGGCGATAAACACTTTGCCTTCTTCCCAGTTATATAAATAATATCCTTTGGTTTTTCTAGGATATTAAATTTAGGAGTGAGCTTATCATACATCAAACATTTTACATAGGCCTCACAACCCCATATCTTTAGAAAAGGTAACTCGGGATGCTTCTTAGTCCATATCTCATATGATGTCCTCTTTATAGATTTAGATAGAACCTTATTTAATGTGAAAGTAATAGTTTCTAGAGCAAATCCCTAGACGGATAATGGAAGATCAGATTGACTCATCATTGACCGGACCATGTCTAACAAAGTTTGGTTCCTCTACTCGGACACCCCATTGCATTAAAGTATTCGGGTGGAGTCATCTATGGAACAATTCCACACTACTTCAGATGATCATTAAACTCATGGCTCAAATATTCACCTCCATGATTCGATCGCATAAATTTAATTGTTTTTCTGTATGATTTTGTACCTCATTCTTGAACTCCTCGAACTTTTCAAAGGATTCCAACTTATGCCTCATTAAGTAGATATAACAAAATCTACTAAAGTCGTCGATAAAAGTTATGAAGTACTGAAAACCACCTCTAGCCATAGAACTCATTGATCCATATACATCAGTATGTACAATGGCCAATAATTCATTTTCCCTCTCACTTTGACCAGTGAAAGACATCTTAGTCATTTTGCTAAGTAACAAGGCTCACATGAATGATTCAAAGTCAAATCCAAACATAGGTGGGATTCAAATCATTAAGCCGAGGCTTTTTTGTATTAATGTTATAAACATGTGTATCATTAAAATTTAGAATATATAAATCATTCATCAATGGACAAATACCATAGAGAATACAATTCAAAAATATCGAATAACACTTGTTCTTTATTATGAATTCAAAACCGTGTACCTCTAAATATGAAGAAGAGATAATATTTCTACCCAAGGCAGGAATGTAACAACAATTATTCAATTTCAAAACTAACCCTGAGGGTAGCGATAAAGAATAAACAACAATGGCCTACGGATCAACTTTTGCACCATTACCGATGCGGACATCCAACTCACATCTTGCACACTTCTTTGTCCTATTCAATCCCTCCAATGATTTGCAAGTATGAATCATTGATCCAGTATCAAATACCCATGAATCACTTGGATGAGTAACAAGATTAATTTCAATAACATTTATACCTGAATTGGAAGTCTTACTTTCCTTCTTATTGAGTTCTCCAAGTACAACTTATAGTTCATCCACCAATGACCAATCTTATGATAGTGGTGGCAAGTGTCAGAAGTAGCAGGGCTAGTCTTGGACTTTCCAACTAGTTTAGGATCAGAACTTTAGTTCTCATATGAATCTTTAGAATTTCTCTTGTGTTTTCTCTTCTTATTATCCTTCTGAACCATCAACACATGATTAGAACTTTTCTTAATGCTATCCTCAATAATCTTTAGTATCTTAGGCAATTCAGCCATGCTCTTCTCCATGCTTTTCATATGAAAGTTCAAAATAAATGGCTCAAAGCTCGCAGTGAGTGACCGGAGAATCACATCCATAGCCAACTCTTGGCCAAGGGGAAAACCAAGTTTTTCCATGTTTCAATGTAACCAATTATCATGATCACATGAGGACTCACTGGCCTACCTTCTACCAACCTACACATAAAGAAAAACTTTGAAGTGTTGTACCTCTTCGCCCATGATTGGTTCTCAAATATGCCTTTGAGCCCCACAATCATATCGTAGGCATCCCTGTTCTTATATTGCTTCTGAAGCTTAGAGGACATACTATCAAGCATGAGATAGCTAACATCAATTGAATCATTGGTGTGCTTGTCATAAGCCCTCTAATCCGCGATAGATGCATCATCATCTGGTTCATCAAGATTGGCTCCTCTAGAAGATATTCTTTTTTCTCTTGTTTGAGAACAATTCTCAAGTTTCTATACTAATCAATAAATTTTGTCCTAGAAAGATTTTCCTTTTCAAGAATTGATCACAAATTAAAAATGAAAGTGTTTTTAGCAGTAGGTTCCATGATCTACAATAAAAATGCAAGTTTCGACACTATGCTATGTAAATCTTCTATCAAATAAAACATGATCCACTATATTTAAAACAATCTTTTTCCCTCTAACGACATATAGTGGGATAAGATCCATATTCAACTAACTTTTAGTGAGCTTTGGCACCACTTCCAAAAAATTAGTAACATAGGTAAGCAACACTTTGTTGATCACGTCCCTATGCAACTCTTGTTCGTTTGGGTGACATCTAATGCCTCGACGCCCAACTCCATGCCCCAAAGCCCAAAACCATTTTGATAGCTTTGTTAAGCAAACCAACACTATACTTTGGCAGACCTACCATACAATCAAAATTCTTAATTTTCTAAGGAAAACTATTCTAACATGGTAACGATCCCTACTATATACAGAAACATGAAACAATAGTATGACAAGACATAAGTAAACATCATAGGCAATCATATTAACAATTATATAGTATGGCCCTTTCGCATGGTGATTGTTGATAGCAAAAAATGACATTAATGGTCGAAATTGTCAAAATATCAATTTTGGTAATTTTGGGCCAAAAATATGACAGACCTGGCACATGCACGGGAGGCCATTTTTGAGAAGCCTGAGGATACGGCTCACCACTTGAAGCCTCTCTACGTCAAGGGGAACATTGATTGGAAGTTGATCTCCAAGATGGTTGTAGACGGAGGCGCTACCGTCAACCTGATGTCTTACTCTCTGTTGAAGAAGCTCAACAGAAATGAGGACGACTTGATGAAGACCAACCTGATGCTGAACGGCTTCAACAGAGATAGCTCTGAGGCGAAGGGCGTACTTTCTTTGGAGCTTACGGTGGACAACAAGACGTTGCCGACAACTTTTTTTGTCATCGACGTGCAAGGTAACTATAGCGTATTGCTTGGGTGTGATTGGATTCACACGAATTGCTGCATTCCGTCTACCTTGCACCAGTGTTTGATTCAGTGGGACGATGACGATGTAGAAGTTGTACCAGCTAACACTTCGGCCCAGGTTGCTTTGGCCAATGTGTCTATTGACACCGTCCATGATAAGGTAGAATGTCTCTCAGGTAGAGACCTCTCGGATTACGATTTTGTTAGCGTGTCTGAGGGGCACTTCGTTCCAGTGTCTGTAAAGTCGGCTGGTGTAGCTCAGCTATCTCTAAATTAGTTATCATGTCAGGTAAGAGTAATCTTGATTGGCTAAAGTCTCATGTAGAGCAATATCGGTCTTCTAAAGACGGTGTTGCTGAAGCCATTGAAGATTTTAGCGAAGTAGAAAAGTTAGGTCAAGGTTTTGCGTCGGCTGACCCGTTGGAACAAGTAGACATAGGAGATGGTAGTGTTCCAAGGCCTACTTTTGTAAATCAGAATTTGCAGTCTTGTGAGAAGGCCTAGGTAATAAAGTTGCTTCGGCCGTATGTCGATTGTTTTGCATGGGAGTATAGTGAGATGCCCAAACTTAGCCGTGAGATAGTGAGATGCATTGATTTTAGGGATTTGAACAAGGCCACTCCGAAGGACGAGTATCCCATGCCGATAGCTGACATGTTGATCAACGATGCTTCAGGACATAAGGTACTAGGCTTTCTTGATGGCAACACTGGTTATAATCAAATCTTTATGGCCGAAGAGGACGTTTACAAAACGGCATTTCGATGCCCTTGTTTTTTCGGCTTGTTTGAGTGGGTTGTGATGACTTTTTGTTTAAAGAATGCTGGCGTTACATATCAACATCCTATGAATTCGGTCTTTCATGACTTACTAGGAGTCCTGCTAGAAGTCTATATAGATGATGTTGTAGTCAAATTGGATGCTATGGGAAACCATTTAGCTGATTTGAGAGTTTCTTTTGAAAGAATGCGTTAGTATGGCTTGAAAATGAACCCGCTCACGTGTGCTTTTGGCGTGTTGGCGGGCAAGTTCTTAGGATTTAATATTCATGAAAGAGGTATTGAAATTGATCCAAAGAGGCTTGAGAAGATTAAGAAATTTGAAGCGCTGACATACAAGAGAGATGTGCAAAAGTTGCTAGGCAAGGTAAACTATTTGCACCGCTTTATATCTAACTTGTCTGGCAGGATTGATGATTTTGTCCACATACTTCGGCTAAAGAATGAAGTTGAATTCAATTAGGGGGCAAGTTAGCAATGTGATTTTGAGCGAATTAAAGAGTGCTTATCATCACCGCCTATGGCAAGAGCACTGAAAGTCGAGATTCTGTTTCGGCTATACGTTGCTGTAGAAGATAGCGTGATAGGAGCTGTGTTGACTCAGGAGGTGGAGGGAATGGAGTACATCCTCACATTCTTGAGTCGTCGCCTTCTATATGCCGAGACGAGGTATGTGTTTTTAGAGCGTTTATGTTTATCACTTTATTATGCATGTACCAAACTTCACCACTATCTTTTATCTCGCACATGTATTGTTACTTGTCAAACCGATGTTATAAAATACATGTTGCAAAAGTCGATTCTGAGTGGGATAATCGGAAAGTGGGCTTATGCTTTAATTTAATACAATTAGGCCTATGAACCCTTGAAAGCTATGAAAGGCTAAGTCATCACAAACTTTATAGTTGATCACCATGTAGATATCAATTGGAGTAGTGATACTGCTTTGATTGAAGTAGTACCATGTAAACTTTACTTTTATGGTTCGGCTTGCAAGAATGGCCATGGTGTTGGAGTTGTGCTCATATCACCTAGTGGTATGAGTTTCGAGACCTCGACTCGGTTAGAATTTCCTTGTACTAATAATCACGATGAATATGAAGCTCTATTGCTAGGACTTGAATTGCTAAGCTCCATGGGTGTTAAATATGTTCATGCATATGGTGATTCACTATTAGTAGTTCAACAAGTAGCTAAGGATGCCCAATGCTTTAATGGTTTTTTGAATAGCTACTTGGATAAATGTTTAGACATAATTGATACTTTTGACTATATTAAGATTTCTCATGTGTCCAGAGAAGCCAATTCAGTAGCAAATGACTTGGCTCGGCAAACATATGGTTACCAAATTAAAAGAGGTAAATTTTTTGTGCAAGAAAAACCGATGCTTGACTTATTTTTACCACGCGACTCAGAACACATTGGTCTAACCGTCTTGACATGGCCAGTACAACCGCTGGTGTGCAGTCGGTCTAACTGGCCTTGCTAGGCCGGTCTGACTATCCCATGCCATCCATCTGGCAATGGCTGGTCTGACCGACCCACTATGGCCGGTCTAACCGACCTATGCCAGATTGGTCCAAGACTAGGGGGCAACTTCAAATTTTTTATATGAACGCCAATTCAAGTGAGAATTTGGTAAGTACTTCAGGAAATCACGAGGATGATTGGAGGACTCCGATTATCCAATACTTGAGACATCCGAGAAAGCGGGTTGATCGGAAAGTTCGGTGGCAAGCGTTTAAATTTGTGTTGCTTGACGATGAGTTGTATCGCCTAACAATTGATGTAGTACTTTTGAAAAGTTTGAATGTCGATCAATTTAGACTTTCTGTGGGTGAAGTACACGAGGGTCTTTGTGGAACTCATCAGTCGGCTCAGAAAATGAGTTGGATGCTCAAAAGAGCGGGTTTTTATTGGCCGACTATGGCTGAGGATTATTTCAGGTATTATAGAGGATGCGAAGCATGTCAAAGGTTTGGTAATATTCAGCTTGCTCCTGCATATTTACTTAATCCTATTATCAAACCATGGTCGTTCCGAGGTTGGGCCTTGGACTTCATCAGCCAAATTTATCCTTCTTCTTCAAAAGGTCATCAGTTTGTGTTGATGGCTACATATTACTTCACCAAGTGGACCGAGGTCGTGCCTCTCAAGAACATGACGCAAAATGAGGTAATATATTTCATCTTGAAGCACACTATACATAGATTCAATATTCCTCAAACTCTTACTATAGATCAAGGTGCTTCATTTGTTTCTAAAGAAGTGTGTGATTTTGCCAAATATAATGGTATAAAGTTGATACACTCTTCACCATACTATGCTTAGGCCAATGGTCAGACCAAGTCTAGTAATAAAACTATGATTAATATTATTAAGAAAATGATTGAAGAGTTTCCTAGAAGGTGGCAGGAGGTGACTTCTGAGGCGTTATGGGCATGTAGAGTTGCAAAGCATGGCGCCACCAAGGTAAGTCCATATGAGTTGGTATATGGACAAGAAGTCGTTTTACCCGTAGAGGTGAATCTTGGCTCTTTGAGGTTTCTTAAGAAAGATGACTTATCGGTCGGTGATTATGAAGTTCTCTTGAAGGATAATTTGGAAGAAGTGACCAATAAGAGATTAAGAGCTTTAAAGGCAATAGAAAGAGACAAGAGAATAGTGGCTAGAGATTACAATAATAAGGTGAAAGAAAAATCATTTCAAGTTGGTGACTTGGTTTGGAAGACGATTTTGCCTTTAGGCACTAAAAGCCCAAAGTTTGGTAAATGGTCGCTTAGTTGGGAAGGTCCTTTTAGAGTTGTTGAAATCGCTCCAGGTAATGCATATTTGCTAGAGTCTTTATAAGGAGAGCGATTTCATAAAGCTTTGAATGGTAGGTATTTAAAAAAGTACTTCCCAAGTTTGTGGCAAAATGCTTAAGTGTCAAAAGGCCGATATGGAGAATATCGCCCTTAGCTCATTGTGTTTTTGGCTCACTAAGTTTGCCAAAATGAAGGGGGCATGTGTTAATAGCAAAAAATGGCATTAATAGTCGAAATTGTCAAAATATCAATTTTGGTAATTTTGGGCCGAAAATATGCCAGACCTGGCACAGGCTGGTCCAACCGGCCATGTAGGCTCAGTCAGACCGACCCAATCTGAGTTCGATTCCAATTAATTGATTTTGGGGTATTTTTATCTTTAATCAATTTGTAATGACTTGGACATGTTTTCTAATCGGAACAGAGCCTAGGCGCATCATTTCCAGCCTTTATAAATATAGGGGAAAGCCGATTCAAGGGACCCCCTGAAACCCTAATAGATCCAATCTATTATTACCTTGAATTGTACCTTTACTTTTCAATCTACTTCCTTGCTCTAGGATTAGTTTAGCACGTCCATCCTTGTTGATTCGCCCGTGAATCACCCGTTTAATCCACGTAACGGATTTTTATCAATTTTATCAGTTTTTATCGGTAATTCGGTCTCTTAGCCGAATTGCCTCTCATCTTTTGGTGTTTTTGCAGTGCTTAATCTTCCTTTTCTTTGCCAAGAACCCCTGCTCCAATATTTATCCTCATCGGTGCCATCGCTGGTGAGCTAAGGAGGCCGCGACCTATTTGTCATTCTGACCGGCCATTTGCCATCGGTCTGACTAAGCTGTGCCAGCAACAGCTGGTCCGACCGACCATACACGACTGGTCTAACCGCCCACATGCAGTCGGCCCGATCACCTTCTCCCTGATTTTCTGGTGCGACCGATGGAGTGCCATCGGTCTGACTGACAGCCCTAGGTCAGTCTGACCGTGCCCCCTATTTGGTCCAATAGATTTTGTTGGCCGATTTGATTTAATCATCTTCACTTCGGCTAATTGGGTTATTTTGATAATCTGATTGCCTGGTGACTCCACCCTCCCTTGTCACTATCAAGGGTCATCGGAATGCGACGCCGGTGTCATGTTACGCTTAGGGCTATTCCTAGGTATCTACATGCTTTTTGATCATCGAATTGGCGTCAATGTGTTGGTACTTTGATCGGTGAATTCTAGCATCAACAGGTCTGACTAGCCATGTAGGCCCGATCAGACCAGCCATGTGGGCTCGGTCAGACCAGCCCAATTTGAGCCCAAAAAGGATTAACTTGTTTCAGTGTAATTTTATCCCTAACTTAATCCTAACGACTTGGACGTGTCTTTTAAGTAGATTAACACCTAGGCACGTCATGTCCAACCCCTATAAATATAGGAACAAAGCCGATTCAAGGACCCCTCGAATCCCTAATAGATCTAATCTATTATTTACCTTGAATCGTTCTTTACTTTCAATCTACTTCCCTTGCCCTAGGATTAGCCAAGTAACGTCCATATTTGTTGGTTTGCACTGTAAACCATCCGTCCGCCATATTGTAATCACGGTAAGCGTTGTTGATTCACCTGTGAATCACCCGTTTAATCCATGTAACTGATTTTTATCGGTTTTATCAGTTTTTGTCGGTAATTCGGTCTCATGGACGAATTGCCTCTCATCTTCTGGTGTTTTTGTAGTGTTTCATCTTCCCTTTCTTCGCCAAGAACCCCTGCTGCAAGCCGCCAACCGCAAGATGGTCGCCGGTGACTCTGGGTGTTCGAATCTGCTACTATCGGTTTGACCAGCATTGACGGGACGGTCCGATTGGGCTGTGCCAGGCCGTCATCCCATCGCTGGCATGTGTTGGTCTGACCGGTAGTGCACGATCGGTCCGACCGGCTATGCGCAGTCAGACAGGTCCGACCTCCCTTTTTTCCCTGACGGTCTGACCGCCAGACTACACTCAGTCTGACCAACCCATCTTGGTTGGTCTGACCGACCCCTGTACTATGGTCTGACCGGCTCTGACTTGGCTAGTTTAAATGCTTCTCTTACAAATTAGTTATTTAAATAATATTCTAAGTATTGTTTAATTGCCTGGTGACTCCACTCCCCCTTGTCACTATCAAGGATCATCGGAACACGATGTTGGCATCGTGTTACGCTTATGGTTATCCCTAGGTAGCCACGTGCTTTTGGATCGTCGAATCGGCATCGGTGCGTTGGCGCTTTGATATACATATTTTGGTGTCAACAGTGATCTCCATCTCCATGGTTCCTATCCTTTGGGTCATCATGCTTTAAGCCTCCATGATCTTGTGCCAGTCTATTATAACTAATAGCACTATACTAATTACATGAGAAGAAGCATCACATGTCGACATGTAGGTTGTACAACATTAGAAAAATCTTGGGCTGTAATTAACCATGACCCATAGGTCATGAAAATTACATATTGTTGGCATAAAACATTACGCTAACAGGTTTCTGAAAGTTAGAAACTGACAAACGAAGTGTTTGTGAAATAAACTATTGTTGGGGGAAATTACTCTATTTCCAAGACTTAAAGATTAACCCTTCGTTAGCTGAGTGATGACCCCGAAGCCGGTGGACTGTTGTTCGGAGCATACGTCGCCACGACCGGAGGGTGCTACGGTGCGAAGTCCTAGAGAACCCTTCGAAGGGAAGATGGAGGCCTCGAAGCAGAAGGACATGATTGATTGGATGTCCAACTTATCCATCTACCTTGTAGTGCTTTACCGTGTGTAACCTTGTTTATAATACCGAATAGTTTCTACTATGTCGGTTGTAATTTAGGGGCAAATAGGTCTTTTCCTTATACTTTCTGCCCTATAAATACCCCCCATTGTACCTTGTAAAGGGGGGAGGAGAACAACTTGTTCATCTACACTTATTCGGACCACTTGAGCTATTATCCATTTCGGAGGCTCAAAGTAATCCTAAAGCACAAACTCCCTGTTTGTCCGTTCTTGATTACAGAGAACCTGTTGGCGTAACATTTGCGCCAACAGTTGGCGCCGTCCGTGGGGACCCAAGTTCTAAAAGCTTGTTCTCTACTGCTGACTGCACTCCGAAGAGCACTTACGGAGGGAGCCTCGGAGTCCCAAGACTCCGCGCACCCTTCAATTAAGGGCTTCTTAGTGCAGCTCGAGGGCCTTCTTTCGACTCCTCGAGTCGTTCGAAGTCCTTCATCTCCGAGACATCTTCGCGGCTAGCTATGCCTCCGAAGCATGGCCAGGCTTTGGGTCCTCTTCGAAGGTCCCCTCGGACCAATGGAGCCGGACCCTCAGCTAATCCGGCGATTCCTGTCGAGACCGCTGGGCGTCGAGCGCCCCGGGGCCCTCTGCCTCCTCCTACGGTGCTTCAAACCGACTACGCAGCTAGCCGGGATCCAGAAGTGCCCTCCGACGAAGATGAAGGCCCTCCCGAAACCGAGGCTACGCAGCTAGCCAGGCTTCAGGAGGAGGTATCCAGGTGGAGGCAAGAGGCCGCCGATCGCCTCCGCACTCAAGCCTCCACCGAAACTCCAGGGGGGCCTCAAGACGATGGAACCCGCAATCCCCCAGAAGTTATCCAAGTCCCGGAGGAAGCCGAGAATGCATCCTTCCATCACGAATCTCCGTTACACCCTGATCTGCAGAGAGTGCCTTTCGACCCCAGATTCAAGGCCTCGAAGCTGCACAAATACTCCGGGGGTCGGACCCCGGAGAGTTCGCCCGCTCTTACGCCCTGGCAATAGAAGCAAGCGGAGGGGTGCGAAGCACCATGGCAAAATGCTTCCCCCTCGCTCTCGAAGGCGTGGCACTCCGCTGGTTCTGGTCCTTAAGGCCAGGATCGATCAGTTCATGGGAGCAGCTAAAAAAGAAATTTGTGAGCAACTTCCAAGGTACCTTCGTGGCCCCGATGTCCACAGGAAGTTTGTTTCAGGTAAAGCAGCGGGTGGGAGAAACCCTTCGGGAGTACTTCACGCGCTTCGCCCACACCAAGTCACAGATCAAGGGCCTGTCTACCTCCTCGGTAGTTAATGCTGCTCGCGAAGGGGTGCTGAACCCCGACCTCCTCAGCAAACTCCATCGGAAGCCGGTGACGTCTGTGGCACAGCTCATGGCATACTTCGAACAGTATGCCAAGGCGGAGGAAGGATGTCTTCGGTGAGCTGAAGCACCATTGCCCACCCTCCGAGAAGTCAAAAGGGAGCCCGAAGCCTCTGCTACTCCGCAACCTCCACAAGACAACCGCTTCAACGAGTACAAGCGGGGGAAGAAGCATTTTTGCTCGGAGGTACTAAACATTGCACCTTCAGCCTCGAAGACACCTGCCAATCTCCAGCAGGTGAAAAATTTCAAGGCTGGGCCACCAAAGCCTCAAGAAAGGATGCCTGGCAGGCGCCAGAGTTTTTTCTGTTGTGTGCATGGCGACAATATATAGAAGCCATGACACGAAGGATTGCAAGGCAGTATTGGCCCTTCAGGGCGACTACCTTGAGCGAAATACCGGGCGGGGTACTTCGGATCGAGCCCCACCATCGGCACGCTCGGAGCCTGTTCAAACTATGGCCCGAGCCGGTGCCCTCGAAGCACCCATGCGGCTACCAGTGGCCAGTATTATGCCACCACCAAAGCAAGAAGACCCGCAAGACCGCGGCAAGAGAGTGGTCCTGCCCATCTCCGGAGGGGGGACCCTCGGAAGCATGTCCAAGAGACAGCGCCGCGAGTACGTCCGTGAGGTCGGGCACATTGGGACCTCGAGTTCCGCCGAAGGGATGCCAGAATGGTCCCGTGTGCCCATCTCATTCACAGCCAGCGATGCGGCGGGGGTGAAGTTCCCCCATGCTGACCCATTAGTCATCTCTGCTGATATAGCAGGAGCAGACGTTCGAAGGATCCTGGTAGATGGCGGGAGCTCCGTAGACGTACTCTTCGTCCAGGCCTTCGACCAGATGTGCATACCTCGGAAGCATCTACTTCTAGCAGGCCGGCCGCTTCAAGGGTTCTCAGGACCGCCTCTCGATGCCCTCGGCCAAATAGGCCTCGAGGTTGCCTTCGGAGAGGGGCCTTTGGCCTGAGTAGAGGAGGTGATCTTCGATGTGGTTGATGCCCCATACGCTTACAATGCAATCTTCGGTCGAGGAATGTTGAACCAGTTCGGGGCTATAGCACATCATAATTACCTTTGTCTCAAAATGCCCACGGAAGGTGGAGTGCTTACTATTTCAGGAGACCAGGTTGTAGCCAGGAGGATGGAGTATGGCCATGGGCAGCCATTCGACCCCCGACAAGTGCATAATGTGGCGGAAGGCGGCGAAGAAATACCGGAGGCCTTGAACCCTCCGAAGGGTCCTTCGCTCAAGCCGAGCCCGGAGGGCGAGGTTGAGACAAGAATAATCTCAGAAGATGGCAAAGAGTACCCAGTAAAATTCATCAAGGGGCTATCTCCAGAAATAACCGCCTTGTTAGAAGAAGTCGTCAGGAAAAATCTAGACATATTTGCTTGGACTGACGAAGACATCACCGGGGTAGATCGAAGCATCATCGAGCATAGTCTGCTCGTCAACCCGAAGGCCAAGCCGGTGCGCCAGGGGCTCCGCAAGCTGTCAGCAGAAAGAGCAAGTCTAGCCAAGGCCGAAGTAGAAAAATTGTTGAGGGCTGGCATCATCAGGGAGGTAGCCCATACTGAGTGGTTGGCTAACCCTGTTTTTGTAAGGAAGAAGGACTCGAACAAATGGCGCATGTGTATTGATTTCACTTCATTAAATAAAGCATGCCCGCGAGACCCCTACCCGATGCCCCGAATAGATCAGTTGGTAGATTCCACAGCTGGGTCCGAATTGCTAAGTTTCCTCGACGCATACTCCGGATATCATCAAGTATGGCTAAAACGCGAAGATGAAGCCAAGACAAGCTTTATAACTCCTTCCGGAGTATTTTGTTATGTAAGAATGCCTTTTGGGCTGCGGAATGCCGGAGCTACCTTTTCTCGTTTAATAGCTAAGGCTCTAGGTCATCAGATAGGCCGGAATGTCGAGGCCTATATGGATGATATTGTAATAAAGAGTGCTCAAAAACACCAGCATAGCCTAGATCTAGCTGAAACATTTGAGAGCCTCCGAGCATGTGGAGTACGCCTCAATCCAGAAAAATGTATATTCGGGGCACAAGCAGGAAAACTTCTAGGGTACTTAGTTTCGAGCAGGGGAATCGAAGCTAGCCCAACACAGATAAGTGCATTGCAAAGGATGGCTCCACCAGAGAATTTGAAGCAGGTTCAAAAATTAGCAGGGAGACTTGCAGCTCTTAGCAGGTTCCTGGCCAGGTCAGCAGAGCGGAGCCTCCCAATTTTCAAAGTACTAAAGGGGTCCGAAAGCTTTCAATGGACATCGGAGTGTCAAAAGAGCTTCGATGATATAAAAGAATACCTCGGAAGGTTATCAATTTTGACAGTTCCCCTCCCAGAAGAAACATTGCTCCTTTATCTTGCAGCAACAAATTCAGCAGTGAGCGCAGTACTAGTCCGGGAAGTTGAGCTTAAAGGAAAGCTAGTCCAGAACCCAGTATATTTTGTGTCGGAGGCATTATCCGGAGCTAAAGTCAGATACTCTGAGCTCGAGAGGTTTGCTTATGCCCTCGTAATGGCCTCGCGGAAGCTAAGGCATTATTTCTTGGCGCATAACCTGATCGTCCCTACGTCGTATCCTCTTGGGGATATGCTCCGAAACAAAGATTCCACGGGCAGGATTGGAAAATGGGCAGTCGAGCTGGCGCCCTTCGAAATCTCCTTCACGGCGAGGACAGCTGTTAAATCTCAAATTATAGCAGATTTCGTAGCAGAATGGACTCCATCTGCAATCTGGACCCCGGAAGAACCCTCCGAAGGTTTTTGGACAATATTCTCTGACGGAGCTTATCAAGCATCAGGTGCCGGAGCTGGGGCCGTCATCTTGTCACCATCAGGGCAAAAGGCCATGTATTCCGCAAGGCTCAACTTCAGAACCACTAATAACATTGCCGAGTATGAAGGAATCTTGCTAGGCCTCCGAAAGGCTAAAGCGCTCGGAGCTACAAGAATAGTGATCAAGACAGATTCCCAAGTCGTCGTGGGGCATATTGACAAAAGCTTTCAAGCAAAAAACCCACATCTCGTGCAATACCTTGAAGAAGTCCGCAAGGCCGAAGCAGCAGTCAAAGGGTTTACAGTTCGAAGCATCCCTCGGGCAGAGAATCAACTTGCAGATATTCTTGCAAAGGCTGCAGCAGGAGCGGTGGACCTCCCGGAGGGTGCCTTCTACGAAGAGCTAGAGCAGCCAGCGGCTGACCAAATACCCTCGTCAGAAGTAATGTGCATTCCAACTACATATTGGCGGGCCCCGATAATAAGCGTATTGCAAAGTACCATCGACCCTCCTGAAGGCCCAGAAGCCCGAAGGTTGCAAGCAAGAGCTCGAAATTACAAACTTATTGATGAAGTACTATACAAGGCCGGAGTGTGTTCACCCCTACTTCGATGCATCTCACAGCCCAAAGGTCAAGACATACTTCGGGGCATCCACGAAGGGCTATGCAGAGGTCATTTAGCCCCCCGAGCGCTAGCAGGCAAGACGCTTCGGCAAGGGTTTTATTGGCCAACAATAGTAAGAGACGCGGAAGAACTAGTTCGAACATGCCAAGGTTGCCAGTGGATGGGCAGACGGAGCCATCGCCCGCCAGCTCAGCTTCAAGTTATTGCCCCAGTATGGCCAATGGCTAGATGGGGCATGGACCTCATAGGCTCTTTCCCAGTGGAAAAAGGCGGCTTGAAATTCGCGGTGGTGGCAATCGAATATTTCTCAAAATGGGTTGAGGCGGAGCCACTAACAGCTATCACCTCGAAGAATGTGCAACGATTTTTCTGGCAAAATATCATATGCAGGTTTGGAGTTCCAAGAGAATTGACGGTGGATAATGGAACCCAGTTCGAAGCTGATACCTTCCAAACATTTTGTGAAGAACTAGGCATTAAGTTGTGCTTCGCAGCAGTACGGCATCCACAGTCCAACAGAGCTGTTGAGCGAGCCAACGGGAACATCCTTTCCGGGTTGAATCGCTGAATTGTTGGATTGGCCAAGGGGCTGTGGGTTCAAGAGCTCCCCAAAATCTTGTGGTCCATTCGAACCACTCAAACCAGGTCAACGGGGTTCACACCGTTTAGATTACTCTTCGGAGATGAGGCCATGACCCCTACGGAGCTCAGAGGTGGATCGCTTCGCGTAGTACAGCATGGGGACGAAAGTGACTGGAGCACTTCCCTGGATTTGTCAGAAGAAACAAGGCTTCGTGCTGTCGCGAACCTGTCTAAATACCACAAACACACCAAGACATGGTATGACCCGAAGGTAAAGCTAAGTGAATTAAAACTGGGTCATCTGGTATTGCGCAGTGTAATAGCCCCGGGGAAGCTAGGAAACAAATGGGAAGGGCCATATGTTATCTTATGCTCAGGACGCCCCGGGTCGTTTAAATTAGCCAATTTAGAAGGAGAAGAGTTGAAGCATGCATGGCTTATTTTGCTTAGGGGACCCCTTGTAATCACTTGTAAAAACTTCCCTTCTATGAATAAAGATAAGGGTCGAACTTTGTTTGCTCTTCGAATATCTCGTACTCCTGATGGACGCATTAGGAGGATAGAGATGCTTGTAGAGCTGAACATTTTTCTCAAGACCCAGGCAGCTGCCTTCGAACCATTGGTTCCAAGGCTCCGTTGCCAACCTACGGATTCTAGGCTCCGGCTTGTTAGGATCCGTAGAAGAGTCTAAGGACTTTAAAGAAAACAGATTCTCGGCCTCTGGGTGCGAAGTATCTGTAAAAGAGCCGAAGGTGGCCAACCTACGGATTCCAGGCTCCGGCTTGTTAGGATCCGTAGAAGAGTCTAAGGACTTTAAAGAAAACAGATTCTCGGCCTCCGGGTGCAAAGTATCTGTAAAAGAGCCGAAGGTGGCCAACCTACGGATTCCAGGCTCTAGCTTGTTAGGATCCGTAGAAGAGTCTAAGGACTTTAAAGAAAACAGATTCTCGGCCTCTGGGTGCGAAGTATCTGTAAAAGAGCCGAAGGTGGCCAACCTACGGATTCCAGGCTCCGGCTTGTTAGGATCCGTAGAAGAGTCTAAGGACTTTAAAGAAAACAGATTCTCGGCCTCCGGGTGCGAAGTATATGTAAAAGAGCCGAAGGTGGCCAACCTATGGATTCCAGGCTCCGGCTTGTTAGGATCCGTAGAAGAGTCTAAGGACTTTAAAGAAAACAGATTCTCGGCCTCCGGGTGCGAAGTATCTGTAAAAGAGCTGAAGGTGGCCAACCTACGGATTCCAGGCTACGGCTTGTTAGGATCCGTACAAGAGTAGGCAGCGAGCAAATTTTTAGTCTTCAAGAGCAAATGATAAGTACAAAGTTCGAAGCATGCAGGCGTTCGGACAGTCATTGTGCCTAGCAAACCCTTTTCTATAGTAAAGGCTCCGCCACCCACAAGGGGGGTCGGAAGGTACGAGTCACACAGCATACTTTCGAAACATTTCACATACTTCGGGGCATTTCACATTAAATCATTATAATTATACATCAAGAGAAATTTTTGTCTAAGCCTAAATAAAATCGGAGACCCTTTCGGCCCCTAAAGCTACCCTTGCGGCTACTTTGCCCTTCGGAGCTTGAAGCCGCCGAAGTCGTCCTTTTAGTCCGGGTACTTCTCTTTTTCTTCGAAGCTCACAGTTTCCTTTGCTCCTCTTGAAGCTCAGCCCATGTCAGGAGCCTTTCGGAGTCAGCCTCCGTAGGGTCTTCAGCTCGGTACTCCGAGTCGGACCAGTCAATAGGTTCGGAAGACGAGGACCCCTCCGTCTTCTCTTCCTCTTTAATATAAGCTAAGACGTCCCTTCGAACTTCAAGGGTGATCTCCCCCGTCTCCACGAGGAACAGAAAAGCGCAAGCGGCGGTAAGGCCTCAAACCCTCGAGGTTTGCCCACTCCTTTCGGAGCTCGTTGGTAATCTCCAGAAGTTCGAAGTCAGGACTCGAAGGGCACGACAGAACCTAAAAAAAGGAGCAAAACACCCAAGACAAGTTCCCGTTTATAACTTTTTCATTAATAAAAGCAGGGTTTACAAAGCTTCATACACATAGTAGTCCTAAGCGGCTAGACCTGCGGGTCGGTCGGCGGAGCAGGAACCGAAGGGGCTGGCGCAGCAGGAAGGGGTGGCTTTGTTTGCGCTTGTTTCTGCCGGCGGGCCTCGTCAATCCAGGCCTTAGCTGCGGCCTTATGGTCCGTCTTCCAGGTCGACCGGAAGGCTTCCCAGGCCGAAGCCACCTCCGAAGATGGCCGCAGCAATTCGTCGTCCGCGAAGCCTCCAAGAGACGAACCTCCGACGGAGCCAAGGGGGATCCGAAGGGATTCAAGATGACGAAGAACCCCGATACCAGCGCACTGTCCGGAGATTTCCCCGTACCGAATACTAGAGTTCTTCATCAGTGACGAAGCAACCTGGATCCTCGTCAGCTTCTGGTCAAGGGGCTAATGGGTTGCCGCAGAAGAAGAAGGGCACATGGTGCCGAAGTACTCCAGCGTACCCTGAAGGGCTTCCAAGGTACGATCCGCATTACTGGAGTTTTTCTTCTCCGCTGCTTCTAGGCCCGCAGCAGTCGCGCCCACTTCGGCCACCCGTAGCATCAAAGAACTCTTGAGGGCCATCGCCTGGCTAAGAGCCCCCTGAAGCTCCACCAGCTGCGCGCTTGAGGTAGCGGCCTCGTGGCGAAGCCTTTCTACCTCCGCTCGAAGGACAACGCGCTCGGCCTCGACCTCCTGGGCAGACGAACGGAGGGCTCCGAGGGCTTCGTCCGATGCCGCCCTAGCCCTCCGTTCCTCCAATACTTCTTCCTCCAGCCTGAGGGATCTCCCGGTGGAGTCGTTAAGAGCCGTCTGGAGGGTAGTGACCTTCCGTTTAAGTCGATTAACTTCGACCTCGTTGGAAGTCGCTGCCGCTCTAGCAAGAACAAATTGCTACAAAAAGAACTAAGTAAGTACTAAAGTATTTATGACTACTAATGCGAAGTAGTTATGGTATCTTTTTTATACCTGAAGGGCAGCCCTTTCGAGGGCTGTGTTGAGCCTCGAAGCCCTGGCCTCGCTCAAGACGGAGATCAACTCCGAATTGGCGATGTCTTGGCTTCTCTCAGCCAAGGGCTCCATAAGTCTTCGGAGGCCACTCCGGTGCTCCAGGAACGGAGCCAGCAGAGGAAGCCAAGACAGAGCTTGGGCATCATCCACTACGGCCTCATCCTCCGAATTACCAATAGAGGGTGCGGCCTGGCCAGGAAGAAGGCCGAGGCTAGAAATACTCTTACCCCGCCCCGGCACGAAGGAGGGCGAAGCAGGAGTACCCCGACCATCGGCAACCACCTCTTCGACCAGAACCGCAGCGGCGGAGGCAACCTCGGTGGTCGAGGTGGCCACTATAGGAGTGACCTCCATCGCCAACTCCGTCCCGGCGAGCACGTCGTCTGCCCCGAAGGACACATTCTCCGCCGCCAAATTCGGAGCCTCCAGAGGCGCGAAGGGATCCGCTCGAAGGACAGCCTCCGAAGACGCAGGGGCTTCGGACGCCACCAAAGCATCAACACCCGAAGAGGTACCTATTTCAATAAACAAAATCAATAAGCATGTTTTCACAGACAGCAAGCAGGTATTGAGTATAAAAGGGAGGAGCTTCGGAAAAAACCTCCGGGAGCTTCGTGGGGAAGGATTGCTGGATCCTCCAAGGCTTCGTACATCTGGAGGATGTCGGCGAAGTCATCCCCCGAGGTCCTGCCCTCAACATTTTCCATCGGAGCCACGGCCTCCGCAGGGACCACCTTAGGTGCGGGCAAGTTGGGAGTAGGGGAGTCCGACTCCACCTGAACGACGACGGGCGCAGCAGGAGCAGTCGGAGTCACACTTACCACCTCCCCGACGGAGGTGGGAGGAGGGACTTCCCCTGTATCTTCGTCACCCAGGAGGTAGGCTTCAAAGGCCGCTGCTGTCTGGCTGTCAGAGTCTTCTACCTCTTCGGAGGCCGAGCTTTGCGCACCCGGCGACGAGACAGACGAGGCGGGCGCCAACTCCGAAGGGTGCTTCGCTACCTTCTTCCTCCGAAGCGGCTGTTTGCCGGCCTTTTTGGAGGGCTCGGCAGCGGCTTTCCTCTTACGGCCAACTGCTCCGGTCGGAGCGAAGTCAGGAAGAGCCGGGGGCTCCATGCCGAGAGCTCTCCACACTCTGTTGGATCGCTCCCAACTCCCCACCAGCTCCAACCTTCTTTGCCTCTCGGCCACCGAAGGGGCTCTGAGAACTCGTTCGGTGGCCCGAACTACGTCCTCCGGAGCCAATGCCAGAGGCGCCACTGAAAGAAAAAGGTATGAGAATATAAGTATAATTGATTTCTTCATTCAAATATGATGCATCAAGGAGAAGGTTTACCTAAGTTTCGGAGGTCCCCCTCCGAAGCTTGTGGGAACACAATCGGCCAGTTGGCTCCGAGGGGAGGGATCCGAAGGGCGACAAACTCCTCAGCCAAGTCGCGCATGCTCATACGACAAGCCACTGAGGTAAGCAACCCTAGCCTCGTCAAGAGCAGGCTAGGGTTTGGAGAGATGTCTGCCTCCTTCCGGTACCAGATCTCCTGGAGAGGACCAGCGAGGGGGGAGTCCTCTCCGACTTCGGCATAAAACCACCGAAGTATCCAGTTGGTGTACCATCTGTCATTTATAGCTTTGGCAGGGAAGCGGAGGGCGTGCTCCCTCCGCAGCTGGAAGTTGACGCTGTCGAAGGCTATTGTCACCTTGGAGTCCCCTGGCCCGTCATGTGGCTTCGGTTGGCATATGGCTTCGTCGGTCGCGGCGAAGATTTCGGAGCGTCCTTCGCACCCCTCCGCCCGGAGCGCCCATTCGAAGATGGCCAATCGAGCGATGGCGTTTGGGGACAGTTGAGGCAGGGTGATATGGAACAAATCCAACACCTCTGCCAAAATGTCCACGGCCGGCAGCCCTAGGCCTGCTTTGAAGAATGCTTCGAAGACCACCACCTCTCCGCTCCTCGGCCTTGGAGTCGACTCCGTCCCGGGGACTCGGGTCCTCAGCCCAGCGCCCAACCTTCCATGCACCACTTCTTCAATGGACTCGGCGGTGCTCAAGGATTGGCCGATGATGAAGCTTTGAGCAATCTTCTTCTTGGAGGGCGGACGGAGCGCCCAAGGATTCTTGGGCCAAGCACCGCTCGGAGCCCCCGCCATTGCCGCTGCTGCCGAAGCAGCCCACGCCTGCCTCTGCGCCAAGGTGTTGGCCGCTGCAGGGGTGGTGTGGCTAGTTCTCACCATCGCGCTCGAACGTTCAAGAGTTGGGAAGATTGGGGGAAAGGTGAATCGCAGGTGATGAATGCGGTAAAAAATCTCGGTTAATCTCCGTCTTCCCCTTTTATAACCACGCGACCAGAACTACTCTTCGATTGATTTCACATTGCAGGTTCAGCTTCTGTCACCGACAAGTGGGTCCGGTAATTGGAACGGCGTATAACCGCTGTAAAAATCGACCGTTAGCTTTTTTGCAGAAAGTAACGACTACTTGCGCCGTAACGGTTACTTTGACGGCGCCCCACGACATTCGCTCTCCGGAACCGTCTCCACGATGTGGGTACGCCGAAACCATCTCCATGATGTTCGCACTCTGAAACCGTTCCCTTCCCAATGAGCGTTCCCACTGTATCAAGAACTCAAAAGCGAAGGTTCGAAAGTATTGGGTCCAAAATCCTGGGCTAAGTCACAGCATTCCCAAGTCCTCTTTAAGCCTCAGAAATTAGAAATGTTCTTTTCGTATACTGCCTTCTTTCTAAAAACAGGTTAATTACAGAAAGGCGTATTCGAGGGGCTACTGTTGGGGGAAATTACTCTATTTCCAAGACTTAAAGATTAACCCTTCGTTAGCTGAGTGATGACCCCGAAGCTGGTGTACTGTTGTTCGGAGCATACGTCGCCACGACCGGAGGGTGCTACGGTGCGAAGTCCTAGAGAACCCTCTGAAGGGAAGATGGAGGCCTTGAAGCAGAAGGACATGATTGATTGGATGTCCAACTTATCCATCTACCTTGTAGTGCTTTACCGTGTGTAACCTTGTTTATAATACCGAATAGTTTCTACTATGTCGGTTGTAATTTAGGGGCAAATAGGTCTTTTCCTTATACTTTCTGCCCTATAAATACCCCCCATTGTACCTTGTAAAGGGGGGAGGAGAACAACTTGTTCATCTACACTTATTCGGACCACTTGAGCTATTATCCATTTCGGAGGCTCAAAGTAATCCTAAAGCACAAACTCCCTATTTGTCCGTTCTTGATTACAGAGAACCTGTTGGCGTAACATTTGCGCCAACAGTACTTCGAGCCTCCTAAGGGATAACAACTCGAAATAGTTTGAAGATGTGTATTGAATAACTTGTCTTCCGTCCTCATTACAGGGTAAAACGGGGGGTATTTATAGGCCCAAACATTAAGGAAAAGACCCTTTTACCCCTCTATTACAACCGACATAGTGGGAACTATTCGGTACCCTTAATAGGGCTAAAATGGTAAAAGACTAATCTAATGAGAAAGAAGATAAGTCTTCCATCCTAGCTGTCAAAGAGGCTCTCTAAAGAGTCCACGTTCGAAGATATACTTCGAACTAGCGTTCGCCTTCATCCTTCGAACTTGATCCAATGTACTCCTGAAGTTAGACGCTGAAAACCTTTGATTAAATCACCTGCCTTTGTCTTGGAGTAGCAATGGATCTGAGGATGAAATATTTTCCCCCAACACATATATACATCTCATACATCACAAGATTGTACCATTCACAACATTCTCTGTAAAAATGAGTTAGGAGCAGAATTCATGTGTGACTGAAAACGGGACCCAGAACTTCCGGCTTAAAGGACCTAAAATCCCGGTCAAATGACCTAGAACTTCTGACTCATGGCCGAAACATCTGAAATCAACCTTTTGCATTGAATTTATTTTGGCTCAGAACTTCCGGTTCATACCCAAAAATTCCTAAAATAACCTTCATCCTTCGAACTTGATCCAATGTACTCCCGAAGTTAGACGCTGGAAACCTTTGATTAAATCACCTGCCTTTGTCTTGGTGTAGCAATGGCTCTGAGGATGAAATATTTTCCCCCAACAGTAGCCCCTCGAATACGCTTCTCCGCTAGACCTGTGATGTTAGGAGAGCAGTATACGCAAGAAAAATAATCATGCGCAGAGGTTAACAATTTTAATCAACCTTCGAAATATGCAGAGATTCGGAGCATCGAATCAACTTCTAAGAAAATTATGCTCGAACTACTTTAGAATTAACTCCAAAAGTCCGAAAGCTTTTTTAGACTTAGAAGATATAACCGTTGGCTTTTTCCTCCAACGGAAATTACGTGATGCATTAACATCGCAAAGGGATAACGGTCAGGAAGGCAAAACGGCAAACACAAACGGCAAAAAATTGTGGCCTGGGCTATAAATAGAGGGCCCAGCCCCTTCTTGACTACTCTTCTCACCGCTTATTGCAAACAAACCCTAATCCCCATCTTCCTCCTTGAACCGCCAGAGCAGTTCCATGGCGAAAACCAGTTTCAAATTTCCTGGGGCGGCTTCAGCCTTGGCTCAGCAGCAGGCTGCGGCAGCAGCGGCGGCAGCGACATCAGCGACGACGACTTCAACAGCGACAGCAGCAGCGCCAATGGTGGCGCCAGGAAGAAATCCCCAACCTGATAATCCTCAAGATCTCCTTCCAGCGTCGTCGAAGTACGCGGACCAATCTTACCAGTTGGGACCGTCAACCTGCAAGAGGGAATCGCTAGCAGCAGCTATAGAAGGGAAGATTAGTTCGGAGATTGTGATCCGCAAACCTAGAAAAGAAGCTATTCCTTCGCCAAGGCCTAGAAAAGTGGTTGTCTTCGAAGCCTTTCTCGAAGCAGGATTAGGGCTTCCGGCTGTTGACTTTCTAGCTGAGGTACTGGATCTATTCCATGTTACTCTCCCCCAACTCTCTCCGAACGCGATAGCATGTCTCTCCATCTTCGAATGGGCATTGCGGGCTGAAGGCTGCGAAGGAAGAGCAGAAATCTTCGCAGCCCTGCACCGAGCTTCTTGCCAGCCCAAGACCTTCGTAAGCCCCGGAGGTGAGAAGATGGTGGTGGCCTTCGGGAGTATTAACTTTCGGCTCTGTGATGAGTACGCTCTTCGATTTCCAGCCAAGGCCATCAATGCCAGATGGTATACGGATTGGATCCTTCGGTGGTTTTACGCCGAAGTTGGGGCAGGAAGCCGCCTAGCTGGACCTCTACAAGACATAAACTTCCGGAGGGAAGCTCTTGTCCATCCGAATCTAGGACAACTCAAAGCTCGCCTTAGCCTACTTCAACGCATTAGCCACCGTCTGAGCATGCGGGATCTGGTAGAGGAGTTCATCGGACTTCAGATTCCCCCTCTGATGGCCAACTGGCCTATCACCTTCAAGGAAGATCCGAAGGATGGCCTCCAAAAGATTTCTTCGAGCTCGAGCCCTGCAGGTAACTTCGAAAACAACATGTTTCATATATACTTATTTGAAGAAATGACTAACACCAACTTATCTTCCAGCCTCTCTAGCTCCTATGACTTCGAAGCAAATTGTGCGAGCTTCGGAGAAAATTCTGGGAATTCCGACTCCGGCCGAGAAAGAATGGAGGAAGAAATTAGTTGGTACTTGGGAACAGTACAACCGAGTATGGGGGTTACTCGAAGTTGTTTTCCCTCCTCTTTTGGATTGGGTGCCTTCGGAGCAAGGGCCTAAGAAAAGGAAAGCCGAAGTTGGAGCTTCGACCTCTGCCAAGACTCCATCGAAGAAGGTAGCCCGAAAGCCAAGAACTGCGGCGCCTTCAAGTCCAATAGCTTCGGTCTCCGATTCCTCGGAGGATGAAGGTAGAATGCTCGTCGACCTTATTGACAAAGATGGAGCCCAAGAAGATGCAAGCACTGTCAACGTTGCAAGCGTGCCGGAGTTTCCAAGCAACTTCGGACAAGTTGGGACTTCGGTTGCTCAAGAAAACTTACCACGTGATGAAGCCCCTATGAATGAAGGTGGAGCCGAAGTTGCTGCAGAATCAACTTCGATTCCGGAGGAAGCAACGACTACAGCTCCCAAAGAGGGTCCAATAGTCGAAGCTTTAGTCGTGAATTCTGACTCCGACGAAGACTTTGGGGTAGCTTTTGACCCCCCCAAGCAGCTCGATGCTCACCCGTCGACAAGACTTCGAAGGTAACCTTTGCATAATTCCTTTGTTCTTTTTCTCTGCAAAATTATACAATGCATAATACCTTTGCCTCAATAGGGTCCACTCCTACGGAAGAGGTTCGTCCTGAAGATACAACTCTTGGAACTTCAGGAACTTCGGAGCCAATTCCAGAAGTCGCCCAAATGGGACCTGGAAAAGGTAAAGGAAAGGTAGACCCCCTCCCTGCTCCGAGTTCAGGATTAACTCCATCTGAGTCAACACAGACAGAAGTCAATCAGAGGGGGGCCAGTCTGCCGAAGTTCCTGAGGAAGCGGCCCAGCGCTCCGATCCCTCCCCGAACGAAGATGATCAGAGAGATTTGTCTATGCTCCCTCTTCTAGCCCCTTTCTTGGAGAGAAGAACCGGACTTCGGACTTTGCTCGAGCCTTTGGATCGAGCTAGCCGCGAAGTCGGGGAGACAGACTTGGTAGCCATCCTGAGCGAAGCTGAGGGTTCAGAGCTCAACGCCGCCATGGAGCGTGCAGCGTACTAGGTACGAAATATCTGCAAAACAGAATTAATCTCACCTACAAATAATTTCTCACCTTGCTTTTTCTTCTTTGCAGCACATTGTCTTGGCCCGAGCTGCGGCTGTTTCAAACGAGCGCGGAAGCCTTCGCCTTCGAGAGGAAAATACTGCTCTTCAGCGAAATCTTAATATCTCCGAAAGTCGGGTTTCCCACTTAGACAACATGGTTTCAGCGGAGTGAAGGGACAGACAGAGCTTGGAAACTGTGAATAAAAAACTCGAAGCAGAACAAATTGTGCTTCGGGCAGAAATAGAAAAAATGCGGGCAGAGCATGCTACGGCGGGGGCTGAACTTGTTAAGCCCCAAGAGGAAAAAGCTAAAGCTGCAGAGGAGGCTAGCAACCTGCTTACCCAGAAAAATTCTCTAGCTACGGAGGCAGCTAGGCTTTCCGCTGTGGTAGAGGAGCTAACTTCGGTGAACGACGCTTTACTTGAAGACAAACTGAAGTCAGAGAAGGTAGTTGTGGAGGTCATGAACCAACTCCTAGGTGTGATAGAGTACTTCAGTACTACTGGGACACTTCCTTCAAATGACAACGTCTCCCTTCTACGATGGCTAAAAAGGATCCAAGGAGCTGCGAAGACAATGAAGACAGCAGGCATTCGGTATGGAGAAATCTCCGGACAAGTGGCTGCTCTCGGCATACTTCGCTACTACGAAGATCTGGGAATATCTCAAACTCCGAATGCAGGGGCGACTCCCATTACCTTCGACGACAACTGGCTTCTTAACCCTTCTGAGGACGTGGCCGCTGCTTGGCAAGCCTTCTAAGCTTCATGGAGAGCCGAAGGTCGAACTGCGATCAAGGCTTGGATTGATGAAGGGCAACGCCAGAAGCAAGCTCGATCGCAAGCTTCGAGCAGCCAGCCTCCGCCAAACCCGCAGGTCTAGATTTGCTTTAGGATCCTAACTATGTAAAGAATCGTGTTTTTCATACATTATGAATGAAAATTTGCTTATCGTGTTTTTAGGCTTCACCTCATAAGGATGATATCAAAGTATTAAACATTAACAAAGAACTCCGCCTGCTGTGGGCTACCTTCGATCTTTTAAAATATCACAAGCGACCCCGATTTTTAGTTCCTCGAGATAGCTCCGGTGCAATTGCGCCTGAAGTATGTAAAGATATACTATCTTATATTAAAGAGGAAGAAAAAGAAGTTAACTTGGAAACTTCATCTTCTGAAGACATTGCGTGGTCCGAAGATGAAGGTATTGCTGAAGCTCAGGGGAAAAAACCTGAAGAACTTGGAAGCTGGGAAAGGAGCCCCGAACGACTCCGAACTTGGGCCGAGCTTCAACAAGAACAGAAAGATTTTAGAGCCTCAAAAGGAGGTAGAAGAGTTAAACGTAAAGTTGTTAGAACTCCCGGCTCTGGAACTAGTCGTTCCAACCTTAGCAATAGCTCTAGAGATCGAAGGGGTCTTCGATTCCTTCTCGGTATAGACACCGATTTTTCATGATGTAATTGTAATTTGTTTGGGTACTAAATATTGATTTTTAAAATTGTCTCCCTACTTCCCAGCCCTCTTTGGGCGTAAGCAACTTTGAACTATATTCAAAGATGGTTAGGCGCAAAGAAAAACATAGGAGTACAATTCTGGAGGCTCGGAGCACCTCAGCAATTTAAAGATTGATTAAAATCTTATAAAGTGTCTTCGACTACTTGAAGTCTGAAAACTGGTAACTTAGTACATTTTGCTTTGAAAGAAATCACTTCGAACAACTTTTCGGACATTTTAGTGTCCCAAACAACTGGTCACTTTGGACTCTTTTCACAGATATTCGAAGCTTATCAGCTCAAACTCTGTTTTATTTTGTTTTGGCCTCCTTCGGCTCTTTTTGCGAATGCTATCAAACCGGTGGTTTGGAATTCGCAGTGGTCTCCTTGGACTCTTTTTACGGATGCTTTCAAGCCGGTGGCTTGGAATCCGCATTATTTGGTCTCCTTCGACTCTTTTTACGGATGCTTTCAAGCCGGTGGCTTGGAATACGTTCTCAGTGACATTCCCACCTCATCGGAAGCTTCGGACCAGTGGTCCGAAGTCCTAAAAAGATGATTCAAATTAATGACACTTCCCTCCAAGTCAACTTCGCTATTCCAGTGCGTCCACTAAAAGTGGGAAGTATTTGGGGGGTAGGCATTATCTGAACCATAAGCTTTATTGATTCGGAAGGCGTTTACAAATGATTACAAGGAGCCCCTATGCGAAATATCGCTTTAGGTGCTCTGCATGCCATGTAAGCACTAACTCTTCGCCTTCCAAATTAGCTAACTTAAAAGAACCAGGGCGCCCTGAGCGGACGATTATGTATGGACCTTCCCACTTATTTCCTAATTTCCCTGGCACTACAATACTACGCAAAACGAGATGACCCGGCCTAAGTTCATTAATCTTGACCTTCGGGTCGAACCAAGTCTTCGTCTGCTGCTGATACTTTGACAAATTGGCGACAACTCGAAGTCTTGTCTCTTCTGTTAAATCAAGCGAAGTTTGCCTTTCTGCTTCTATTTCTGGTTCGGTGCTGCGAAGGGATCTTCCTTTAAGCTTCGTCGGTGTCATAGCTTCGTCTCCGAATAATAGTCTGAAAGGAGTGAACCCAGTAGACCTTGTCTAAGTTGTCCGAATGGACCATAGGATCTTCGGGAGTTCTTCGGTCCACAATCCTTTTGCAAGTCCCACTATTCTTCGATTCAGCCCTGACAAGATATTACCATTGGCTCTTTCAACAGCTCCGTTAGACTGAGGATGTCTTACTGCAGCAAAACATAATTGGATGTCTAGATCTTCACAAAATTTCCTGAAGGGTTTTGCATCAAATTGTGTTCCATTATCAACTGTCAGCTGCCGAGGCACTCCGAACCGGCATATGATATTTTTCCAGAAGAATTTTTGTACATTATTCGAAGTGATAGCTGTTAGGGGCTCTGCTTCGACCCACTTTGAAAAGTACTCGATTGCTACCACTACGAACTTCAAATTTCCTTTTGCTACTGGGAAGGGGCCAATAAGATCCATGCCCCATCTGGCCATGGGGCATACTGGAGCAATGACTTGAAGAGTTGTTGGTGGGCGATGACTTCTTCGTCCCATCCACTGACATCCTTGGCAAGTACGGACTAAGCTCTCCGCATCGGCTACTATTATAGGCCAATAAAGCCCCTGGCAAAGTGTCTTTCCTGCCGAAGCTCGAGGGGCCAGATGGCTACCGCAGAGTCCTTCATGAATTTCTCGAAGAATTTCTTGACCTTAGGCTCGAGATATACAACGGAGCAAAGGGGAACATACTCCAGCCTTGTACAAAATACCGTTGATTATATGATAATTTCGGATTCTGAGTTTCAACCTCGAAAGCTGTGGGCTTTCGGACATATTTGCTTCTCCTTGCAACAATTCCATAATTGAACTTCGCCAATCTGTACTTGGAATGCAAAGGACTTCCGCAGAAGGGATCTATGGTACCGAAGGTGTACTGAGTTCTTCATAAAAAGCCTCTTCTGGAATGTCCATAGCTCCGGCTGCAGCTTTTGCCAAGATATCAGCTTGCGCATTTTCTGTTCTTGGTATACTCCGAATGGAAATCCCTTTAAATGCTGCTTCAATCTTACGGATCTCCTCTAAATATTTTGCAAGCTGTGGATGCCGAACTTGAAAGCTCTTGTCTACGTGCCCTGCTACAATTTGAGAATATGTTTTAATAACCACCCTTGTAGATCCTAAAGCACGTGCCTTCCGAAGTCCTAGCAAAATTCCTTCATACTCCGTCGTATTATTGGTAGACTTAAAGTTGAGTCTTGCGGAGTACATTGCCTTTTGCCCTGAAGGCGAAATTATCACTGCTCCGACGCCTGCTCCAGATGCTTGGAAAGCTCCATCGGAGTAAATAGTCCAAATCCCTTCACTTGGCTTCTCCGGAGCCCATGCTGCAGGGGGAGTCCATTCTGCCATGAAGTCCGCCAACACTTGTGACTTAATTGCTGTTCTTGCCACAAAGGATATGCCGAAGGGTGCCAACTCAACGACCCACTTCCAAATTCTTTCTGTAGAATTCTTACTTCGGAGCATATCTCCCAAAGGATATGAAGTTGGTACAATTACATTATGTGCCAAGAAATAATGCCTTAACTTCCTCGAAGATATTATCAGAGCATAAGTGAATTTCTCAAGCTCGGAATATCTTGTTTTTGCTCCAGACAATGCTTCGGACACAAAATAAACTGGATTATGTACCAACTTTCCATTGAAATCAACCTCTCTGACAAGGACTGCACTGACAGCAGAGCCAGTAGCTGCAAGGTAGAGGAGTAGGGTTTCGTCCGCAATAGGCACCGTGAGTGTAGCGAGGTTACTGAGATAATTCTTAATATCTTTGAAGCTCTTTTGACACTCCGGTGTCCATGCAAAATCTTCGGACCCCTTCAATGCTTTGAAGATGGGCAAACTTCTCTCCGCAGACCTTGCCAAAAACCTGCTAAGTGCTGCAAGACGACCAGTTAGCTTTTGCACTTGCTTTAAATTCTCCGGGGGAGCCATCCTTTGCCACGCAGTTATCTGAGTGGGGCTAGCTTCGATTCCTCTACTTGAACCTAGATACCCTAACAACTTTCTAGCCTGCGCCCCGAAGATACATTTTTCGGGGTTAAGACGGATCCCACATGCCCGAAGGCTATTGAATGTTTCTGCTAAGTCTAGGCTATGTTGGTGCTTTAAAGCACTCTTTATTACAATATCATCCATATAGGCCTCTACATTGCGACCTAATTGATGACCTAGGGCATTAGCAATTAACCTCGAAAAAGTAGCCCCAACATTTCTTAAGCCAAAGGGCATTCTTACATAACAGAAGACTCCTGAAGGAGTTACAAAGCTTGTCTTAATTTCATCTTCGCGCTTTAGCTAGATTTGATTATAGCCTGAGTACGCGTCGAGGAAGCTTAATAACTCCGAACCTGCAGTAGAGTCAACCAATTGATCAATTCGGGGCATGGGGTAGGGGTCACGGGGACATGCTTTATTCAGAGATGTAAAATCAATACACATATGCCACTTCCCGGAAGATTTCTTCCTAACGAAGACTGTGTTGGCTAACCACTCCGTATGAGCCACTTCTCTGATAATCCCAGCCTTCAGCAGCTTTTCCACTTCGTCTTTGGCAAGGATAGCTCTCTCTGTAGACAGCTTTCGGAGTCCTTGCCGAATAGGCCGAGCCTTCGGGTTCACAAGTAAACTGTGTTCAATAATATCCCGACTGACTCCGGTGATGTCTTCATCAGACCAAGCAAAGACATCTAAATTGTCCTCAACTACTTTCTCTAACGAAGTAGCGACTTCTGGAGGCAAGTCTTTGCCAAATTGAAATGAATATTCCTTGCCATCTTTGACAATAACCTTCGTTGCAATCTCTCCTTCAGGGCTTGGCCTTGGGAAGGATTTCTTCGAAGATTCGCTAGGAGCAGAGAAATCCTCCGGGTTATCTTGCACGCTGTTCACCTGTCTCGGGTCAAGAGGAGGGCCATGACCATACTCCGCTCTTTGCGCGGTGGCCTGATCTCCAAAAACAGTGAGCACTCCCTCCTGTGTGGGTAACTTCATACACAGGTAATTATGATGCGCCACAGCTCCGAATTGATTCAGCATGCCCCTTCCGAAGATGACATTGTATGCATATGGGGCATCCACAACATCGAAAATCACTTCCTCCGTCCTGGCCAGTAGCCCCTCTCCAAAAGTAACTTCCAGGCCAATTTGGCCGAGGGCATCGAGAGGGGGTCCTGCGAAGCCCTGCAAAGGACGGGCTGTTGGGAGAAGATGCTTCCTGGAGATGCAGAGTTGATCAAAAGCTTGGACAAAGATAATATCTACCGAACTCCCTCCGTCGATTAGCACTCTCCGGACCTCAGTCCCTGCTATGTCGGCAGTGATGACGAGTGGGTCTGCATGTGGAAACTTTATACCAACTGCATCATCTGCAGAAAAAGATATCGGAACATGGGACCATTCGGGCATAGCAGCTGCAGACAAAGAGGTTCCAATATGGCCCACTTCTCTAACATATTCTCTTCTCTGCCTCTTCGACATACTTCTGAGGGTCCCTCCTCTAGAGATGGGGAGGACTACTCTTTTTCCTCGATCTTGTCCATCTTCCTGCTTCGGAGGTGGCATAACATTGACCACCGGAGGCCGTCTTGTAGGGTTGAAGTTCTTTATTCGTGCCACAACCTGGACAGGCTCTGGACGCACTTCGGTAGGAACTCGATCAGTAGTGCCTCGACCCGAAGTTCTTTCCAAGTACTCTCCTCTTAAAACAAGTATAGATTTGCACGCATCAGTCGCGTGACTCTGATTCTCACCATGGACACAGCAAAAAAAGGCCTGGGCTTTGCTAGCCGGTTTCCCTGGCGGCCTCCAGCCGCTGGTCTTACTTCCTGAAGGCTGCGGAGCCCTTGGGGCAAATTTCTGCGGGGGTGCAATGTTCAAAACTTTTGAACGAGGATGCTTTTGCCCCTGATGCCTGTCGTGCTGAGCTTCGAAGCTAGGCCCTTGCGGCTGTGTTGAAGTCTTCACTTCCAACATAACTTCTTACAGTATTGACGGAGTTGCAGCAGTTCTCCAAAGCCACCCCTCTTATGACCTTGCATATTCCTCAAAATAAGACATCAATTGAGCAATAGAAGATATCTTTTTCCTGTGAAGTTTATCAAGGAGGCCCACATGAATAACTCCCTCTCGAGCTGCGTCAACTACAGAAGACGTAGTTAACCCTCGAATTTGCGACTTCGTATGAGCGAAGCGCTTGAAATATTGTCTTAAAGTTCTCCGAGGAGCTGCTTCACCTGAAAAAGACTTCCTGTTGACATTGGGGGTACGAAGGTACCCTGAAAGTTGCTCACGAACTTCTTCCTCAACTCCCCCCATGATCTAATAGATCCTGGCTTCAGAGACCAGAACCACCGCAGTGCTACTCCTTCGAGAGCTAGGGGAAAACATTTGGCCATAGTGTCTCGCACTCCCCCGCTAGCTTCAATTGCTAATGCATAAGAGTGGGCAAACTCTCCAAGATCTTCATCTCCGGAATATTTACACAGCTTCGAAGTTTTGAACTTAGGGTCGAAGCGCACTTTCTGCAACTCAGGATGTAGCGGAGATTCGGTGTCGAAGGAAGCGTTCTCCGGGGCTTCGGCGTAAGGAAGTTCGTCGTCTTCGGGAACTTCGGGGATGACTAGGGTGGCCTGAGAACGAAGCCTATCTGCGGCTTCTTGCCGCTACCTTGCTACTTCAGCTTGGAGACTGGCCATTTGAGCGGCCATATCACCAAGACCATCTTCATCTCCTCCGGAAGGACCTTCCGGGTCTTGAGAACTGTACGCATCAGTTCGAAGTGGAACTTGAGGTGGAAGAGGGACTCCGGCTGGCCGAAGTATAGATGGAGTTGGGGGAGGAACTCCGTATGCTCGAGGAAGGAGGATCCCTTTGGGGGTCTGAGGTGGAGGAATTACTGAAGGTCCTCCGACCTCGACCGTGTTTGAAGATCTTACTCCAGAGGTCCGAGGGGACCTCCGAGTAGGACTACCACCTGCACTCCGCTTGGGAGGCATGGTTTGAGAATTTGGTAGAGAACAAAGTTTTTTGGACTAGGTTCCCCACGGACGGCGCCAACTGTTGGCGTAAAAGATTACGCTAACAGGTTTCTGAAAGTTAGAAACTAACAAACGAAGTGTTTGTGAAATAAACTACTTCGAGCCTCCTAAGGGATAACAACTCGAAACAGTTTGAAGATGTGTATTGAATAACTTATCTTCCGTCCTCATTACAGGGTAAAACGGGGGGTATTTATAGGCCCAAACATTAAGGAAAAGACCCTTTTACCCCTCTATTACAACCGACATAGTGGGAACTATTCGGTACCCTTAATAGGGCTAAAATGGTAAAAGACTAATCTAATGAGAAAGAAGATAAGTCTTCCATCCTAGCTGTCAAAGAGGCTCTCTAAAGAGTCCACGTTCGAAGATATACTTCGAACTAGCGTTCGCCTTCATCCTTCGAACTTGATCCAATGTACTCCCGAAGTTAGACGCTGAAAACCTTTGATTAAATCAGCTGCCTTTGTCTTGGAGTAGCAATGGATCTGAGGATGAAATATTTTCCCCCAACACATATATACATATCATACATCACAAGATTGTACCATTCACAACATTCTCTGTAAAATGAGTTAGGAGCAGAATTCATGTGTGACTGAAAACGGGACCCAGAACTTTCGGCTTAAAGGACCTGAAATTCCGGTCAAATGACCTAGAACTTCTGACTCATGGCCGAAACGTCTGAAATCAACCTTTTGCATTGAATTTATTTTGGCTCAGAACTTCCGGTTCATACCCAAAAATTCCTAAAATAACCTTCTATTCGAAAATTATTTGGGCTTGGAACTTCCGGTCCAACCAGAACTTCCAAAACTATGATGCAACAATAATAGGTCTAATCTATTTCCACCACATATCACCTATATGTGCATGATCCAAATCGAACATTATGCACATAGGTAGGCTACGCTAGTAGGAAAAATAAAATTTTCTACCCCGTTCACTGAAGAACCATGTGAGTAATCGGATCATGGACCATTACCTCTAGACACGAGAGGCACTAGGGCAGTGGAAGAAGAATTGGTGAAGCGTGTCCTCGATCAACTCCACCCAGCTCTGCCCATTCATCGATGATGAAGATGACGTAGCCATGCGATCTTCATGGGAAGATTAACACCGCAGTAGCAACAATGCCTCTATAGTATCTGTTGATGCTAGAATTCGCCCGACAAAGTGCCAAACACAATGACGCTAGTTCGATGATCCAAAAGCGTGTGGTTACCTAGGAACAACCCTAGGCGTGACACGACGCCGACATCGCATTCCGACAGCCCTTGATCGTGACAAGGGGGTATGGGTGGAGTCGCCAAGCAACCAAACCGAATTATGAGAATACGACTCGATTAACCGAAGTGTAAGGGGAATAGATCAAACCGGCCAAATAGGGCCAGTTGTACCGAAGTAAGCCCAGCAGTCAGACCAGCCAAGGCGGGCCGGTCATACCGGCAATAGGCCACCAGTCGTACTAGCAGGTGAAGGGGGAATGCGGCCGAGGACGGATGCGCATGGCCGGTTAGACCGACCAACACCCGGTGGTTAGACCGGCACGTGTCAACACAAACCGGTCAGACCGATTCAGATTGGCCGGTCGGATCGATAGGGGGGGCGACGAGATCTCTGGCTTATCGGATATCCTCAATGTTGATCTAAGTCAGTGCATGGGGGCTCTTGCAGATGAAGAGGAAGACTTTGACCCCTGCAAACAGATAGATTTGATAGCAATTCGGCCTAGGAACCGCATTACTCAAGAGTAACCGATAAAAATCCGTAAGGGGGTGAAACAGAAGGTTTTCGGATCAAACCCACAAAGAACTCACGATAACATAGCAAACATACAAAAAATTTCCTGACCAACTTGACAAAAGGCTACTACTAGAGCGAAGAATAAAAATAGGGTAAAAGTAGAGAGGAAATAGTAGATTGAAAGTGAAAAGAATGATTTAATGTAGTGCCGCCAAGGGGGGTTGGCTTGAATCAGCTTTGGCCCTTTATATAGGGGTTGGTCTTGCGGTATTTGGAGGTTATCCATGTACTGGGGTGATTACAAATTTATTTTGATACTATCTTAGTTCGTTATAATAGGTTTAGAGATAAAATACCCCGAAACCTCTCATTTAGGGTTCGGACTCGGCCTTTGTCGGTCAGACCGAGCCCGTGCACCGGTCAGACTAGTTTTACTAGGCCGGTCAGACCTGCCAACTATGGTAGGTCAGACCGAGGGTCCCTAGCTGGTCTGACCGGCCTCACATTGGCGGTTGGACCGGCCCCTACCAAGACGACGCCCATTTTCGGCTTTTTGCTCTTTACCCGTTTTAGTACCAAATTTGGGTGTCAACACACGCCCCCCTGTGTTTTGGCAAACTTGTGAGCCAAAAGCATAATCTCTTAGGGCTAAGGACGATCACTACTATCGGTCATATGATTTCCCAGGTGCATTAATTAGCCCTAAAGAAATATCCATTGTTTGTTCATCAACCAAATCGTCCATCTCACGACTTAGAAGATTTGAAATCTTGAGGACGATTTGCATAACTCAATATAATTCATGAACTAGGGGACTAAGCGCCAAATTTCTCTATTAACTCGGCCTTCAGTACTCTTATTAGTTTTGCCCCAAGTCCCTTGTGGGATCTACTCTCTACTCAATGAGGCTAGAAGCCGGTTCTTCAACCAACTTCAGTCTCCACACCCGTCGCACCTTTGCTAAGGATTTGGACTCATTGAGCAGGTTATCTTTGAACTCTTTGGCCTTCTTCTCTTTAAGGTGCTCGGCACAAAGATGTTGTAGCCGTCTCTTTTGAGACTTGGTCATTCCCGAAGGTGCCAACGAAGGTAGCGGCTTCAATCTCGGGGCCAAAAACTTACTCCTAGAATTTTTAACCAAATGGGAAATACCCGAATCAGCCTCGATAATTTTGTTCTTAACTTGATCATCTTCTTGTACACTGTCAGTCAGACCGGCCATGCTGGGCTAGTCATACTGGCTGTTGCCAAGAATATGAAAACATGTGGTCAGACCGGCTGTAGTAGGCCGGTTAGACCAGCCCTAGGGCGATGGTTGGATCGATAGTGGTACCTTTGGCGGTCTCCACCGGATCGCCTCCATCTCTCTACGGAATGACTTCTTCAGGGATTGAGATGTTGTGGAAACCTTTTTAATAACAACGGTTGCCTCATTGTGCTTATTCCCTTTGTTCCTCTCCTTCGTCTTTGAAGACTTAGGGCGATTTTTTGTGTGAACACAACCATCACTATGATTACGCCTTTGCCTCTTTGCTGATCCCTTTGGCTTTGCTAATTCTTGGTGGAACGACACTCTCGGTGGTGAGAACGACATCCAAGGGAAAAGTACTAAAGAGAACCCCCCAGGACATCATCGGAAAACCATATGAATAGAATGTCATTAAAGGTTCCAATGATTGAGTGCTATGACCAAATCCTTTTATAGGAGTCGAACTTGATCTTTCTACATTACTAGGCCGATTATTCACTCTTTGTTTAGCCATATGCTCATACTTCTTTAATAGCACATCAAAAGTAACTATCGATCGCCTAGCCATCTTGTCACCAAGCAGCTTCTCTTTGTCAGTAGAATTATATGTATCAGACCGAGGATCTCCAACTATAATATTCTTTCCTTTAGTTGATTCAGCTTGATCGGGCTTAATTAACACTTTGGTGTTGCAATCAATACCAAGAAGAGAAGGAACATTTTCAAACTTCAATCGTCCTTCATTGATGGCCAATTGAACTTGTTGGCGGAAAACATAACATTTGTCAATAGAATGAGTGTAAGAGTCATGCCGCTTAAAATATGTGCGATATCCTAGCTCTTCCACCAATGGGATGACTTGGCCTTCACGCACCTTGATCTATCCCTTCTCAAAAAGATAGTCGAATATTTTATCACACTTGGTTAGATCAAAGGTGTACTTACCACTTGAACTCTTTGGAGGTGTTGGTTTCAAACTAAAGCATACGAATGGATCTTCTTCATTAGTCCAAGTCCATTCAGTTGTATAGACACCAAATTTCTTACTTTTGCCAGATGATCACCCATCAACATTCTCTTCTAAGTCATCTTTTGATTTTCCCTTGTCCACGACTCGGCTTTCAATAGCCAGAGCGCGTTGTAGTACCTGACCAATATCCATGAAAGTCTGACCATGCATAGCTTTTCTATCGACTTTTGGTTTCTAGGAACCTATGAATGTAGGAGTCAATGGTCTCATTAGTATGTTTTTTAACCGATCTCAAAGTATCTAACTGACACTCTACTTCACTAGGAGAGAACTGCATGTGAAACTTTTGGACTAAATCTTCCTAAGTAAAAATAGAATGAGTGGGCAAAGACATAAACCATTCATAAGCAGCTACACATAAAGATAATGAGAACAAGCTAATCTTATGATCATTGCAACTACTCGCTTCACCACATTGGGCTAAGAACTGTGCTAGATGGTCACTTTTGATCTCAGCAACATTGCCGCTGAATTTTGTGAATTCCGGCATTTCGAAACCATCAGGGAACCTGCAATAATCAAAATATATAGGATACAACTTTTGATTAATCCGATCCTTTGACTCAAATTCTAAATATTCCTTGAGTGTGGTGTAAACTTTCTTTATCAACACTTTATGCCTTGTATTTCTACCTTGTTGTGCCACTGACGTAAAGGGAGAGGGCACGATGGGAGTGTCAGCAGGGTTGTCCTGCTGGCCATGGGGACTAGCAGTGGAATCATTATTTTTGATCGGCGTATAATGCGTATTACCACTTGCTACTGGTGCATGCGAATAGATTGAACATGGAGGGATAATAGGTGGCACCAGAACAGTATCGACGGGGCAAGGGTAATAACCCTGTACCAGTGCGGTGTAGTAGGTTGCTTGCCCAAGTCCAAACAGATGTGGAGTAGTGAGGGGCACAACAGGCGTGGGAAACAGAAGCATCGGCGCAGGTGGCGGTGTAACAATTACAACAGGGCACACGCTGGTTAGACTGGCCTAATGTGGTTGGTTAGACTGACCATGCTCGTCCGGTTGGACCAGCTAGCTAGGCCTGGCCATGCCGACGTTTGTCGAGGATGCACCGGTCGGACTGGCCAAAAAGCCGTTCGGACGGACCGTTGCTAGTGGTACAGTGGTACCAGGGCAATGGTTGGGCGTTGTGGGTTGGCAGCCATTGATTTGGTTGGCCTGGTACAGCCAGTTGAACCAACTAAGGTCATCTGATTGGACCGACCAACCAGGTTCGGTCTGACCGACAAAGGTCAGAGGAGCTTTGGCCACGAAAGCCGAGGCTACGGGCGTGATATCTTTTTCTCTGCTCCTATCCATCCTACTACATATGCGATGAGTACGGGAGCGCTAGCAATTGTATCAGGGGAAACAGCTTCAGAAAAGCTGAATCTTCTAAACATCACCTCTGCCCTAGAGTTTATTACAGGAACAAAATGTTTATCGAACGCGGCGTTAACCGCATGACCTACCTTGAAAACTATCATTTGCTCGAGGTCTAGGGAAGAGAGGGAAGGATGGGAGTTTACCTTAGTCGGCGTGGTGATTGTAATGGATCTCGTGTCACACTTGATGAACGTGTTGCCTATCTTGACGTATCTTCCAAGCATGCGATCACAAAGTTCCTTCACCTTGGCTTCAATTTCCGCACGGTCCTCCTCCGAGAGGTCCTCTAGGGCAGGGGTACTAGAGTCGTCATCATCCTCCGTGTTCCCTACCATGCTTGTTGGTGTAGAAGGTATCGTCGATGTAGTTGTAGTAGTCATATCTGACGTTGATGTAGTCGTATTCGGCGTGTATGTCCCCAGCGGAGTCGCCAAAAAGTGTATTGACGCTAGAATTCGACCGACAAAGTGCTAAACACACTGACGCCGGTTTGACGATCCAAAAGCATGTGGATACCTAGGAACAACCCTAGGCGTGACACGACGCTGACGTCCCATTCCGACAACCCTTGATTGTGACAAGGGGGGTATGGGTGGAGTCACCAGGCAACCAAACCGAATTATGAGAATATGGCTCGATTAACCAAAGTGTAAGGGGAATAGATCAAACCAGCCAAATAGGGCCGATGGTTAGACTGGCCAAGGCAGGCTAGTTAGACTGGTAATAGACCACCGATCGGACCAGCAGGCAAAGGGGGAATGCGGACGAGGCCGGATCCGCATGGTCAGTCGAACTGACAAACACCCGATGGTCAGACCGACGCGTGCTAGCACAACCCGGTCATACCTGTCAGGAATGGCCAGATGGACCGATAGGGGGGCAGTGAAATCTCAGTGCAGGGAGATATTTTGGATGAAGATGAAGGCTTTTACCCCAGCAAACAGATAAAATTGACAGCAATTCGGCATAGGAACCGAATTACTCAATAGTAACCGATAAAAACACGTACGATGGTGAAATGGAGGGTTTCGGATCAAATCCACAAAGAACTCGCGATAACATGGAGAAAATACGAAAAATTAGCTAACCAAATTGACAAAGTGCTACAGCTAGAGCAAAGAATAAAACTAGGGCAAAAGTAGAGAGGAAATAGTAGATTGAAAGCGAAAAGAACGATTCAATGTAGTGTCGCTGGGTGGGTTGGCTTGAATCAGCATTGGCCCTTTATATAGGAGAGATAAAATATCCCGAAACCTCTCGTTTAGGGTTCGGACTCGGCCTCTATCGGTCAGACTGGGCCCGTGCGCTAGCCGTACCAGTTTTACTTAGCCGGTCGGATCGGCCAACTATGGCCGGTCGAACCAAGGCTCCTTGGCCAGTCTGACTGGCCTCACACTGGCGGTTGGACTGGCCCCTGCCAAGGCGACGCCCATTTTTGCCTTTTTGTTCTTTACCCGTTTTAGTGCTAAATTTCAGTGTCAACGGTATTATTGGACCAAAATGGGCGACTAGAGGGGGGTGAATGGGAGTTTTTAAAATTTCAGGCGAAAACTATCTTTCTATTTTAACTTCAGTCTCCTGCGGAACAGGCTTCGAACACACCCTTCGGAGGTCTGTTTCGAATGTATTTTACAGCTCCGAACATAGGCTTCGCAAAGGATAAAAGGTCGAAGACAAGAAGAATTTTCTCGCACACAAAAATCCAAAAACACAACTCTGCGAAGTTAGTGCATGCTCCACACACAAGGTGCCTTCGAGCAAGCTTCACACTAGTACTCTTCGCACGAGTATGTTTCCCTCTAAGGGATTCGAACAGATACTCCACACTAGCAACTAGCACTGGGGACTTCGACAGAGAAAAGAACACAGGCTTCGAGCCCAACTTCAGTCAGTGCTTCGCTAGTAATCTGAGAGGACTTGCCTCTGTTTACACAGAGCGAACACACACTGAAAAACTCACAACACAAGCACGAACAGGATGCAAACACACAAACGGAGCTAAAAACTCTGCTTTATATAGAACGAAGTGCATCACAAAGAACTCAACACATGGAGTGCAAAAATAGGAATACAAGTTCAAGCAATAGATAGAAAAAGAATGAAACTTTCATTGCATGAACAGGGAACACAAAAGACTCACATGTACATAGAACACTTCATGGCGGCTGGCCAAAGCTACAAGAAAACAGAAGGTTCTACAGGATTGCACTGTGTTTCCCTAGCCCCTAGCCTGCCTCTCCTTTTATAGGCATACTATGACTTGCGAATAGACTACAATGTCCCTAGGGTTTACAACATTTTTGTCTCAGCCAGACACAGGGGTATAGGTGGTAGTCTACTTTATTGGAGGCGTCTTTTATTAGCTTCGCAAAGGAGACATCATCACCTTTTGTAGAGGAGACATGATCAACTTTTACAAAGTGGCATCTTCTGAAGCCCCCTTCGCACACGAAGTGTGCAGAGGCTTCGGTGACATGCATCGAACCCGAAGGCCTTCGCTTCACCAAAGTCAGTCTTCGATACAGTGACAGTTTTAAGCCGAAGCAGTCAAAGCTATTGAGCCTTCGCACCATCACCTCCGGAGTAGATCACCACGACTTTGTCGCTGCTCCAGCTAAAACTCCGTTAGTCCGTGTACTTAAGCCATGCATGGCCGAAGTACCTCAAGTCAGCCATACTCCAAAGCCCCACCTTCGGAGTACCTTCGCCACCTTCCGAAGTCCCTCCATCCAAGGCCTCCGCATGAAGCATATCCACAAGCACCCATTCGCAGTGTCTCAGCCCTGAGCACACTCCACGAAGATCCTTACCTGGACCATGCCTTCGATGCACCTTGTCTTCCGAGACCTTCATCAGGTGTCCCTTCGAGTGCCTCCCTCCGGAGCTCACTTCGAAAGCCTTGCCTCAATCCTGATGACTTTGTCCACCATACTTCAAAGTCACTCCTTCCGGAGCACCCTTCTAAGTGCCTCACTTTGGAGGACTTTGCCTCAGGGTACCTTCAGCAAGAGCCACCCTCTGCACTTTTTGCCTTCGCCCGACCCGAGGACCGACCTCGACCCTACGCAGCCTTTGTGATCGAGCTCCCTCCTTGCTTGGCATCAAGCCTCCCACTTGACCCAGGTTTACTCCCTGCGAACTGTCTGTCGCCTCCAAGATCACCTACACACCACCGACAAGCAGACAATTGTTTCCAGTACCCTGAAGACCTCTCCGGTAAACAACCTTCGGTACACACTCCGGTGTATCGCCTAAAGTACCGAACCCTTTGATAAAGATTTTTCATTGTATGCTGTCGGACCCCTCCGACAGACATACTCCTATGTAGCCATCAACCACCGATACCTTCGGTAAACACCTCCAAACCCCTTCGAAGGGACCCCTTCGCCTAGAAGAGAACTTGTTAATCACTCATCACAGACTTGAAATCAAGGCACATTTCAACTTGGTTTCTCAATCTCCCCCTTGATGAGTGCATTGACAACCAAATTTATGTTCAACAAAATTTGAAAATTTTCAGCACACAAGTGACCATAAAACTCAGAAAAGAGCCAAACCAGTCACTTGATAAATAGATTTCTATCAACTTGACTCATAAAAAGCAATTTGGCAAAAATTCTCCCTTTGGCAGAAAAAATTTTCTCCCCCTTTGAGCTTCATCACTTGTTCTCCCCCTTAGGTAGGCAAACCAGTCATTTTTCTCCCCTTTGGCAATGCAAGAATCAAGGAGAAAGAAAATATGCAAGGCTCTGAGATGATGAACAATGTGAAAACATAAGGTGCAAGAATATACCAAATCATAATGTCGGGCTTAAATGCTCAGCTCAAGTTAATATATTCCAAATTCAATGTTTGATGCATAAGATTTTCAAATTGTTGAAAATAAAAACATCACCACTTAGACTAGTCATCTAGACAAGTGAAAGCAGGAACTGCAAAAGCTACACAATTTCTACCGAGGAAAGCAAATCCAATTTCATGGAGCTTTTAGCAAACTTGATAAGCAAAGGATTTAGACTTTGCAATTCTTTTTATATTGCCAAGGGTTATTTGCTCATCCACCTTATGCTTTCCAACCAAGCCAAGCCTAGGTCAAGAAAGACCAACAGAAACTTAAGGCAGTGATTTTGGAAGACACTAAGTTATCCTAGTTCATACCAAAGTGCAATGGTAAGCAGTCTAGAATAAAGTAGTGCGACAAGCAAACCCGCCTAGATCTTGTCAGTTTTAGCTCACAAATCATGGATATTGATTTTTGTTGAGATTATTGGATAGTTCCATGAAAACCAGTATTGTTTTCAAGTTGCAATTTTGGCATCCAAAGTAACGGATTCTAGCTACCAGACAGATAAAAGATAGTTAAAGCAGTTCTGCACAACACATGCTAGACATAAGACTAAGCGGTGATCAAGTTTAGGATTTTGGAAATTAATATCATGCTCATTATGAAGTTAGATATATTAAACAGATCTGAAAGCATCATGATAAAGAAAATTATGCGAAGGCATATAAAAGCAACTAAGTGCATCACCACACCATCATAAGGAAGCTAATATAAAATAATGGAATCATGCTCCCCCTCACAGAATACCGTAAGGATGACAAATACCTAGTTCCCCACACAAATAAGCAAATCGTGATGCATCAAGGGGTTTGGTAAAAATGTCAGCAAGCTAGTTCTGGGTATCAACATATTGAAGTTCAATGTCACCCTTCTCATTGTGATCTATGAGAAAATGATATCTCACATCAATGTGTTTGGTTCTGGAATGCTGAACCGGGTTGTTTGCAATGCAAATAGCGCTAGTGTTATCATAAAACAGTGGAACACTCTTATAGTCTAACCTGAAATCCCGCAAAGTGGAGACCATCCACAAAATCTGTGAGCAACAGCTAGCTACAGCAACATATTCGGCCTCAACCATAGATTTTGCAATGCTAAACTGTTTGCGAGAATACCAACAAACAAGCAAAATTCTAGGCGAAGTCACAGAGAGGAAGATGCAGAATACCAGATGTCAAATTCTAGGGTATGCTTGAGATACCCGAGAATTTGCTTTACCGCTTGGCGGTGCGAAGCTCTAGGCGAAGACTGAAAACAAGCGCACAGACACATAGCGAAGTGTATGTCCGGCCTCGTAGCAGTCAAGTAGAGGAGGGAGCCAATCATGCTTCAGAACTCCTTATGATCTACGACTTCTCCATCCTCGTTAGGTTCCAATACTATCGAAGTAGCCATTGGAGTGGTGAGGGGATTCGCATCAGACATGTCGAATTTCTTAAGCAGGTCTTTGTTGTACTTCATCTGATGGACGAAGGTACCTTGTTTGCTTTGCTTGATTTGCAAACCAAAGAAAAATGTGAGTTTGCCCATCATGGACATCTCAAACTCCCTACTCATGGCATATGCAAACTCGGCAACCAAAGCATGAGAAGATCCACCAAATATGATATCGTCAACATAAATCTGGACTAGGAGGAAATCTTTGCCATGCTTGAGAGTGAAAAGAGTTTTATCTACTGAACCCATCAAATATCCTCGCTCAATCATAAAAGACTTAAGTCTATCATACCAAGCCCGAGGGGCCTACTTGAGTCCATAAAGAGCCTTATGAAGTTTAAGGACTTTATGTGGATTTCTGGGGTTTTCGAAATTGGGGGTTGTTTTACATAAACATCTTCGCCTATGAAGCCATTAAGAAAATCACTTTTGACATCCATTTGATAAAGTTTGAAACCACGGGATGCCGCAAATGCAAGTAGAATTCTAATGGCCTCAAGATGAGCAACAGATGCAAAAGTTTAGGTAAAATCAATCCCTTCTAACTGAGAATAACCCTGAGCCACAAGTCTAGCTTTGTTTCTAACTACAGACACATCCTCCCTTTGTTTGTTTTTGAAAATCCATTTGGTTCCAATAAAATGAACAGATGGTGGATCAACCAAAGTCCAGACTTGGTTTCTCTCAAATTTTTCAAGTTATTCATGCATAGCATTGATCCAACTAGAATCAGAAAGTGCATGACTCACATCTAAGGGCTCAAAAGAAGCAACAAAAGCAGAATCAATGAAATGAACATGAGAGCGTGTTACCCTTTGATCAAGCTCACCAATGATCTGCTCTAGAGGATGCATCTTTTGGATGTGATGAGGAGCCTCTCAGTGGGATGAATTCTCCCCCTCAACTTGTGTTGGGAATGGTTGACGATGACCGATGTTGAAGTAGTAGCTTCGGGGGCTCTTGCCAAAGTGGTCAAAGTAGGGTCAGCTTTAGGGGTTGATGTCGAGGGTAGTAGGGGATCATCCTCGAAGTCTTCAGGATCTTCATCTTCAAAGATTGTCTGCGCCATATTGTGTTCACTTGCCCGTTCAAAAGAAGATCTAACACAGGGGGTTGTTTCATCAAAAGTCACATCGCATGACTCGATGACAGTGTTAGTTTCCAAATTGAAAACACGATAGGAATGACCACGGGTGGTGTAACCCAAAAAGATCCCGTTAGAAGAATGAGACTCAAATTTATCTAAGTTACCACATTTCAGGATAAAGCATCGACATCCAAATACTTGAAGATGAGTAACTTTGGGCTGTCTCCCAAAATGCAGCTCAGATAAAGTCAAGTTCGGAATTGAACACAGAAAAATTAGGTTTGATATGTAGCAAGCAGTGTTCATGGCCTCAGCCCAAAACTTTCTAGGAGTCCTGTGCTCATCGAGCATCGTCCTAGCTATCTCAACCAAGGTGTGGTTCGTTCTCTCAACAACATCGTTCTATTGAGGAACCCGTGGAGAAGAGAAATGATGTTCTTGAACTCGGTGCCATTATCACTTCGAATGAATTTCAACGCACCAGGGAGTTCAGTGAAAAGTTTCAAAGCTATGCTCCGAAAGTGTGAAGCCACTTCAACCTTGCTAGCTAAAAATAAGACCCAAGAGTAGCGAGAGAAACCGTCGACAATGACAAGAACATACCATTTGTCACCTAAAGAACTAACCCGGGAAGGACCTACAGTGTCCATATGGAGAAGCTCTTCGAGTTGTTCAGTCATCACCATAGTGACTGGTGAGTGTGAGGTAGTAATCATTTTCCCATGTCGACAAGGAGTGCAAACTAAATTCTTCTCAAATTTTAGCTTGGGCAATCCTCAGATCAGACCTAGGGCACTGAAACGAGCGAGCAACTCAAGGCTCATATGCCCTAGTCTCCTATGCCACTTCCAAAGCTTAGAAGTAGAATGTGCAACTAAGAAGTGAGAAGAACCAGATGACTCAGAAAAATCAGCTCCAAAAACTCTCCCAACTCTAAAGATCTTACAAACTAAAGCGCCATCAGAATTGAGTAATTGCGAAGTATCGCGATGGAATCTCACTTCGAAGCCCTCATCAAGAAAATGAGATACAGAAAGAAAATTGTATCCCAAGTTTTCAACCAGGGAAACATCTTTTAGAGTGAAATTTGAGTTGATTCTTACCACACCTTTACCTTTCACTCTACTTCTTCGGTTGTTGCCGAAGGTGATTTGCTCCTTTTGCTTGGTTGTGGTGAGGCTGGAGAACCATGCTGCATTTTCAGTCATATGGTGTGAACAACCGGATTCCATGATCCACGTGCCCTCCAAGCCTCAGTCTGTCACCTACACAAAACGAGAAAACCTCGATCGCTCAGTGTTGGGGTGAGTGAAAATATGACGAGGCATCCAGCACTGAGAGATACGAGCAGTAGGCATAGTAAAAATAGACTGTCTACGCACAGGTGAAGTGGGGTGATGCAAAGTGTGAGGTCTATCTATATGATGCAACCAAGATGCACGATGAGGTATCCCAACCTATCGAGGTACAGAGCCACTAACATGAGGTCTAGCACCATATGAAACATGGTGAACACCACGAGGGGCAAAACCTCTTCGAGAAGATCGAGGAGCCTCGTAAACAGGATGTGAGTAAAACTCAGACTCATGCATACCTAGAGATGGGTAATGCATATCCTGGGACCTCAACGTCTGAGAACGTCGCTCATTCTTGATGCGGCGGAAACAAAACCCAACCAAATGACCCACCCGCTGGCAATAAGAACAATGAAACACTCTCCTAGGGGCACTCACCTAGGTCATAGAAACAGGCTCCTTAGGTTTCTTCAGAGGGTTTTTCTTGAGTGGAGGAAGTGGAATTTTCTTTGGAGGCTGGGTAGGTTTCTTGCCTTTCTTTGGAGTGTCTAACTGGACTCTTTCTTTCTCTAAGGTAGTGGGTGAGGTAAAAATAGTTTTGTTCTCACTATTTGAAGGTGTTCTCTCAAAACCCAATCCTAGAGCTAACCCTGCCCAGTCAGCACACATCTTGGTCTTGGCCAAGAGAAAGTCCATCCTACCCTTTCCCTCAATGCATTTGTTAACCACAGAAAGAAGGTATTTGTTTTCAGTCAAACTTGAGCTTGGGCAATCCTCGGATCAGACCTAGGGCACTCAGATGAGCAAGCAACTCAAAGATCATATGCCCTAGTCTCCTATGCCACTTCCAAAGCTCAGAAGTCGAATGTGCAACAAGACAATGAGAAGAACCAGATGACTCAGAAAAATTAGCTCCAAAAACTCTCCCAACTCTAAAGATCTTACAGACCACAACACCATCAGAATTGAGTACTTGCGAAGTATCGTGATTGAATCGCACTTCAAAGCCCTCATCGAGCAACTGAGATACAGAAGCAAATTGTATCCCAAATTTTCAACCAAAGCAACATCTTTGAGAGTGAAATTTGAGTTGATTCTTACCACACCTTTACCTTTCACTCAACTCCTTCTATTGTTGCTGAAGGTGATATGTTCCTTTTGCTTGGTTGTGGTGAGGCTGGAGAACCATGCTGCATCTCCAGTCATGTGTCACGAACAACCAGAGTCCATGATCCATGTGCCCTCCAAGCCTCGGTCTGGCACCTACACATGATAAGAGAATCTCGATCGCTTAGTGCTTGGGTGAGTGAAAACATGACGAGGCATCCAATATTGAGTGATACGAGTAGTAGGCACAGTAAAATAGACTGTCTGCGCACAGGAAAATCAGAATGATGCAATGTGTGAGGTCTACCTACATGTTGTGACCCAAATGCATGATGAGGTCTCCTAACCTGTCGAGGCACAAAGTTACTCACACGGGTTCTACCACCATATGGAACATGGTGAACACCTCGAGGAGCAAAACCTCTCTAGGAAGTACGAGGAGCCTCGAAAATAGGACGTGAGTAAACCTCAGACTCATGCATACCTAGAGATGGGTAATGCATGTTCTAGAAACTCATCGCCCGAGAGCGTCGCTCATCCTTGATGCGACGAAACAGAACCCAACCAGATGACCCACCCGCTGACAATAGGAACAATGAAACACTCTCTTAGGGGCACTCTCATGGGTCATAGGAGCAATCCTCATAGGCTCCTTGGGCTTCTGCTGAGTGGTTTTCTTGAGAGGAATTTTCTTGGCATGAGGAGTGGTTTTATTTTTAGTTTGGGTAGGCTTTTTGGCTGAAGAAGTGTCTAATTGGGCTCTTTCTTTCTCTAAGGTAGTGGGTGAGGTAAAAACAATTTTGTTCTCACTGTTTGAAGGTATCCTCTCAAAACCTAATCCCAGAGCTAACCCTGCCCTATCAGCACACATCTTGGTCTTGGCCAAGAGCAAGTCCATCCTACCCTTTCCCTCAACGCATTTGTTAACCACAGAAAGAAGGTATTCATTTTCTGTCAAAAGATTTTCAACTTGCCCTCTAGCAAAACTGAGTTGGTCCTTAAGGGTGATGTAGGTGGGACAACAAGGCTGCACATCCTTAGAACACTTAGCACTCTCCAATCTAGCCTCTAATTCTCTAACATACTTATCTCTCAAATTAATGCTATCAATCAAGAAGAGACAATTTGAATAAGCATCAGAAGAAATAGGTCTGGACTCCACCACCAAAAGTTGCTTCTGTGCAGTCTCAAGCTCATTAATAGTTTGAGCATGCACATAATGCAACTAAGCAAGCTCACCCATGACAACAGTGTAGGATTCACATTCAGTATCATCAATTTTAGACTTAAGCATGGCATAATCAGTAGAAATAGATTCTAGCATAAGTCTAAGGTCTTTTCTATCTCTAGCAGTCTGAACAAGTAATCTATCCTAACCAAGAACTACCTCATTTAGTTCATCTACTTTAATGGAAAGTTGGTCATAGGATAGTGGTACCTCAGATGAGTCAAGCTCATCATCGCTATGGCTGTTGTTGGCCATGAAGCATAGGCCGGTGAAATCCCTTGCCTTCTTCTCCTTCTTCTCCTCCTTCCTTGGAGACTCTTCCTCCTCGTCAGAGCTCGACTCCTCAGTTGAGGAAGTGTCGATGTCACTGAGTACAGCAACAAATGCTCTGGAAGCGGCCTTGGCTACCCTCTTAGACACATTGTCGCGCTTTCCGTTCACATAGGGTTTCCTCTCCTTCTTGTGGTGTTTGGGGCGCTCACTCTCGTCTCTCCTCTTAAGCTTAGGACAATTTGATTTTATGTGAGAAGTGTCCCCACACTAAAAACAACCACTAAACCCACTTCTCCTCTGATCTCGTCTCTCATTGTGAAAACGGGTGAACCTTCTGGCAATGAGAGCAAGCTCTTTATCATCCAGAGTATCCACCTGCTCCTTAGTGACAGAGGCCAGGGAGGACAAAGCAAAACCCACTGCAAGAACACAAGTGCCAGATGTGCTTGGTTCTGCAGTGGTGCCACGGCTAGAGCCAGAAACTAGTGCCAAAGGTTGAGGCAAAGAGTTTCTCTGCACAACATGAGATGCCTTGGCTATCTCTGTGGACTTCAGCTTGCCAAAAAGCTCATCACATGTCAATGTGTCATAACCTGTGGACTCCTCAATGCTGGATATCTTTACTTCCCATTTGCTACGATCAAGAGTATAGAGAAAGTTGATAGCCCTATCATGGTCATTGTAAGCAAGCATTCCATTGGACCGCAAGTTACTCACTATTGTGTCAAAGCGAGAAAACATGGCATCTATAGATTCACCAGGTGCTTCATAAATAGCTGATACTATTGATTGTATGTGCTTTGTCGCCTAGCCTTGATCTATCTAGAGCCCTCATGAAAATAGTGAGTGTAGTCCAAATCTCCCTAGCTGTCCTTAGGTGTTGAATCCTATCAAACTCACTCCTACTCAAGCCAATGAACATTATATTTCTAGCTTTGGAGTTAGAATTATACTGATCTTTTTCTTTCTAAGTGGTGTGGGTTACAGGGATGGAGTATTGTGAGTCCACAATCTCCCAAATTGCATTTCCTTGGCTTAGCAAGTAAGCCTCCATGCACACCTTCCAGTATGCAAAGTCAGTCCCATCGAACAGAGGTATTTTACTAACTCCGTCCATGTCGCCAAAAGATCACAAAACCGGTTAAGTTCAACTAGTGATCTTAACCCGCTCTGATACCAATTGTTGGACTAAAATGAGCGACCAGAGGGGGTGAATGGGAGCTTTTAAAATTTCAGGCTAAAACTAGCCTTCTGTTTTAACTTCAGTCTCCTGCAAAACAGGCTTCGAACACACCCTTCGGAGGTCTGTTTCGGAGGTATTTTATAGCTCCGGACACAGGCTTCGCAAAGGATAAAAGGTCGAAGACAAGAATACTTCGCTCGCACTCAGAAACCTAAAAACACAACTCTACGAAGTTAGTGCATGCTCTGCATACAAGGTGCCTTCGAGCAGGCTTCGCACTAGTACTCTTCGCATGAGTATGTTTCCCTCTGAGGGCTTCGAACAGATACTCCGCACTAACAACTAGCACTAGGCTTCATATTTCGAAGGGTAGAAAGCAGATAGACCAGACTACGCCGAGAACTTCAACAAAGAAAAGAAAACAGGCTTCAAGCCCAATTTCACTTAGTGCTTCGCTAGTAATCTGAGAGGACTTGCCTCTTGTTTACACAGAGCGAACACACATTGAAAAACTCACAACACAAGCATGAACAGGATGCAAACACACTTCGTTAGAGAGGAAATGGAGCCAAAAACTCTAGCTGATATAGAACGAAGTGCAACACAAAGAACTCAACGCATGCAGTGCAAAAGCTGCAATACAAGTTCAAGCAATAGACAAAAAATAGAATGAAACTTTCATTGCATGAACAGGGAACACAAAAAGACTCACAAGTACAGAGAACACTTCATGGCGGCTGGCCAAAGCTACAAGAAAACAGAAGGTTCTATAGGAGTGCACCGTGTTTCCCTAGCCCCTAGCATGCCTCTCCTTTTATAGGCCTACTCTGACTTGCGAATAGACTACAATGCCCCTAGGGTTTACAACATTTTTGTCTCAGCCAGACACAGGGGTACATATGGTAGTCTACTTTATTAGAGGCTTCTTTTGTTAGCTTTGCAGAGGAGACATCATCGCATTTTGCAGAGGAGACACGATCAGCTTTTACAAATTGGAATCTTCTGAAGCCCCCTTCGCACACGAAGTGTGTAGAGGCTTCGATGACATGCTTCGAACCCGAAGGCCTTCGCTTCATCGAAGTCAGTCTTAGATACAGTGATGATTGTTGACACTCGAATTTGGCATTAATGGTTGAAATTGTCGAAATATCAATTTTGGTAATTTGGGCTGAAAATATGCCATCTCCGGCACAGGCCGAAGCCCTAAAGTGCCGAAGGCCCGTCCTGCGTTGGGCTTCGGTAGAACCTTTGGAGGCCTGCTTTGCAGGCAGGCTTTGGCCCAGTGGGCCCTTCGGCGGACTATGGGCTTCGGCCCGGTAGACTAGTTGCGGCGAGGCCTGCGTAGGCCCACTCCGGCCGGTAGAGTCCTATTTAGATTAGTATAATTCGGCTATTTTCGATCTCTTATCTAAATCTTAACAACGTGGCTGAATCCTACTCAGATTAGGTGATATCTCTTATCTAAATATTAACCACCTAGCCGAATCCTACTCAAAATAGGTGAGACCAGCCCCTATAAATATAGGGGAGAGGCTGATTCAAGAGGACCCCTACTTTCATATCAACTAAAAGCCCTCGCTTTGAATCGTTCTTTTATCTTTCAATCTACTTTCCTTGCCCTAGGATTAGCACAGTAACGTCCATCTTCGTGGGTTTGCGCCGTAAGCCCTCCGTCTGCCGTGTCGAAATCACGGTAACCCTTGTTGATTCACTCATGAATCTCCCGTTTAATCCACGAAATGGATTTTTATCGTTTTATCAGTTTTCTACTGCTATTCTTGGGAGTTCGGTCTGACTGGGAGTCCTACTTCGGTCCGACCGATCAACAGGCCGAAGCCCCTTCGGGACGCTTCGGACTCCCTTCACTACAGATAGAAATTGGCCTTAGGCTGGCCGGTTTGCTTTATTATTTTTTACTCACACATTGGCTAATTAAACTTTATTTCTTAATATTTGTTTGATTACCTAGCGACTCTTTTACCCTTACAACCTTTAAGGATTTGTAGGAACGCGACGTCGGCGTCGCGTCACGCTTAGGTTTATCCCTAAATATCCGTGCGCTTTTGGATCGTCGAACTGACCCAAGTGTGGCAGCGCGTTTTTGTGTCAACACACTTTTTGGCGACTCCGCTAGGGACGACATCGACATGACGAGCACGTCTACATCGGCTGCAGATTCATCGACCTCGACTACTACGACTACGACAATAGTACCCCTATCGTCGATGGACCCGGGGGCGTGAACACGGAGATCGACAACTGCAACATAATCCTCCCCACTCTCGCGGACATCCCCGAAGAGGATCTGGCTGAGATCGAAGCCAAGACGAAGGAATTCCACACCCTCATGCTCGGGCACTACATGAAAACTCGCACAGGCTTCGTCAAGCGCGACATCGACATCCTGGACCACTTCGGAAACAAGGTACCACCACCATCCCTCCCGTACATATCCCCCTTAGAGATTATACAGGAGATAGCTGCTATAGTGGATCAGGTCGTTAGTGCTACATTTTCAAATCGACTAGGGCCTGAAATGGAAGCGATGTTTAGAAGATTCGGTTTTTTCGAGGCCGCTTCTCACACCTCGATTGCTAGCCTACCCCCCGCACACCACGTACACAGTAGAACCAATAGGAGCACCAGAAAGGCCATTACATATATATCTCCAACTTTTGGGGCCGGTGTTGTGCACACCACTGTCGGTCTGGTCGGCCCTTAGGTTGTCCAAACCAGCACGTACCAGGCACCGTCAATGACAACAGTCGGTCTGACCGGCTACCAGGCCGGTCAACCTGACCCATATACCTACGGTCAGACCGGCTACCAGGCCGATCCGACCGGCCAGTGTACCTACGGTAAAACTGGCCCTATGGCCGGTCAGACCGCCCCATTTTATTACACTCTACCTGCGCCCATGCTGCCCTTTCATGTGCTGCCTCCACCTCCTGCTCCCGCATACCTGCGTAGGCCTGAGCATCCCATTTATCATGAGCCGACACGAGAAGAGGGAACGCACGACCGACATCCTGACATACCACCATGTGTCACGCCCCCGCATGAGAGACGCGCGCAGGACAGAAGCATAGAGGATATTGATGAGCAAATTCACGTGCTTGTTAGGGAATGCACTGGTTACATGCCTCAGGATCAGATTAGGGTTTACCGTAAGCCGTACCCAAACCATTTCGATGCCATCCCATATCCTCGCGGCTTTAGGGTTCCTGAGTTCACCAAGTTTGATGGTGAGAGTAGCAAGACCACCCTGGAGCATATAGGCCAATTTCTAGCATAGTGTGGTGAAGCAAGCGAGTCGGATGTGCTTATACTTAGATTATTTTCCTTATCGCTATCTAGCACTACTTTCACTTGGTTTTTGGCGCTACCGCCGAACTTCATTCAGACTTGGGCCCAGTTAGAACAGAAATTCCATGATTATTTTTATACTGGAGAAACTGAACTTAGGCTCTCACATTTAACATCGGTTAAACAGAAGACCAATGAGAGCATCTCTGACTATATTAGGCGCTTCTGAGACACTAGGAACTGATGTTTTAGTTTAAACATCTCCGAGAGGGATCTGGCCAACTTAGCTTTCAACAGTTTGCATTCCAAAATTAAGGAAAAGCTAGATGGACAAAACTTCCTCGAGGTTAGTCAAGTTTTATAGCAGGTTCTAGACCATGAAGGTCGAGCAAGGACCAAAAGGTCTGTCAAAGTTTTTAGTGAGCCTAAGGTCGAGCTACACATCGTGGAGCACTCTGAAGAAGAATCATCAAGAGAAGAAGACTCGGCTGCCATGTACGCCGCCGAATGGACCTGGCCCAATGGATCTAAAACAATAACGTGCTCCGAATTACGACCGTCTCCCTCTAAGAGTTAGCCCAACAAAGTTAAGTACTCATTTCATGTGACCAAGTGCGATAAGATATTTGATTTTCTGTTGAAAAGCAAGCTCCTTAGGTTGCCCAAAGGTCATGTTATTCCATCTGCCGATGACTTGAAGAAACTGTGCATACTATAAATGGCATGATATGTTTTCCCATTCTACTAATGAATGCAACATTTTTCATCGACAAGTTCAATCGTCCATAAATGAAGGACGATTGAAGATAGATTCTAGCCCTAGAATGAAGTTAATCATGATCCCTTTCCCGTAAACAACATTAATCTTGACGGGAAGAAGGTAATAATTTGGCCCGAACAGGCCGAGTCATCTAAAGGAAAGACAATTGTCATTGGGAAGCCTCGCACACGCATGCTCATACCAAAGAACCCTGAGGTAGAAGTAAATGTAGACAAGCCATTGATGAGGACATCACTTCACATGATACACACATGGAGCCTCCACCTACAATACTACAAGGACCAATCACACGCGCCCGTGCCCGTCGCTTGAACTATGAGGTTAATTATTTCCTTAGCAACTATTTCAATATTTGTTTGGATGGGATGCTACTGAATACTAGTGATATTTTGTTGCTTAGGAACATGGGAGATGGAATAGAAGAGTTGGAGTTGAAGACGGAGCCGCACGGATGATTTGAAGTCAAGAATTCGCTGGTTCGGACTACATCGACCACCTTTCACCAAAATGGGCATAACTTCCTCATACGAAGTCCGATTGGTGCGTTCTTTGACTTTTTGGAAAGCTGAGGAGAAGACGGATCGTTTGCCGTTGGTTTCACCTCATTTGGAGTCTCGAGTCGTCCTGTGTATTTAAAACAGTACTGCGTGACAGAACTGGGCCATGTTGGCCATAATCTGAGTCTGTACGTCTTCTAGCCCACAGCCCAAGTCTGTTCCCCTTCCACAGGCCGCCGCCCTATATATTCTCACGCCAGCCAACTCTAGGGTTAGGTTTTGCTTTGTTGCATCTACACTGTTGTGTTTAGATCCCGCCTCTTGCACCGGACCGATTGGCTGCTGCATTGGCGTTTGTGAAACCTCACCTTATCCTCGTTTGTCTGTGATTTGGCATTCAATTTGTATCCTTCCTGTTCTTGCTTGTGTTCTTGGGTTCGCTTGCAGGAATTAGCCTTCGTGGCGAGGTCAATCGCGTCCTGCGTGGTTGATAACCAACGGAGACAGTGGTGTAACGATTGCAAGGTTTTGATCCGCCGGACCGGAGCCTTGGATCACCAACGTCGAGATTCTCCACCAACCCAAGTTTATCCTTTACCTATCGGAAGATCGGGACCACTCCCCCATCAGTTGGTATCAGAGCTCAGATTTCCGTTAGGTAATCTCGATCTGCTTTTGTTTTACCCAGAGTCCAGAAAACCGCACCAAAAAATTCCCCACCGAGAACTCCTTTGTGCCTTGCGATTTTAATTTCAGTTTTAACTTTGTTGAGTTCGTGTTCTTGGTCGAGTCTTGTTGCTGGTTTAGTCATCCCTCTGTGTCGTTTGAGTAGTAGTTGTTCTTGTGTCTCAGATAAAATTCCCCACCGAAAAACCCCCCTTCCGCAACCCTATTTGTTTTCCACATCCAGTCTCTTTGTGACCCCCCTTCAGTAAAACAGGCATAACTTTTCTCTTGTTTGGCAGAAAAATCTGATATTTTTTGAGCGTGTTCCTGACCCAATTTGGGTGGGTACCCTAACCGGTTTCACCGGTTAGCCCTCACCAAAATCGCCAAAAAAAATCAGGAAGATAAAGAAAAAAATTGGACAAAGTTTTTGCTCGCCGGACAGTGAACTTGTTTGAATTTTTGTGAGCCACATCCCACCTCAGTTGTAGGTGCCAATTTTTGTGGTTGCATTTCTGGTCATCCTTGTTCAAAAAAAAATAGAGTGAAAAAAAAAGAGAAAAAAAATATAAAAAAAAGGAGAAGCGGTTCTGTTTGTTGCTTGTCCGAACTCTTGTCCGAACTCCTGTCCGAACACTTGTCCGATCTGAGGAAGGCATTGGCTGTTTGTTGCTTGTCCGATCTCTTGTCCGAACTTTTGTTCGAACTCTTGTCCGAACTGTTGTCCGATCTGAGGCAGGCCTTGGCAGCCTTTTGCTTGTCCGATCTCTTGTCCGATCCCTTGTCCGATCTGTAGAGAACTGAATTTGGCCTGTTTTTGCTTCCATTTGAGTTTTGGGCACATAGTTTCCCTCTATTGCTTGAATTTTCACCTTGGGAGCACTAAGGCCAGCAACTTTGACGAGTACTAGGGAATACTTATTGAACTTGGTTTAACTGTTATTATTATCGCTAATCCTTGCTACTCACTTTGCCTTCCAAGCTACACCTTTCTCTTGGTCAGGACAGGATCATTTCTTGCAATTGTACACCACCCTCCACTTGGTTCATCACCTGTAGGCCGGTGACCTCACTGCGGCGTGGTAAGAACACTTGCAAGCGTGGGTAAGGTGCTTGACGGATTGCTTCCACCCCACACCCACCACCAGACCTAGCTGTTTTACATAAGGATTATTCTTTGTTGCTTTATCTTTTCACTAACATGGCAGCACTTATTGTACAACGTGACTTGAGCACTCACATGGACCAGGACGACCAGGCACAACGGAACAATATATTTCAGACCGTCTTCCTCGTCAATAACCGTCGTGCGCGTGTCATCATCGACAGCGGTAGTTGCAACAATTTGGTGAGCCTCGACGTGGTAACTAAGCTTCAACTTCCCACACGTGCACATCCACACCCTTACCATGTGCAATGGCTCAACGACAGCGGTAAGGTCAAGGTAACACAAACTGTTCACATCGAATTTTCCATTGGTACATTCTTTGGAAGTGCTGATTTTGATGTAGTACCAATGCAAGCATGTTCTCTATTACTTGGTAGACCTTGGGTATATGATACTGATGCTACACACCATGGTAGGAGCAATAAGTACACATTTATGTATAAAGGAAAGAAAGTTACATTGCTTCCTATGACTCCTGCTGAAATTGTGAAATTTGAACAAGAAAAACGTGCTAGGGACGCACAAAAGAACAAACAACCTTCTGAAAATCAGCAAGTACCTAAAACACTTTCGGGGCAACAAAAAGATAAAGTTGTTTTTCCTTCTTCATCACAAGCTATTAATCTGAAAGGACGTGTCATGCATGCAACTAAAACTAACCTTGCAGTACGTAGCTCTCTTGGTCTTGCAGGTTTCTACCGGCGTTTTGTGAGAGATTTCAGCACCATAACCGGTCCTTTGCATGAGTTGACCAAGAAGGGAATTACTTTTGCGTGGGAGCCAGCACATGAACAAGCTTTTGCCACACTCAAAGATCGCCTTACACGTGCACCTCTACTTCAGCTACCCGACTTCAGTAAGCCTGTTGAGTTAGAGTGTGATGCTAGTGGTGTTGGAATAGGAGGTGTGCTGCTACAAGGAGGTAAACCCGTGACCTATTTTAGTGAGAAATTGCATGGTCCACAGTTGAATTATTCCACCAATGATAAGGAATTATATGCCTTAGTGCGTGTGCTTGAAACTTGGCAACATTACCTTTTGCCTAAGGAGTTTATTATACATTCTGATCATGACGCACTCAAATATTTTAGAGGGCAAGATAAACTGAACCATAGACATGTTAAATGGGTTGAATTTATTGAATCTTTCCCATACATTGTGAAATACAAGAATGGCAAAGAAAATGTGGTTGCTGACGCATTGTCTCGTAGGATTGTTCTTTTATCTCAACTTGATATTAACGTTCCAGATTTGGAAAGTTTGAAAGATTTGTATGTTGTAGATAAAGAATTTGCAGAACCATACGCTAAATGTAATGATGGGAAAGGCTGGAAAAGATTTCATGTTTATGACGGCTTCTTGTTCCATGCTAACAAGCTATGTGTTCCAGATTCGTCCGTACATTTGCTGTTGTTGCAGGAATCACATGGCGGTGGATTAATGGAGCATTTTGGGAGAGAAAAGACTTTGGCCCTGTTGTCCAATAATTTTTATTGGCTAAAGATGCGGAGAGATGTTGAACAATTTGTGCAGCGTTGTGCCACATACCATAAAGCTAAGTCCAAACTCAACCCATATGTTTTGTACACTCCACTTCCTGTTTCTAGTGCACCTTGGGAAGATATTACCATGGACTTTATTGTGGGATTGCCTAGGACAAAGAGGGGGAGAGACTCCATATTTGTAAGAGTGGATATGTTTTCTAAAATGGCACACTTTATTCCCTGTCACAAGACCAACGATGCTTCACATATTGCTGATTTATTTTTCAGGGAAATTGTGAGATTGCACGGGATGCCTAGAACCATTATTTCAGATCATGATGTGAAGTTTATGAGTTACTTTTGGAAGACAATGTGGGCCAAGCTTGGCACAAAATTGTTATTTTCAACAACTTGTCACCCGCAAACTGATGGTCAAACAGAGGTGGTAAATCGTACACTCTCCATGTTGCTGCGAACAATGATTAAGAAGAACTTGAAAGAATGGGAGGACTGTCTTCCACATGTCCACTCAACAACACACTTGTGCCCGTCTGAAGTGGTGTATGGTTTTAAGCCAATCACACCACTTGATTTGCTGCCACTTCCTTTTCAAGAGAGAGCAAACATGGAAGCAACTAAGTGTGCAGAGTTTGTGAAAGCTATGCATCTGAAGACCAAGAAAGTTATAGAAAAGAAAGCACGCTATTTTGCTCAAAATACAAATAAAGGAAGAAAGAAGATGTTTTTCAAACCAGGAGATCTTGTTTAGTTGTACTTGCGCAAGGATCGTTTTCCTGATTTTAGAAAGTTTAAATTGATGCCCCATGCTGAAGTTTCAAAACCCTATTTTGGAGCTGACGATGAGCTTGAGTCGAGGACGACTCTAATTCAAGAGGGGGAGGATGATGAGGACATCACTTCACATGATACACACATGGAGCCTCCACCTACAATACTACAAGGACCAATCACACGCGCCCGTGCCCGTCGCTTGAACTATGAGGTTAATTCTTTCCTTAGCAACTATTTCAATATTTGTTTGGATGGGATGCTACAGAATACTAGTGATATTTTGTTGCTTAGGAACATGGGAGATGGAATAGAAGAGTTGGACTTGAAGACGGAGCCGCACGGATGTTTGAAGTCAAGATTTCGCTGGTTCGGAATACATCGACCACCCTGCACAAAAATGGGCATAACTTCCTCATACGAAGTTCGATTGGCGCGTTCTTTGACTTTTTGGAAAGCTGAGGAGAAGACGGATCGTTTGCCGTTGGTTTCACATCGTTTGGAGTCTCGAGTCGTTCTGTGTGACCGAAACCGTCCTGCGTGACAGAACTGGGCCATGTTGGCCATAATCTGAGTCTGTACGTCTTCTAGCCCACAGCCCAAGTCTGTTCCCCTTCCACAGGCCGCCGCCCTATATATTCTCACGCCAGCCAACTCTAGGGTTAGGTTTTGCTTTGTTGCATCTACACTGTTGTGTTTAGATCCCGCCTCTTGCACCGGACCGATTGGCTGCTGCATTGGCGTTTGTGAAACCTCACCTTATCCTCGTTTGTCTGTGATTTGGCATTCGATTTGTATCCTTCCTGTTCTTGCTTGTGTTCTTGGGTTCGCTTGCAGGAATTAGCCTTCGTGGCGAGGTCAATCGCGTCCTGCGTGGTTGATAACCAACGGAGACAGTGGTGTAACGATTGCAAGGTTTTGATCCGCCGGACCGGAGCCTTGGATCGCCAACGTCGAGATTCTCCACCAACCCAAGTTTATCCTTTACCTATCGGAAGATCGGGACCACTCCCCCATCAGCCATCTTCGGCTAAATCCCGCAAAAAGCTAGAGGTAACTTTTGGGATGCTTCTCCAGAAGCATAGGAGAAGGGTCGAGGACAAACACCCTCGGCCAACCCCACCAAAGAGGTCGAACCCTCAACAGAAGCATGAGTTCAGCCCGTTGATAGTTAAGTTTGTTTTGGGTACACCCTGTTTGGGCGAAGGTTCTAGGAGAAAATTTGCGACGCCCAGAACCAAGCTGCAAGCTTCATGGGCGCCTCCCGGAATGACTAAGTCCCAAAAGAGGCGATTGCAACATCTTCGTGTCGAGTCCATAGCTGTAGCTAGGCCACACCAGGTGTGGAGACCAAAGTTGGCTGGCAAGCCAGCTTAGGAACCGCATCATCGCGAGGGACTCGTGGGTTAGAACTAGTAAAATAACTAAAGGCCAATTTGATGAAAAATCCGGCGCTTAAGTCCCCTGGTCATATTAGTGAGTCGTACAAATCGTCCTCATCAAATTAAAATGTCTTGAGTTATAAAATGGACGATTTGGTAGGTAAACAAATAGAGAGTACCGCCATGGCTCATTGTGCTTTTAGCTCACTAAGTTTGCTAAAAGGCAGGGGGCATGTGTTGACACTCAAATTTGGCATTAATGGTCAAAATTGTAAAAAATATCAATTTTGGTAATTTGGGCTGAAAATATCCCATCTCCAGCACAGGCCGAAGCCCTAAAGTGTTGAAGGCCCATCCTGCATTGGGCTTCGGTAGCACCTTCGGAGGCCTGCTTCGCAGGCAGGCTTTGGCCCAGTGGGCCCTTTGGCGGCCTGTGGGCTTCGGCCCGGCAGACTAGCTGCGGCGAGGCTTGTGGAGGCCCACTCTGGCCAGTAGATTCCTATTCAGATTAGTATAATTCGACTGTTTTTGATCTCTTATCCAAATCTTAACCACCTGGTTGAATCCTACTCAGATTAGGTGAGATCTGTTATACAAATATTAACCACCTGGCCGAATCCTACTCAAATTAGGTGAGACTAGCCCCTATAAATATAGGGGTGAGGCCGATTCAAGAGGACCCCCGCTTTCATATCAACTCAAAGCCCTCGCTTTGAATCGTTCTTTTATCTTCCAATCTACTTTACTTGCCCTAGGATTAGCACAGTAACGTCCATCTTCGTGGGTTTGCGCCGTAAGCCCTCCGTCCGCCGCGTCAAAATCACAGTAACCCTTGTTGATTCGCTCATGAATCTCCCGTTTAATCCACAAAATGGATTTTTATCGTTTTATCGGTTTTCTTCTGCTATTCTTGGGAGTTCGACCTCTAGGCTGGATTACACTTGATCTTTTACTTTTTGCAGGGAAACCACCTTCAAAGTCATCGCCGAGAAGTTTTGGGGGGTGATTGATACTCATCTACAAGGCTGCCAAAGCACTCTTCACCATCACGCCGAAGCCCTCTTCGGCGAGAACCTCTCCGCAGTGAACCACTATGCGCCGGAGCACTCCTCGCTGTCACGCCGAAGCCCTCTTTGGCGAGAACCCTCCGTAGTAAACTACTCCGCACCGGACTCCGCGGTGCCAAAGCATCGGTCTAACCGAAGCTCCGCTATCGGTTTGACCGGGTACCCTCCGTCGGTCCGACCGCCTAGATACTGCTTCGCACCAGAATGCCGAATCCACCTTCAGCGACCGCTTCGCACTAGAACGCCGAAGCCACCTTCGGTGACCCCTTCACAGGCATCGGTCTGACCGGGAGTCCTACTCCGGTCCGACCGATCAACAGGCATCGGCGCCGCGTCACGCTTAGGTTTATCCCTAAGTATCCGCGTGCTTTTAGATTGTCCAACTGACCTAAGTGTGGGGGCGTGTTTTCGTGTCAACAACGGTTTTAAGCCAAAGCCATCAAAGCTATTGAGCCTTCGCACCATCACCTCTAGAATGGATCACCACGGCTTCACAGCTGCTCCAGCTCAAACTCTATCAGTCCGTGTCCCGAAGCCATGCATGGCCGAAGTACCTCAAGTCATTCATATTCTGAAGCCCCACCTTCGGAGTACCTTCGCCACCTTCCGAAGTCCCTCCATCCAAGGCCTCTGCATGAAGCATATCCACAAGCACCCCTTCGTAGTGTCTCAGCCCTGAGCACACTCCACGAAGATCCTTACCTAGACCATGCCTTCGATGCACCTTGTCTTCCGAGACCTTCGTCAGGTGACCCTTCGAGTGCCTCCCTCCGGAGCTCACTTCGAAAGCCTTGCCTCAATCCTGAGGACTTTGTCCACCATACTCTGAAGTCACTCCTTCTGGAGCACCCTTCGAAGTGCCTCACCTCTGAGGACTTTTCCTCGGGGTACCTTCAGCCAGAACCACTCTCTGCACTTTCTACCTTCGCCTGGCGCACCTTGACCCGAGCACCGACCTCGACCCTACGCAGCCTTCGTGAGCGAGCTCCCCATTCGCCTGGCATCAAGCCTCCCACTTGACCTAGGTTTACTCGCTGCGAACCGTTTGTCGCCTCCGAGATCACCTGCACACCACCGACAAGCAAACAAGTGTTTCTAGTACCCCGAAGACCTCTCCGGTAAACAACCTTCGGTACACACTTCGGTGTACCGCCCAAAGTACCAGACCCTTCGATACATATTTTTCATCGTACGCTATCAGACCCCTCCGACAGACATACTCCGCTGTAGCCATCAACCACCAATCCCTTCGGTAAACACCTCCAAACCCCTTCGGAGGGACCCCTTCACCCAGAAGAGAACTTGTCAATCGCTCATCACAGAGTTGAAACCAAGGCACATTTCAACTTGGTTTCTCAAGTATCCACATGTACAGGGACGAGATTGCATCACGCTGTTATGATAGTACCACGTGCAAGATTAGGGGAAAGATGGCCACAACAGAAGTATCGAGGAGGAGGTGGGGGCTAGGGTTAGGGAGGAACAAGAACCTTTTTGTTCTAGCCTCTCCTCTCCTTATATAGAGCCCTCAGAGAGGCCTTTAATCAATATTAATGCCCAACATATCTAATCTACTCATCTTGCCCGGATGTTCTGGTTCAGGCTTGGAACTTCTAGAACTTCTGAAAATAACATTATATATCAAATTTATTTCTGCTCGGAACTTTCGGTCCAACTGGAACTTCTGGACCCGATACTTCCGGTCCAACCGGAACTTGTGAAAAAAACATTCCATAACGAATTTATTTCAACCCAAAAGTTTTGGCTCTACCTGGAACTTCTGGTTCATCTAGAATTCCCCTTTTAGATAGGTCAGAAGTTCCGATCTATGTGGAACTTTTGGTTTCTCCAAAAACATCTACCGGGGCTAGCCTGCAAGTTCCGGTCCAACTAGAACTTTCGGTTGCTCTAGAACCCGAAAGTTTCGGCCTTAGACCATAACTTGTAGTTCTCCAAAGTGCCTATAGGGCATTTAACCATCATAGCAAACTCACATTATGTACTAAAAATGCATATTTTGTTTATATACTCACCGGGTTTTTATAATGGTAAGTAACGACCCTAGCAATGCTGCGAAGAAGAAGGGAAAGCAAATAGCTAGGGAGGACAACACTATTACACCCTGAATTTTCTAAATTAAATAAATTGGGGGAAAAATTAAATGAATAAATTAAGTTTGAATAATAAAATGGTTGAAATAATTATAATACCTTGAGGAAGAAATAAAATAAAGTAAACACATTTTTTGGTTGAAGCCAATAAGTTAGGTTTGAACCAAAAATAGACGACTGAATAAAAACCTTGAAAAATCTATTTTTTAGAAAAAGAATTATTTTTTATTTTTGAATAAACTAAAAATATCCAAAAAAATGAGAATGGGGAGAAATAATTCAAATATTGAGCTAAGAAAATTATGTTAGATTCATAAGACCAAAATATATTTTGAGAATTTTTTTGAAATTTTAGAACCTTTGTTGATAGCTCTTATTTTACAAATGAATTTCTGTAATTATTTAATAAGAAAAACAATTTTTAATCTTTTTGGGCCGCTCCCCTCCTTTCCCTCTCTACAGGCCGGCTATGTCCAACTCCTCTCCTGCGCCCCCACTGACACACAAGCCCCACCCATCAGCCTCTCCCTCTCGCGCGCACCCACACCCTTCCTCTCTCTTCCATCGCTGACCCCATGGCCCTACCTATCGGCGTCGAAGTCAAGAAAACACTCAACCCCCCGCAATTCCGAGCCCCGAAGAGCCCAAACTCGCCGCCACCTCTGTTTCACCTCCAGCCGCCGCTCGCCATTGCCGGAAGTCACTCCTCGCCTCGCCATTGACCCCTCTGTGATCACGGATGCACGACCTTCCCCGGCATCCACTCCATTTAGGATGAAGACCACCGGAGCACCATCATCACCGTCGACCCGAAGGTCCCCACCGCCTTCGCTCATCGCCGATCGTCGCCAGCCCTTCTCCGTCACCATTTTTGGTACCATTCGCTTCCCCTCCCTATTTTGGTACCGTTTTAGCACTTAGTTTAGGCCCCGGGTCGCTGTCACCACCGCTCGCCATGCTGTCATGTCGTGCTGACGTCGGGGACGAAGCCCTCCACCTCGCTCATGTCGCGTGCGTGCCAGATGCGCTCTGCGCCGTGCGATTATGATCGGACGGTCAAGATTAAATCGATCGCTCGGTTTAATCTGGTCCATTAGATCCTAGTGAAGCGATATCTTTTAATCTGGGCTATCCATTTACATTTAAAACCCGCTTTTAATCATGGTCATCCATCGTGTACTATTTCATTGTTTTAATCCTGGCCATCCACGATCACTTAAGCCTCCCGCCTCGCCCGCAGCCGCCCGATCCAGATCGGATGCTTCTGGTTCACCCGGTCCACGTGCACAGTGCACTGGTTCGCCGTGAGCTCAGTTCACCAAGGGCAAGAGACTATTTTAGGATTTAAAATAAATTCCAGAAATTGATTTAAACTTCAAAAATTCATAACTTCTTCAAATTAACTCCAAATTTTACCATTCAAATTTTAGAAAATTCATCTTTTTATTTTCTACATACTTAGCCAATTTATTTGACATCTTTGTACTGTTTATTATTCAAAATAAAACCAAGAGCATTGTTTTAAACCTTAAAAATTCATATTTTCCCCATTTTAACTCCAAATTTCATTATTTTAATTTCAGAAAGCCTCTCTTTTATTTTTCTACAACTTTTGCCAATTTAATTGAAATGATTGTACTGTTTATTTTATTATGTTTAAATTGTTTGTTGTTCCTGTTTTGCGTGCCGTCGAAGAACCGAAGTACTTCCCAGAAGTTCCACCATCTCCCTTTGTCGAGCAAGGCAAGTCACCACACTAAATTTTGAGCATATTGAACATAGTTTTCTTAAAATATCGCTAAAACCCATAGGTTATAAATGCATTAGTCAAATTAAAAGCCTTACATTATATTTATTTAGATCCCCGCTATGGGATAAAAATGAGTCGTAGAGATTTTGATTCTATTATATGATCCCGATGATTTCTCTCACCCCTGGAATTCTATTGGTTATGTAGTTTTGGTTTAGTATGTTAGCATGGTGGGTTTCGGGTGCAAGCGAGGGCATTGGTTAGTCGCACTCGGCGCACTATAAGGACCGGTTTGTGGGATCCGTTGCTATACACTTTCGTACTAACCACAAGTCTAATGGATACGTCCTAACTAGAGGTATGGGGCATTCCAACTTGAAGCACCATTTGGAGATGGGTCAAGTAGCACCTGCGGGTGACTTGTACCGACAAGGCACAAAAGGGGGCGCGACATTGGTCTAGTGCGCTGGCTTGCCGGCAAAACCTAGAGTAGGTGTTATTGGGTTGGAGCGTCTCATGCTGAAGGTTTTGGCATGAGTTCCTGTGGTATGGGTCATCTCGTTACACTTTAGTGTGTGGGGATGAGTGCGTGCTTTGTGGGTACAGTAGTACACCTATGATCAAAGTTTAAATCTTTTCGAAAAGCTGAGCCCACGGTCAAGGGAGGGTTGCGTGACATCTCTTAGTTAGTTTATATTTATGAATATTGCATGATGGAATGGCATGTAAGGACTATTGGGCGAGGAGGGCTAACTGTACTCCTCGAGTTAGAATATATTACATTGTTCATGTTTATTATTCTGTATAATTAAACTTGACAACATTAAATGTTGTAACTTAATAATGTACTTTTCCACACTTTAAACCCTTATCATTTCCTTGTTATTATCTTGCATTACTATTGCATTCTCAGTGGCTTTTTGAGTACCTTGTTGATGAGGACATCACTTCTCCGCTAGACATTCAAGATCCGATCACTAGAGCTCGTGCACGACACTTGAATTTAGAGGTGAGCTCGTTCCTAAGCATTTCAAATTATGAATTTTAGAATAGATTGCTACCTAATGATTATATTGTGATTAGGAACCAAGGAGAGGACCAGGAGATTCATCAAGAAGAACTTGGAGGCAGGGAGGTACATCAAGGGAGTGCAAGCCAAGTTGGAGATCCGATCCAAGTCAACTTCGAGTCCAATTCGGACTCCAGGACCACCTGACAGTAAAACGGACGCCCAGGATGCATACGACCTCTGATTCAGACGTTCCACATATGGTTAGAAATATGAGAAGATAACCTTTCAATGGGACCAACCTCACATCAAGATAAAATTTGAGTCCTCGGCAATCGTCAAAACAGTACCGATTTCCAGAACCGTTTTGGTGCTACGTCACTAGTTTGGGCTTTTGGCCCATGTACTAAGTTGGAGTCCCTTAAGGACACGTTTTAGGGTTAATCCACGTTCATTAGCCTATATAAACAGCAGCTGCCACTGTCTATCATGGGTTTTGCTTAGTTTCGAATCTCTTGTAGATTGAACTCTGACTTGGTCAGATTGCGGAACCCCGCTTGAGAAATCGATCTCTCTTTTGTTTGTGACATTGTGTTTCCATGTTCTTTCTTGTGTTCTCGATTCGTAGGCAGGGATAAGCCTTCTTGGTGAGGTCAATCGCGTTCGTGCGTGGTTCATAACCAATGGAGTCATGGTGTAGCGATTGCGGGGTTCGGATCTGTGGTGATCGGAAGTCGGATCGTCAACGTCGAGTCCTATACCAATCGAGTTTACCCCCCTGACGGAAGATCGGGCACCCATGCGCATCAAGTGGTATCAGAGCCCAAGTTTACCGTCAGGTTCGTAGGTTCATCTTCCCTTGTTCGAGTCAATTTCGCATTCATCCTAGAGTCCACAGAAAAGCCGAACAAAAAAATTCCCTGTCCGAGACAATTTTAGCCTTTTGCATAATTCTCTTTCAGAGTCCGTAGTGTTGAATTTATGTCCAAGTTTGTGTCTTGATTGCTGGTTAATTCATGTTTTAGATCGGTTCGTGTCTCCGCCACAATTCCCCTACTCCACTGCATAATTTTTCTACCATCCCAACAATCCCCATCCGCTTTTGTTTCCTCCACAACCAACAGATCCGATTTAGGGGGAACAGATCCGATTTCTGAGGGTTCTCCTTGAAACGGACATAACTTTTCGCTCGTAGCTCCGATTGAGCTGAAATTTTTACCAAAGTTAGATCTCTAAAAGTCGGTTTGGGCAATAATGATAAAATCAGTATTGGTGTTGTCAAAAAAATTAAAAAAATCAGGAAGGCCTTCGTTTTGGGCTCCGAAGTTTCAGCACCGGTTATTTAGGGTTTCGTGTACTGATATCATCTTCCATCGGTTTGAGCCGAAACTTGGTGTTGTGCTTAATCTTGGGGAATATTGTTTCTACTTAGCACTTGGTAATTGGTTGCAAAAAAAGAGAAAAAAGACAAAAAAAAGGAGAGAAGAAAAAAGAGGCAATATCGAAGGCCCTGCACTATTTGTTTCATAGTGTTGCTGGTGTCATGTTGACACTGTCCTGGCACTTCATCTTGTTCATCCTTGTTTCCTTCTTGTGTCACTACTGTTCTTAGAACATGAGTAGACCAGCAATTAGGACTAATAGTTTGAACATTTATTCAGCATTACTATCTGTTATTGAATTGTGTTCTAGCTCAAATATTTGGCCTTCCTATAGCTCCACATACTTACCTTCTGAACAGTACAGTTTCCTACCGGCAATCGCTATACTCACGACTTCAACGATATCATCCCCAAGCTAACCGATTGTGCCACCTGCTATGATTGGTAAGAACCTTGCAAGAATTTGGTGAAACGCTTGAGTGTGAGCGACTCCACATCCTAGTAGTTCATAGGAAACTAATGCACTTGTGAGCTTGTTTGTGTTTTTGTGTTTTCACTAACCATGGCAGGATCACACCAAGGCGATGGAGATGAATGGGTGTCCAAGTTAGAACTTGGAAAGTTGATGCAAGAACTCAATGCAAACATCGTTACGAGTAACCAGGAAAATGAGCACAAATTGGAGAGAATAGAGAGGAACATTGTCACCCTCATCACCAGGATAGAGAACATAGAGAGACAACCACCGCCACCGAATGATAGGGCTGAATATCTCGAGGCAAACAACATAAATCAGGATCATATGCAACCTCTTCCTCAAGAACCTCCCCGTCAACAAAATCCACATCGTTATGGTATGGGAGGTAATAATGGAAACAACCCTCGTGCTGATAATTCGTGTGCTAAGGTTAAATTCAGCATACCCTCTTTTCTGGCTCTTATGATGCTGAAACATATCTGAATTGGGAGATGACAGTACAACAAAAATTTAACTCTCACCTAGTTCCAGAAATACATAGAGTTAGACAAGCCACTAGTGAGTTTACCGATTTTGCTATTATTTGGTGGAATGAGATCTCAAGTGTAGGCTTAGCACCTGACACATGGGATGGGCTAAAGAGAGCCATGCATGGTAGATTTGTCCCTACTACTTATAAACGTGATTTGCTTCAAAAATTACAGCGTTTAAACAAGGGAAATAAATCTGTAGAGGAGTACTACTAGGAACTGCAAATAGGAATGCTGCATTGTGATGTAGTTGAGGATGAGGACAGTAAAATGGCTAGATTTTTTGGTGGGTTAAGAAGAGAAATACATGACATAGTAGATTACAAGGAATATAATACACTCAATAGATTGGTTCACCTTTCTATGAAGGCAGAAAGATAATTGCAGGGACGACAGCCGAAGTCAAAAGGTAACTTCACCGACACAAGATCGGCGTCTGCAAAGGGAAAATCAACACTACCTTCTTCCGCACGGTCTGCTGCCCCCTTCGTATCTAGGGCGCGTTCAGCAGCACCTTTGTCTTCACTACCACCAGAGGAGAAGAGTAAGACAAACCTACCAGCTACTAGTTCCTCATCGGTTGCTTCTACAGGCCGAACCAGTGGAGTCATTTGCCACAATTGCAAAGGGAAGAGCCATTTCATGAGAGATTGCCCAAGCTAGAAACAGACATTCATTGCTACTGAGGATGGAAGGTATGTTAGTACTAGTGACATTGAAGATGGTGGTACTGACGATGCAGGTGATGATGAAGAGCCTAAGAGTGATGGCGAGGAGGTTTTAGGTACTGCCGCCACAGAGAAGTATCAGGCATTGATTGTACAACGTGTTTTAAACACTCAAGTGGAGCAAATGGATAAACTACAGTGACATAACTTATTTCAAATGTTCCTCATTGTCAATGATCGTCGTGTTCGTGTCATAATTGATAGAGGAAGCAGCAATAACTTGGTGAGCATAGAGCTGGTTAATAAGCTTGGATTGACCACACGCCCACACCCTCATCCCTACTATATTCAGTGGTTCAACAATAGTGGTAAGGTCAAGGTAACACACTCCGTGAGAGTTCACTTTTTCATTGGTACATACCATGACTTTGCTGATTTTGATGTTGTACCCATGCTAGCATGTTCACTTTTATTTGGTCAGCCATGGGAATTTGATACGGATGCCACAAATCACGGTAGGAGTAACAAATATACACTTATGCACAAGGGAAAGAAAATTACTTTGCTTCCTATGACTCCCACTGAAATTATGCAACGTGACAAAGAGAGTTTTGAGAAGAGCAAGAAGGAGACTGCACCACAATCTGAAAATCAGCAAGTAGCTAACACTATCTTCCCACCTAACAAAGATAAGAAAGACAATAGCTCTAAGTCGGACGGAATTAAATTGAAAGGGGGTGTTATGCTTGCTACTAAATCTGATTTGGTTGATGTTAATGAGTTTGATTCTCCTTGTTATGCAAAGAAGTCTTGTTTTCATTTGAGGATTCTTCCACTTCTTTGCCTCCTGCTGTCACTAACTTTTTGTAGGAGTATAAGGATGTGTTTCCAGTGGAGATGCCTCCGGGGCTGCCACCTATTCGAGGTATTGAGCATCAAATTGACTTGATCCCAGGAGCGACATTGCCAAACCGTGCTGCATATAGAACAAATCCGGAGGAGACTAAAGAAATTCAGCAACAAGTCCAAGAACTGCTGGATCGTGGGTACGTACACGAGAGCCTTAGTCCATGTGTTGTGCCTGTTCTTTTATTCCCTAAGAAAGATGGTAGTTGGCGTATGTGTGTTGATTGTAGAGCCATCAATAATATTACAATAAGGTATCGTCATCCTATTCCTAGGTTAGATGATATGCTTGATGAGTTGAGTGGGTCTATCATTTCTCTAAGATTGACTTGCGTAGTGGATACCACCAAATTCGAATGAAATTAGGAGATGAATGGAAAACAGCTTTCAAAACGAAGTTCAGGTTATATGAGTGGCTATTCATGCCTTTTGGGTTAACTAATGCACCTAGCACTTTCATGCGTTTAATGAATGAAGTATTGAGAGTTTTTATTGGCAAATTTGTAGTGGTTTACTTCGATGATATCTTGATATATAGCAGGTCTATTGATAAACATTTGAATCATTTGCGTGCTGTTTTTAATGCTTTGAGAGATGCACGCTTGTTCGGTAACCTTGAAAAGTGTACTTTTTGCACGGATTGAGTCTCTTTTCTTGGCTATGTTGTTACTCCACAGGGTATTGAGGTAGATGAAGCGAAAATTGAAGCCATCGAGAGCTGGCCAACACCAAAAACCGTTACGCAAGTGAGAAGTTTGCATGGACTTGCTGGTTTTTATCGACGGTTTGTGAAGAATTTCAGCACCATTGCTGCACCACTCAATGAGTTGACAAAGAAGCGAGCTTCATTCATATGGGGTCCAGCACAAGAACAAGCTTTTAACATGCTTAAGGACAAACTTACACATGCCCCTCTACTCCAACTTCCTGACTTTGGTAAGACGTTTGAGCTTGAATGTGATGCTAGTGGGATTGGGATAGGAGGAGTTCTCATACAAGAAGGTAAACATGTTGCTTACTTTGGTGAAAAATTGCATGGACCTAATCTGAATTATTCTACTTATGATAAGGAGTTGTATGCTCTAGTTAGGGTGTTAGAGACTTGGCAACATTACCTTTGGCCTAAGGAGTTTGTCATTCATTCTGATCATGAATCCTTGAAACATATTAGAAGTCAGGCAAAACTCAATAAGCGACATGCCAAATGGGTTGAGTTCATAGAGTCTTTTCCATAGATCATTAAACATAAACGTGGTAAAGACAATATCATTGCAGATGCTTTATCTAGGCGTTTTACTATGTTATCTCAGCTTGATCATAAGATATTTAGTCTAGAAATAATAAAGGAGTTATATGCTACTGATCTAGACTTCAAGGATGCTTTTGAAAATTGTAGAGAGTGCCGAACTTGGAATAAATATGTGTTGAATGATAGCTTATTATATCGTGCTAACAAGCTATGCATCCCAGCAAGCTCCATTCGCCTTTTATTTTTACAGGAAACCCATGGGGGAGGATTGATGGGACATTTTGGAGCGAAGAAAACTAAGGATGTGCTGTCAACACACTTCTTTTGGCTAAGGATGCGGCGGGATGTCGTGCGCTATGTCTCACGCTGCACTACATGTAACAAAGCTAAGTCACGTTTGAATCCCTTTGGACTTTATATGCCCCTTCCTGTTCCTAGCATCCCTTGGGAGCATATATCAATGGATTTTGTATTAGGGTTACCTAGAACAAAGAGGGGGAGGGATAGTATATTTGTGGTGGTCGATCGATTCTCAAAAATGGCACATTTTATACCTTGTCATAAGAGCGATGATGCTAAAAACATTGCTGATTTGTTTTTCAGGGACATCATTCGCCTACATGGAGTACCTACCACCATTGTCTCTGATCGTTATGCGAAGTTCTTGATCCACTTTTGGAGAAGTTTGTGGTGTAAGTTGGGTACAAAGCTGCTGTTCTCCACCACGTGCCACCCTCAAACTGATGATCAAACCGAGGTAGTTAATCATACGTTAGGCAACATGTTGCGGGCTGTTTTGAAGAAGAATTTGAAGATGTGGGAAGAATGTTTACCTCATGTGGAGTTTGCATATAATCGAGCAGTACATTCTACCACCAAAGTGAGTCCTTTCCAAGTTGTGTATGGTTTTAATCCCCGTGCCCCTATTGATCTTTTGCCATTGCCTTCTTCTGAACATGTGCATTTAGATGCTAAGATACGTGCTGATTTTATTCTGAAATTACATGCCATGACTAAAGAACACATTGAGAAGATGACCGAAAGGTATAAAATTGTTGGTAGTAAGGGTAGAAGACATATAACCTTTGAAATAGGTGATCTTGTTTGGTTATATTTGTGTAAATATAGATTTCCAGAATTGAGAAAGTCTAAATTGATGCCTCGAGCTGATGGACCTTTCAAGGTAGTTAAGAAAATTAACGACAATGCATACCAGCTTGAGTTGCCTGCAAGATTTTAGGGTTAGTCCCACATTTAACATTTCATATTTGAAGCCATATTTGAGAGAAGAAAATGAGTTCAAGTCGAGGACGACTCCAATTCAAGAAGGGGAGGATGATGAGGACATCACTTCTCCGCTAGACATTCAAGGTCCGATCACAAGAGCTCGTGCATGACACTTGAATTTAGAGGTGAGCTCGTTCCTAAGCATTTCAAATTATGAATTTAAGAATAGATTGCTACCTAATGATTATATTGTGATTAGGAACCAAGGAGAGGACCAGGAGATTCATCAAGAAGGACTTGGAGGTGGGGAGGTACAGCAAGGGAGTGCAAGCCAAGTTGGAGATCCGATCCAAGTCGACTTCGAGTCCAATTGGGACTCCAGGACCACCTGACAGTAAAACAGACGCCCATAATGCATACGACCTCCGATTTGGACGTTCCACATATGGTTGGAAAGATGAGAAGATAACCTTTCCAATGGGACCAACCTCACATCAAGATAAAATCAAAGTCGTCAGCAATCGTCAAAACAATATCGATTTCCAGAACCGTTTCGGTGCTGCGTCACTAGTTTGGGCCTTTGGCCCATGTACCGAGTTGGAGTCCCTTAAGGATACGTTATAGGGTTAATCCACGTTCATTAGCCTATATAAACAGCAGCCGCCGCTGTCTATCATGGGTTTTGCTTAGTTTCAAATCTCTTGTAGATTGAACTCTGACTTGGTCAGATTGCGGAACCCCACTTGAGAAATCGATCTCTCTTCTGTTTGCGAGATTGTGTTTCCATGTTCTTACTTGTGTTCTTGATTCGCAGGCAGGGATAAGCCTTCTTGGTGAGGTCAATCGCGTTCGTGCGTGTTTGATAACCAATGGATCCGTGGTGTAGTGATTGCGGGGTTTGAATCTGTGGTGATCGGAAGCCGGATCGTCAACGTCGAGTCCTCCACCAATCGAGTTTACCACCCTGATGGAAGATCGGGCACCCGTGCGCATCACTTGTACTCTTACCCATTGGAAAAACACATCAGCGACTGCGTACTACGATGAGGACGGTCTGGAGTAGCGACACAATTAAGGACATGAGACTGGAGGAGATGTTCGTCGCATAGTTTTATTTTCATAGTTTCTTTTAATTTTACACTTGTGTAATAATGTGGTCTGCAAACCACGGATGATTGCCGTATGTACGATGTCGTCTGATGAACATCTTGATATTGTTGTTTTTCCTTGGAAATTCAATAATGTCTGGATTTATTAAATCCGGACGCTACAATATGGTATCAGAGCCTGCTTGACTGTAGGAAACCAAACAGACCGTCTTTAGGAATTATTTGCAAAATAAAATAAAAAGTATCTATGAATATTTATTCAATTTATTTGTAACCTTGACTCAATCCCACTTCATTTTCTACTGGTGATCTTAAAAAATTACTAGATAACAATCTTGGTTCTCATCTATTCTCGCGAGCACGAGGGATTCGTTGAAGGACTCTATAGACGAGGATCTCCTTTTCTTCACCATCAAAGCCAATGCAATTGGATCAGAGACGACGAGCCAAGAAGCAACCCTTAGCATCGTTCATAGAGAATGTTAAGTGTAGAAGTCCGTAGATATTGTTAGACTAAGAACAATTTGTGTGGTTTTCTTGAGTATTTATTTTTGGTATGGCCATGTTTATACCAGTTTATGGTATATGCATGTGTAGTAAAAACTAATATCTGAACCAAATTTCAACATAACAATAACAAAGGACTCATTATTTTGAAAATCAAACTCCTCTAAGTCTTTCCTATTTCTTTCGGGGTGTTCTTCCCTCTAGTTCAAGATGTCTTCCGACAATAAGCACAACACCTCTTCAACCAACAACACTCGCAATGTCGAACCAGTAGACAAAGAGAACCTCATCACCAACAACCCCTTCTGAAGCCTTATGCCCACCTTGGGTGCAACAGGACATCGTCAAGTGAATCCGTCATCGGCTCTAGATCAACCAACTCTTGCTGAATCCATGGCCAGTCAAAACCAGCTCATCTCTTCCCTTCTAGCACAAATGCAGCAACAACGAGCCCAGCTCCAATAGTAGCAAGAACAACTTCATCAGCTTTAGCAGGCCCAAGGGATTAATGTTCTGAGAAACCAAGGGTTGGTTTCGGTGTTTTGTGATGAGTGATTGACAGGCTTTTACCCTCTGGTTCGAAGGGGTACCTCCGAAGGGTGTTCGGAGGTTGGACCTCCGAAGTGTGTTCGGAGGTGTTCTCACCGAAGGGTGTTCGGTGTTTGCTTGCTGCAGCTGTTGCAGCGGAGTGTGCATGTCGGAGGGGTCCGACAGTACACGATGACTGGATTCGTACCGAAGGGTTCGGTACTTTGGGCGGTACACCGGAGTGTGTACCGGAGGTTGCTAACCCGGAGAGGTCTCCGGAGTATTGGATACACTTGTCTGCTTGTCGGTGGTGCGCAGGGACTTCGGAGGCGAAGGACAAGGTTCGCAGCAGGTGAACCTGGGTCAAGCGGGAGGCTTGATGCCAGGGGAGCGGGGAGCTCCGTCACGGTGGCTACGAAGGTGGTCCGGGTCGGTCCTCGGGTCGAGACGTGCCAGGTGAAGGCAAAGAGTGCGGAGTGTGGCTCCGGCTGAAGGTGCTCCGAGACAAAGTCCTCGGAGGTGAGGCACTTCGAAGGTACTCCGAATGGGGTGACTTCGGAGTTGGTTGGAACAAGTCCTCTACGGAGGCAAGGGTTCGAAGTGTGCTCCGGAGGGAGACATTCGAAGGTGCCCGACGAAGGTCTTAGAAGTCGAGGCGCATCGAAGGCATGGTCCGGGTGAGGCTCGTCGAGGAGTGTGCTCGGGGTGAGACACTGCGACGAAGTGCTCATGGAATGCTTCATGCGAAGGCCTTGGACGAAGGAGGGACTTCGAAGGGTGGTACTCCGAAGGTGGGGCTTCGGAGTGAGGATGACTTGAGGTGCTTCGGCCTGCATGGCTTCGGTACACGGACTGACGGAGTTCGAGCTGGGTGTAGCTGCGAAGCCGTGGTGGTCCACTCCGGAGGTGTTGGTGCGAAGGCCCAAGGGGCTTTGACGGCTTCGGCTCAAAACCGTCAGTGTATCGGAGACTGACTTCGGTGAAGCGAAGGCCATCTGGCTTCAGGCTTCTCACCGAAGCTACCGCACCCTCGCGTGCGAAGGGAGGATTCCAGAAGGTCAAAGACTGCAAAGGCTAACACTGTCCCCTCTGCAAAGCTGACAGAGAAGCCTCCAGAATAAAGGTGGACTACCTTTTGTACCCCTTAGTTCTGTAGAGTCAAATCTTTTGTAAACCCTAGGGGTAAAGTAGTCACTTCCTTTGGGTGAACTGTGGGCTATAAATATGGGGGCTCGGTAGGTAACATTTAACACTTTGAGCATTTACTGTTGAGCTCCTGTAGCCACACTTCGATTGTAATACATCCAGAGAGTTCATTTTTCTGTGTTCCTTGTTCAAGCGGCGAAGCCCTGTTTCCTGTGCTTTTGCTTGAGCTCGCTTTGCATACCTCGCCTGTAGTAGTGCACCGAAGCCAGTTGAGGCGAAGGTTGTTTTTCTAGCGAAGTGTGTTTTGTCAGTGTGTGTTCGCTCTGTGTAACAGGAGGCGTCACCTCGCTGCTTACTAGCGTAGCCCTGACCGAGGCTCGTTTTGCTTCTTGTTTCGAAGCCCTTAGCGTAGTTCGTTTGTGTGCGTGTAGACTTTCGTGTACGAAGCCCAGCACCAGTTGCTGCCGCCAAGTACTTGGTCGAAGTCCTCAGAGGGCTGTCCACTCTTGCGAAGGGTGAAGTGTGAAGCCTGCTCGAAGCACCCTGTGTGCGGAGCCTGCACTGACTTAGCAGAGTAGATTTTCGAGGGTAGTGAGTGGAGCGAAGTCTTCTTGACTTCGAACTTTTGCTCCTCCGAAGCCTGTGTTCGAAGGTGTCGAAGTACCTCCGAACCAGACCTTCGAAGGTAGTGTTCGAAGCCTTTTCCGCAGAAGACAGAACTGAAACCGAAGGCTAGTTTTTAAGCCCGAAATTTTAAAAGCTCCCATTCACCCCCCCTCTGGTCGCCGTTTCCGGTCCAACAATTGGTATCAGAGCGGGTTAAGATCACCAGTTGACCTTAACCGGTTTTGTGATCTGTTGGCGACATGGATAGAGGTAGTAAAATTCCTCTGTTTGATGGGACAAACTTCGCATACTGGAAGGTGCGCATGGAGGCTTACTTGTTAAGCCAAGGAAATGCAATTTGGGAGATTGTGGAATCACAATACTCCATCCCTGAGACTCGCACCTCTCAAACAGAGAAGGATCAGTATAATGCCAATTCCAAGGCAAGAAATATACTGTTCATCGGTTTGAGCCGGAGTGAGTTCGATAGGGTGCAGCACCTTAGGACTGCTAGGGAGATTTGGACAACGCTCACTATTTTTCATGAGGGCTCTACACAGATTAAGGCCAGGCACCAAAGCACCTACAACCAACAGTATCAGCTGTTTGTGCAGGCACCTGGTGAGTCTATAGATGCCATGTTTTCGCGCTTTGATGCTATAGTGAGTAACTTGCGGTCCAACGGGACGCTTGCTTACAGTGATCACGATAGGGCTATCAAGCTTCTCTATGCTCTTGACCGTAGCATATGGGAAGTGAAGATATCCAGCATTGAGAAGTCCACAGGCTATGACACTCTAACTTGTGATGAACTCTTTAGCAAGCTAAAGTCCACAGAGATTGCCAAGGCATCTCTTGCTGTGCACAGAAGCTCTTTGCCACAGCCATTGGCATTGGTTTCTAGCACTAGCCGTGGCACCACTGCAGAACCAAGCACATCAGGCACTTGTGTTCTTGCAGATGGTTTTGCTTTGTCCTCCCTGGTCTCCGTCACAAAGGAGCAGGTGGACACTCTAGCTGATGATGAGCTTGCTCTCATTGCCCGGAGGTTCACCCGCTTTCATCATGAGAGACGGGATCAGAGGAGAAGTGGTTTTAGTGGTTGCTATGAATGTGGCGACACCTCTCATATTAAGGCCAATTGCCCCAAGATCAAGAAGAGAGATGAGAATGACCGCCCCAAATACCACAAAAAGGAGAGGAAGCCCTTTGTGAAGGGCAAGCGCGGCAAGATGGCTAAGAAAGTAGCCAAGGCCGCTTCCAGAGCTTTTGTTGCTGCTCTCAGCGACATCGACACATCCTCAACTGAGGAGTCGAGCTCTGAGGAGGAGTCCCCAAGGAAGGAGGACAAGAAGGACAAGAAGGGACGAGACTTCACCGGCCTTTGCTTCATGGCCGACAGCGATCACAGCGGCGATGAGCTTGACTCATCTGAGGTAAACTTATCATCTGACCAGCTACTAATTAAATTAGATGAACTGAATGAAGTAGTTCTTGGTCAGGATAGATTACTTGTGCAAGCCGCTAGAGAAAGAAAAGACCTTAGACTTAGGCTAGAAAATATTTCTACTGAATATGCCATGCTTAAGTCTAAGTTTGATGATGTTGAATGTGAGTCCTGTTCTGTTGTCATGAGTGAGCTTGCTCAGTTGCGTTCTGTTCATGCTCAAACTCTTTCTGAGCTTGAGACTGCACAGAAGCAGCTTTTGGAGGTGGATTCTAGACCTCATGATGTTATTGATTGCATGAACTGCTCTTTATTACGCGAAAGCATTAATTTACGTGATAAGCATGTTCATGATTTAGAGGCTAGATTGGAAAGGGTCGGTAGTTCTAAGGATGTGCAGCCTGTGTGTGACACATGCATTACCCTTAAGGACTAGCTAGGCACTGTTAGAGAGCGAGCTGAAAACCTCATGTCCGAAAATGAATACCTTCTTTCCGTGGTAAACAAATGTACTGAGGGGAAGGGTAGGATGGATTTGCTCTTGGCCAAAACCAAGTTGTGTGCTGACAGAGCAGGGGTAGCTCTAGGTTTGGGTTTTGAGAGGATACCTTCAGACAGTAAGACCAAAACTGTTTTTACCTCTCCCACCACCCTAGAGAAAGAGAGAGCTCTGTTGGACACCCCATCAGCCAAAAAGCCTACCCATCCTCCAAAGAAAACCACTCCTCCTGCCAAGAAAAATCCTCCCAAGAAAACCACACAGATGAAACCCAAGGAGCCTGTGAGAGTTGCTCATGTGACCCATGAGAGTGCCCCTAGGAGAGTGTTCCATTGTTCTTATTGTCAGCGGGCGGGTCATTTGGTTGGATTTTGTTTTCGTCGCATCAAGGATGAGCGACGCTCTCAGGCGATGAGTTACCAGGACATGCATTACCCATCTTTAGGTATGCATGAGTCTGAGTTTTACTATCGTCCTGCTTTTGAGGCTCCTTGTGCTTCTCGGAGAGGTTTTGCTCCTCGAGGTCTTCACCATGTTCCATATGGTGGTAGACCTCGGGCTAGCAGATTTGCACCTCGTCAGAGTAGGAGACCTCGACATGTTGTTCTTTCACAGCATGTAGGTAGACCTCGCACTTTGCATCATTCTGATTATTATGTGCGTAGACCGTCTGCTTTTACTGTGCATACTACTCGTGTCACTCAGTGCTGGATGTCTCGCCATTATTTTACTCACCCCAGCACTAAGCGATCGAGACATTCTCATCATGTGTAGGCGACAGATCGAGGCTTGGAGGGCACGTGGATCATGGACTCCGGTTATTCGCGCCACATGACCGGAGATGCAGCATGGTTCTCCAGCCTCACCACAACCAAGCAAAGGGAACATATCACCTTCGGAAACAATCGAAGGAGTAGAGTGAAAGGTAAAGGTGTGGTAAGAATTAACTCGAATTTCACTCTCAAAGATGTTGCATTGGTTGAAAACCTGGGATACAATTTGCTGTCTGTATCTCAGTTGCTTGATGAGGGCTTCGAAGTGCGATTTCATCGCGATACTTCGCAAGTGCTCAATTCTGATGGCGTTGAGGTGTGTAAGATCTTTAGGGTTGGGAGAGTTTTTGGAGCAGATTTTTCAGAGTCATCTAGTTCTTCTCATTGTATTGTTGCACATTCGACTTCTGAGCTTTGGAAGTGGCATAGGAGACTAGGGCATATGAGCTTTGAATTGCTCGCTCGTCTGAGCGCCCTAGGTCTGATCCAAGGATTGCCCAAGCTCAAGTTTGAGAAGAATTTAGTTTGCGCTCCTTGTCGACATGGAAAAATGATTGCCGCTTCGCATTCACCAGTCACCACAGTGATGACTGAACAACCCGGAGAACTTCTCCATATGGACACTGTAGGTCCGTCTCGGGTTAGTTCTTTAGGCGGCAAGTGGTATGTTCTAGTAATTGTCGACGATTTCTCTCGCTACTCTTGGGTCTTCTTTCTTGCCAGCAAGGATGAAGTGTTTTCACACTTTCGGAGCTTGGCTTTGAGACTTTTCACTGAACTCCCTGGTGCATTAAAATTCATTCGAAACGATAATGGCACCGAGTTCAAAAATAGTCTCTTTGTTGACTTTTGCATGGAGCATGGCATAGAACATCAATTCTCTGCTCCGCGGGTTCCTCAACAGAATGGTGTTGTTGAGAGGAAGAACCGCACTTTGGTTGAGATGGCTAGGACGATGCTTGATGAGCATAGGACTCCTAGAAAATTCTGGGCTGAGGCCATGAACACTGCATGTTACATCTCAAACCAAATTTTCTTGCGCTCAATTTTAAATTTGACATCTTATGAGCTGCGTTTTGGGAGACAGCCCAAGGTTACTCATCTTCGAGTTTTTGGCTGTCGCTGCTTTATCCTAAAACGTGGTAACTTGGATAAATTTGAGTCGCGATCTTCTGACGGGATCTTTTTGGGTTATACTACTCATGGTCATTCTTATCGTGTTTATAACTTGGAAACTAACACTGTCATCGAGTCATGTGATGTGACGTTTGATGAATCAACCCCCTCTGTTAGTTCTGCTTTTGAACAGGCAAATGAACACGACATGGAACAAACCTTATTCGAAGACGAAGATCCCGGAGAATTCGAGGATGAACCTCTACTACCCTCGACGTCAACCCCCGAAGCTGACCCTGCTTCAACTACTTCGGCACAAGGTCCCGAAGCGACTACCTCAACATCGGTCATCTTGGACCACTCCAACGCACAAGTTGAGGGGGAGACTGCATCCCGCCGCGAGGCTCCACATCATGTCCAAAGGATGCACCCTCCCGAGCAGATCATTGGTGAGCTTGATCAAAGGGTAACACGTTCTCACGCTCATTTCACTAATGCTGCTTTTGTTGCTTCTTTCGAGCCCTTAGATGTTAGCCATGCACTTTCTGATTCTAGTTGGATCAATGCCATGCATGAGGAACTTGAAAATTTTGAGAGAAACCAAGTCTGGACTTTAGTTGATCCTCCACCAAATGTTCATTTCATTGGAACAAAATGGATTTTCAAAAATAAACAAGGAGAGGATGGGACTATAGTTAGAAACAAGGCTAGACTTGTAGCTCAGGGCTTTTCACAACTAGAAGGGATTGATTTTACTGAAACTTTTGCACCTGTTGCTCGCCTTGAGGCCATTAGGATTTTGCTTGCCTTTGCGACATCCCGGGGATTCAAACTCTATCAAATGGATGTCAAAAGTGCTTTTCTTAATGGCTTCATAGGTGAAGATGTTTATGTAAAACAACCCCCTGGTTTTGAAAACCCCAAGTACCCACATAAAGTCCTTAAACTTCATAAGGCTCTTTATGGACTCAAGCAGGCCCCTCGGGCGTGGTATGATAGACTTAAGTCTTTTCTGCTTGAGCGAGGGTATTTGATGGGCTCTGTTGATAAAACTTTGTTTACTCTCAAACATGGCAAAGATTTCCTCCTAGTTCAGATTTATGTGGATGATATCATCTTTGGTGGCTCTTCTCATGCTTTGGTTGCCGAGTTTGCAGATACCATGAGCAGGGAATTTGAAATGTCGATGATGGGTGAACTCACCTTCTTCCTTGGTTTGCAAATCAAGCAAAGCAAACAAGGTACTTTTGTCCACCAGACAAAGTACACCAAGGACCTGCTCAAGAAGTTCGACATGTCCGATGCGAAGCCCCTCGCCACTCCAATGGCTACATCTGTAGCATTGGACCCTGACGAAGATGGAGAAGCCGTAGATCAGAAGGAGTTCCGGAGCATGATCGGCTCCCTCCTCTACTTGACTGCCACGAGGCCTGGACATACACTTCGCAGTGTGTCTGTGCGCTCGTTTTCAGGCTTCACCACGAGCTTCGCACCGCCAAGCGGTTAAGCGCATCCTAAGGTATCTCAAACACACCCTTGAATTTGGCATATGGTATTCAGCGTCTTCTTCTTTATGTCTTCGAGGTTATTCTGATGCGGACTTTGCTGGGTGTAGAATTGATAGGAAGAGTACCTCTGGTACTTGTCATTTTCTGGGTACCTCTCTGGTTTGCTGGTCTTCCCGCAAACAGTCTAGTGTTGCACAATCAACGGCTGAGGCCGAATATGTTGCTGCAGCTAGCTGTTGCTCTCAGATTTTGTGGATGGTTTCCACTTTGCGGGATTTCGGGTTAGATTATAAGAGTGTTCCACTTTTCTGTGATAACACTAGTGCTATTTGTATTGCAAACAACCCGGTTCAGCACTCCAGAACCAAACACATTGATGTACGGTATCACTTTCTCAGAGATCACAATGAGAAGGGTGATATTGAACTTCAATATGTTGATACCCAACACCAGCTTGCCGACATTTTTACAAAACCCCTCGATGCTTCTCGATTTGCTTACTTGCGTGGGGAACTTGGCATTTGTCACCCTTACGGCATTTTGTGAGGGGGAGCTGTTTTAGATGGATGTGCCTTTGTCTAATTGTGTTGAAATTGCATTTACATATTTTGCACGTATATGCCTGCTTATAATTCATGAAATCATGTCAGCTTAGCTCTTGTTAATTCATCTGGAATATTCATGTGCATGATGTTTTATTTTCAAAATCAAACCGTGCTCACTGCTTAGTCTTGAATCTAGCATGTTTAGGCAGGATTGCTTTTGGCTATCTTTTATCTGCTTGATAGCAAGACACTGTTCATTGGATGCTAAAAATTGCAACTTGAAAACTGTTCTACATTTTCATGGATATTCATAAAGTGCCAAACATTGGTTCACTTAGTTAAAATCAACAATTCCATGATTTGCATGCTTTTAAGAGAAAAGATCCAGGTGGGTTTGTTTGTCGCACTACTCTATTCTAGACTGCTTACCATTGCACATCGGTCTGAACTGGAATAGTGTAGTGTATACCAAAATCTTTGCCTTAAGCTTCTTATGGCTTTCATGCCTAGGCTTGGCCGGATTGGAAAGAATAAGGTGGACAAACAAATAACCCCTGGCACTAAGAAAAGAACAACAAAATTCATTGTCTATCAAGTTTGCTTTTCAAGCTCCTTTTGAACTGGACTTGTCTGTCTAAAGTAGAGATTGACTAGCTTTGCGCAGTCCTTGCTCTTACTTGTCTAGTTTCCTTGACTAAGTGGTGACGCTTTTATTCCAAAAATGATAAATTCACATGCTTCATCATGTTTCTAGAGAATATTAATTTGAGCTGAGCACATGGTCATTGGTATTAATATTGGCATATTTTTGCTCCATATGTCTTTGCATTTCTGCTCATTTCGAAGCTTTGCATCTTTTACATGCTCCTTGATGCTTGCATTGCCAAAGGGGGAGAGATTTGCTTCGTTCTCTGCCGCAAGGGGGTATAATTTCAAAGAGGGAGAAAATTTGACATAAAGGGGGAGAAGATTTTTTATTGCCAAAGGGAAAATTTAACTCAGGGGGAGTTTTCATTGCCGAAGGGGCATTTTACTCTTTTGAGAAAGGGGGCGGAAAATTCTTTTATCAAGTGACATGATTTGGCTCTTTTCTGAGTTTTTATGGTCACTTGTGTGCTGAAAGTTTTTAAATTTTCTTGAACTTCGATTTGGTTGTTAATGCACTCATCAAGGGGGAGATTGAGAAACCAAGGGTTGGTTTCGGTGTTTTGTGATGAGTGATTGACAGGCTTTTACCCTCTGGTTCGAAGGGGTACCTCCGAAGGGTGTTCGGAGGTTGGACCTCCGAAGTGTGTTCGGAGGTGTTCTCACCGAAGGGTGTTCGGTGTTTGCTTGCTGCAGCTGTTGCAGCGGAGTGTGCATGTCGAAGGGGTCCGACAGTACACGATGACTGGATTCGTACCGAAGGGTTCGGTACTTTGGGCGGTACACCGGAGTGTGTACCGGAGGTTGCTAACCCGGAGAGGTCTCCGGAGTACTGGATACACTTGTCTGCTTGTCGGTGGTGCGCAGGGACTTCGGAGGCGAAGGACAAGGTTCGCAGCAGGTGAATCTGGGTCAAGCGGGAGGCTTGATGCCAGGGGAGCGGGGAGCTCCGTCACGGTGGCTACGAAGGTGGTCCGGGTCGGTCCTCGGGTCGAGACGTGCCAGGTGAAGGCAGAGAGTGCGGAGTGTGGCTCCGGCTGAAGGTGCTCCGAGACAAAGTCCTCGGAGGTGAGGCACTTCGAAGGTACTCCGAATGGGGTGACTTCGGAGTTGGTTGGAACAAGTCCTCTACGGAGGCAAGGGTTCGAAATGTGCTCCGGAGGGAGACATTCGAAGGTGCCCGACGAAGGTCTCAGAAGTCGAGGCGCATCGAAGGCATGGTCCGGGTGAGGCTCGTCGAGGAGTGTGCTCGGGGTGAGACACTGCGACGAAGTGCTCATGGAATGCTTCATGCGAAGGCCTTGGACGAAGGAGGGACTTCGAAGGGTGGTACTCCGAAGGTAGGGCTTCGGAGTGAGGATGACTTGAGGTGCTTCGACCTGCATGGCTTCGGTACACGGACTGACGGAGTTCGAGCTGGGTGTAGCTGCGAAGCCGTGGTGGTCCACTCCGAAGGTGTTGGTGCGAAGGCCCAAGGGGCTTTGACGGCTTCAGCTCAAAACCGTCAGTGTATCGGAGACTAACTTCGGTGAAGCGAAGGCCATCTGGCTTCAGGCTTCTCACTGAAGCTACCGCACCCTCGCGTGCGAAGGGAGGATTCCAGAAGGTCAAAGACTGCAAAGGCTGACACTGTCTGTTCTGTAAAAGGCTGACACTGTCCCCTCTGCAAAGCTGACAGAGAAGCCTCCAGAATAAAGGTGGACTACCTTTTGTACCCCTTAGTTCTGTAGAGTCAAATCTTTTGTAAACCCTAGGGGTAAAGTAGTCACTTCCTTTGGGTGAACTGTGGGCTATAAATATGGGGGCTCGGTAGGTAACATTTAACACTTTGAGCATTTACTGTTGAGCTCCTGTAGCCACACTTCGATTGTAATACATCCAGAGAGTTCATTTTTCTGTGTTCCTTGTTCAAGCGGCGAAGCCCTGTTTCCTGTGCTTTTGCTTGAGCTCGCTTTGCATACCTCGCCTGTAGTAGTGCACCGAAGCCAGTTGAGGCGAAGGTTGTTTTTCTAGCGAAGTGTGTTTTGTCAGTGTGCGTTCGCTCTGTGTAACAGGAGGCGTCACCTCGCTGCTTACTAGCGTAGCCCTGACCGAGGCTCGTTTTGCTTCTTGTTTCGAAGCCCTTAGCGTAGTCCGTTTGTGTGCGTGTAGACTTTCGTGTACGAAGCCCAGCACCAGTTGCTGCCGCCAAGTACTTGGTCGAAGTCCTCAGAGGGCTGTCCACTCTTGCGAAGGGTGAAGTGCGAAGCCTGCTCGAAGCACCCTGTGTGCGGAGCCTGCACTGACTTAGCAGAGTAGATTTTCGAGGGTAGTGAGTGGAGCGAAGTCTTCTTGACTTCGAACTTTTGCTCCTCCGAAGCCTGTGTTCGAAGGTGTCGAAGTACCTCCGAACCAGACCTTCGAAGGTAGTGTTCGAAGCCTGTTCCGCAGAAGACAGAACTGAAACCGAAGGCTAGTTTTTAAGCCCGAAATTTTAAAAGCTCCCATTCACCCCCCCCCCCCCTCTGGTCGCCGTTTCCGGTCCAACATGTTCCTCGAAGACCGCTAGCACCGACTCCAACTCAGGCTATTCAGCTATCAGAATTTCTTTGTATCAGGCCCCCGACCTTCTCACACACCACCAACCCCCTAAAGGCAAATGATTGTCTTTGTAAAATCACAAAAAAGCTTAAGCTTCTTCCCTGCACAGATCGTGAGCGTTGGCCTTCACCACCCATCAGCTGCATGGACCAGCCGCAGAATGGTGGGACCATTATCAGAAAGCTCAGGCCGTGAACCATGAGATTAGTTGGGCCGAGTTCACTGCTGCTTTCAAAGTCGCCCACCTCCCTCCAAGAATGATTGTATTAAAGAAGAAAGAGATTCGAGAATTCCAACGGCGAAACAATGGTGAACCATCAACTGAAGTCATTCTAACAAAGACATTGAAGCATGTTTCATCGACCATGAAGAAGCAAGCCGATATTCAAGCTCATCCCCACTCAAACAGGAATCAAAAGATAAAAACAAGATTTAACCTAAAGGAAGATGTAAGTGATATGGAAATTGTCAAAGGACAGTGGCCCCCAGAAGGAATAATTGGAAAGTTGTGCTATCATTGTGGTCAATTTGGACATATTGCACGACAATGTAGGCGAAGTGTGTTCTAGGACCCTATGATTATATCCTCGGATGAAGACTCAAGTTAGGAGTAAGCCACTACAAATAAGCAATCATTATTCAAGGCTTGTAGCAGTTGTGGAGAAGTCGGACACCATGCTAGTGAATGCAATGTTAGTTGTCCAAGATGTATAGAAGATCATCCACCCGGAAGGTACCTCACCAGTGGGATTACTTGCTATTTGTGTCAAGGAAGGGATCGTATCCCCAGGCATTGCCACATGAGTTTGCTATTAACTAAGGTTGATGAAGTTCATCGGATATGCTTTCACCTCACCCATCCACCTACAAGGTATGGTAATATAAGCAGCAAGGGTAAACCATCTGATTCCAACCAAGATCTTGCTCCAAATCAGATCGATCATATATTGAAGAGGGATCACCATGAAAACAAAGTGGTTTGCTTCAACTGCCGTGAACAGAGGCATTACATCAATAAATGCCCAGAGCATAGGACTGTTGTTAAGAAAGGCTTAACTAAGTCAAGCTCAATCCCCGAAGATGCAACCTTGAAGCCTCCAGTTTGAAGAAGTAATTCAAGAAAAGTTGAAGTTTATCCATAACCTTCTATTTCTAGCCTTTCCGAATCTCGGGGCGAGATTCTTGTTAAGGGGGTTAGACTTGTAATACCCTGAATTTTCTAAATTAAATAAATCGTGAAAACAAAATAAATGAATAAATTAAGATTGAATAATAAAATGGTTGAAATAATTAGAAAACCTTGAGGAAGAAATAAAATAAAGTAAAAAACAAATTTGGTTGAAGCCAATAAGTTAGGTTTGAACCAAAAATAGACAACTGAATAAAAACCTTGAGAAAATCTATTTTTTAGAAAAAAGAATTATTTTTGATTTTTGAATAAACTGAAAATGTCCAAATAAATGAGAATGGGAGAAATAATTCAAATCTTGAGCTAATAAAATTATGTTAGGTTCATAAGACCAAAATATATTTTTGAGAATTTTTATGAAATTTTAGAACCTTTGCTAATTGCTCTTATTTTATAAATGATTTTATGCAATTATTTTAATCAGAAAATAAAATTGTAATCTTTTTGGGTCGCTCCCCTCCTTTCCCTCTCTCTAGGCTGGCCAGCCCAACTCCTCTCCCGTGCCCCCACTGACACACAGGCCCCACCCGTCAGCCTCTCCCTCTCCCGCACCCTCCCTCTCTCTTCCCTCACTGACCTCGCGGCCCCACCTGTCGGCGCCGAAGTCCCATGCCCGCTCCCGCCTCCTCCCTCTACCCTGTGGCCCTTGCCTGTTGGTGCCATACCCCTCACTCGCACCAACTGGCAGCTCGACCCCACCTGTCATCACCTTCTTCCCCATCGCGCAATCGCTCCCCCCCCCTCGCTGGCCAAAACCCTAGCCCTTCCCCTGAATTGGCCCCGGAATTGCATCCCCCGTGATCTAGTGGTTAAATTCCCCTTATTGCCGATGCATTTTCGTATCAGGATCGCCAGATCCGTGTGCAAATAAAAGCTCGCTTGCGTAAATTTTGGAAGCTCTTGGCTTCCCCCGATTGCACCCCATTTGGTCCCACCAGTGACCCCTATAAAACCCCCTCTACCTCCTACATTACACCGCGTCCAGAAAATGCTCAGCTCCCCAAAATCCCGAGCCCCGCAGAGCCCAAACTCGCCGCCGCCTTTGTTTCACCTCCAGCCGCCGCTCGCCTCACCGTTGACCCCTCTGCGATCACCGGTGCATGCCCTTCCCCGGCATCCACTCTGTTTAGGTTGAAGACCACCAGAGCACCATCATTGCTGTCGACCCAAATGTCCCCGCTGCCTTCGCTCGTCGCCGGTCGCCGCTAGCCCTCCTCCATCGCCGTTTATCGTACCATCCTCTTTCCCTCCCTATTCTTGGCCTGTTTTAGCGCTTAGTTTAGGCCCTGGGTCACCGTCACCACTGCTCGCTGCACTGCCACGTCCTGCCGGCATCGGGGATGAAGCCCTATGCCTTGCTCGTGCCACGCGCGTGCCGGACGCGCTCTGCATCGTGCGATTGTTATTGGACAGTCGAGATTAAATCGACCGCTCAGTTTAATCTGGTCTGTCAGATCCCAGCGAAGCAGTATCTTTTAATCTGGGCCGTCCATTTCCATTTAAAACCCGCTTTTAATCACGGCCGTCCATCGCGTATTGTTTCATTGTTTTAATCTTGGCCGTCCATGCTCACTTAAGCCTCCCGCCTCGCCCGCAGCCACCCAATCCAGATCAAACACTTCTGGTTCACCCGGTCCACACGCACTGTGCACTTGTTCGCCATGAGCTCGGTTCACCGTGGACCAGAGACTATTTTAGGATTTAAAATAAATTCCAGAAATTGATTTAAACTTCAAAAATTCATAACTTCTTCAAATTAACTCCAAATTTTACCATTCCAATTTTACAAAATGCATATTTTTATTCTCTACATACTTAGCCAATTTATTTGACATGTCTATACTGTTTATTGTTCAAAATAAAACCAAGAGCATTGTTTTAAACCTTAAAAATTCATATTTTCCCCTTTTTAACTCCAAATTTCATTATTTCAATTTCAAAAAGCCTCTCTTTTATTGTTCTACAACTTTAGCCAATTTAATTGAAATGATTGTACTGTTTATTTTATTATGTTTAAATTGTTTGTTGTTCTCGTTTTGCATGCCACAAAGACTACGACGCCGTCGAAGAACCGGAGTACTTCCCAGAAGTTCCACCATCTCCCTTTGTCGAGCAAGGCAAGTCACCACACTAAATTTTGAGCATATTGAACCTAGTTTTCTTAAAATATCGCTAAAACCCATAGGTTATAAATGCATTAATCAAATTAAAAGCCTTACATTTTATTTATTTAGATCCCCGACCTTGAAGTGCAAACCCAAGCCATTCTATTGAGCCTAAAACTCCTTGTCACCATAATAGTATTATTATTAGTGTCCAATGTATCGACACAACCACTATAGGATAAAAACGAGTCCTAGAGATTTTGATTCTATTATATGATCCCATGATTTCTCTCACCCCTGGAATTCTATTGGTTATGGAATTTTGGTTTAGTATGTTAGCATGGTGGGTTCCGGGTGCAAGCGAGGGCATTGGTTAGTCACACCCGGGGCACTATAAGGACCGGTCTACGGGATCCGTTGCAATACACTTATGTACTAACCATGAGTCTAATGGGTAAGTCCTAACTGGAGGTATGGGGCGTTCCAACTTGAAGCACTATTTGGAGATGGGTCAAGTAGCACATGCGGGTGACTTGTACTGACGAGGCACCAAAGGGGGAGCTACGTTGGTCAAGTACACTGGCGCGCTGGCGCGCCGGTGAAACCTAGAGTGGGTGTTATTGGGTTGGAGCGTCTCATGCTGAAGGTGTTGGCACGAGTTCCCGTGGTATGGGTCATCTTGTTACACTTTAGTGTGCGGGGATGAGTGCGTGCCTTGTGGGTACAGTAGTACACCTCTGATCTGATTTTAAATCTTTTCGAAAACCGAACCCACGGTCAAGGGCGGGTTGCGTGACATCTCGCAGTTAGTTTACATTTATGAATATTGTATGATGGGATTGCATGTAAGGACTGTTGAGAGAGGAGGGCTGAATGTACTCCTCGAGTTAGAAGATATTGCATTGTTCATGTTTATTATTCTGTATAATTAAACTTGACAACATTAAATGCTACAACTTAAAAATGTACTTTTCCGCGCTTTAAACCCTTATCATTCCCTTGTTATTATCCTACATTAATATTGCATTCTCGGTGGCTTTTTGAGTACCTTGTACTCATACCCGTTGGAAAAACACTTCAGATACTACGATGAGGATAGTGTGGAGTAGCGATCCAGTCAAGGACACGAGACTGGCGGAGATGTTCGTTGCATAGTTTTATTTTCATGGTTTATTTTAATTTTACACTTATGTAATAATGTGGTCTGCGAACCACGGATGATTGTCGTATGTATGATGTCGTGTGATGAACATCTTGTTATTATTGTTTTTCCTTGGAAATTCAATAATGTCTAGATTTATTAAATCCGGGCGCTACAAACACTAACCAAATGGACCAATTGAAGAACACATGTTATTTTGTTAATCCAATAGATATAACTACAACAAGAAAGACTCTCCTACAAAATATCTAAGCAGGTTTATCCTCTGAGACTCAGTTATATTTATACACAATAAATAACTCGATCATCAACAAGACGTCGGTGGTAAGCTTTTTGCACATATTGATGGTTAACTCTATCATCTATGCACTTGGTCTTATCTAACAAGCTTTATTTAAATTTTATTGTACTAGTATATTTTAAGACATTGTTGTGAGAAGTACATCATACCTTACCTACACTAGTAGACCACCGAGATTTAAGTGACCGCAGTAGGTACCGAGGTAGTCCCAATTACGGTGCATAAATCCACATATGAACGGTGTTAACTAATTACTAGTTTAGCTAATTTCTTCGAGATAATAAGTTAGAAGTTGGCATAGTATGCGCCTTCCATTTAAACATCAATAAAGGTGAAATTGAGGATGTCATGTATGTAGTGTAAACCTAGGGTACGATATTTTCCTATCTATCTTCCTTTTTGCATGGATAACCATTGTGCATATTGTACTGATTTTTTCTTTAGGGAGAAGGAGTATAGGGTGACCATAAAAGAGGCTGCAATTCTGCAAAACTATACAAAATACGATCTCTCGCCTTGTGGAGATGCGGCCTTTCCGTTTATCATTCTGATTCTTTGGGAGCATGGGGTAATCTGTGGGTTATGGTTTTATGGAAACCGGCTTGATTGAGATTGTGATCATGACACAAGATCTGATTGCTCCCATATAAATACTCATAGATCTAGCCGATTCAAGATAAAGAAAAAGATAACAGAACTGAGCTAGGGGTTTTGTTTGTCTCTTCTCTCTGATGTGCTGCCGTCGTAGTCTACTCTATTCCGTTCATCGGCATGTACCGGGAATGGGAGAGGAGGTCTCCGAAATATGTCGCTCTTACGATCCTGCACCGAGAGAGGGTGAATAAGATTTTTGGGAAGCGCTCCGCACAACTGCTCAAGTTTGTCAACATGGCGCGTCTTCCGTCTACGTCTATCATATGTCACCGTCGGGTGTTGCAATCCGACACCACCAGAAGGAGTACCATTGCACCGATCGCGGATTTGTCCTCGATAACCGTTGTACATGTGTCACATATTTATACGATTATTAATCATGTTTAGTGAAATCATAGTTATTGTGTTCATGCTAATTCTTATTGGTGACATGAATAATCTTATTCAGAAATTAATCATTGTCTAATACTCTAACAGTACCTGATACCATTTAGGTTCAACTCAGTGCCAGGGTTACCAAAACATCTCTGGTCATTGAAGACCAATTATCGTGTTAGTGTGTTACCGATCAAGTTATTGTTGTTAGTAATTTATTTACCATAAATTGCCATCAGTAAAAATGGTTCGAAATACCAACTTGAACCCATCTCCGAAAAAAGCCATATTTTGCTAATCCTCTGCAAACACTATTCTTCGGAGCAAAAAGTAAATAATGATGGATCATATAGTAATTAGTAGTGATGAAAATGAATCAAATAATGATGATATTAACAATATCATATAATTTTATATTTTTTAGATTTGAAATCGGATACTCTGGATACCTAGATACGCATACGTAAATGATACTATCAAAGATCGGATATAAATACGGGTTGAATACAAATACGGTTACGTATATTTATTGAAATAAGAAAATTATCACAACAAATCTACAAATATAAAATCCTCTTTTCTGTACTTTACAAGTACGAAATACATGTTGAAAATATAAGTACTTTCTATAACTTATAGTTGTGTATAAAGTAAATCTCGTGTTTGAAATACAAAAATCAAATTTTTATTACGAATATTTTTTTTCTGAATCAATGAATATCCTCTAATTTCTTGATATCAAAAATACGTTAGAAGTCCATCAATACCTAACATTTTCAATTTTGATGCTACGCGGGGTGCTGCGGCAGATGCGGCTGCGTGGCACGGCACGAGGCGCATGTACGTCACCTCGTCATCCCACATTCCCACTCTGTGTTGACTGGCTCGTCCACGTATGGGTGAAACTATATTTTGATATATCTAGACTTTCATTTAATTTTGGTATATTAATGATAATGATGATCAAAGACTTCTCACATTACTAAGATAAATGCAAAAATTTCAGGTTAAGCGGTATTACAATTGAAATAGGATCACAGATCTGAACTCCGGTAAATAACTTCATTGTGTTCATCGTGTTCTTCATATTCTTGCTAGCACATATTTTTATATTGCTTGATCTACTTGCTAGCTAGGTTGCAGAATATATTTCCGTGTAAAAGTTGTAGCTAAGAACCTTACTCATACTTGTATTCATTTACATTGTTAGCTAGATTAAATTTCTCAGTTGTTTGTTGATTTTTTTTGTCTGCTCGAAACTTCTGGATCAACTCAGAACTTCTAGATGTCCAGAAGTTCCGCCACCGGACCCTAAACTTTCCGTTCAATTCAAAACTTTTAGGCCTAGGGATTTTCGAACTAACATTTATCCGCAAGAAATTTTTAGATCGCCTATTCATCCCTTCAAGACAACTTTCAGTGAGATCATGCCAGGGTGGGGCGACGGTGTTCGAGAAGAGAGCGATGGAGCAGCATCCGAGGTAGCGTCATCTAGGCAGCGTTCAAAGCAGTGGCGAATCCAGAAAAAATATAGAGGGTGGGCTAAATCAAATCTAAGTGTAATTAAGTTATATATATTAACATATATTAAATATAATATATACATAATCAAATAAAAACATATGATTTAATTTGATAGTAAGATACACCAATAAGATATGAGTCAACGGGAACGACAAGTCGGTATGACAAACAACAGCTTATTATGTTCGTTGTAAGCAGCTAGTCCTTGTGTTGTGCAGAGACGGGGAAGATAGAGATGGAGTAACAAAGTTAATCGGGCATAGCGAGCCGACGTGGTAGTCCATGCTCACTTATCCACCCATCTAGTTTCTCGCACTAGTCGCTCATCATAGTGTCGCTTGATACCAATTCTAAGTTGATGAATGAGGATAGAAGATGAGCCAAGACATCAAGTGGATCTGCTAACCTATATTTTATCGAATTTGATAAGTATGAACTAACTCATCATGTACGTGTGTACTTAGGGCTATAGGAGCAATTTCTTGCAATTTTTGAGTATGTATGTGTGTGTTTTAATTGGGTTAAAATCTAGCCCCAAAATTTAATAGTTAATCCAATAACATATTTTTCTAACTAACAAACTCTATTCCTCTTCTCTCATGTCTTCCCAAGAGCTAACGAATTGTACTACGCCACTACATACCGCTGAAAATGTAGTATGTGTTTATATAATTCTATTATATTTTTTAATCCTTTTAAATAAGTTCTCTTAAAAAAACATGGCAGTCTATGATATACTCTTCTATTATTTGTTATAAAGGTGTCGTAAATTTTCTTATGTGGATTTGATCTCCATGGTAACTATGTGTACCGCCTTAGGCTAGTTTTTTTCTCTACAATTAGTTATTGTCTCTGATTATCTTCTCCATAAATAATCAATATTGTCATAGTTGCTTATCTATCCAGCTATAAAATGGTATATACACACATATATATATACATATATTCTTATACATATATATATACATACATGTGTATATATATATATATATATATATAATTTTTTGGTAAAATTGGAGGGTAGGCTCCAGCCTGATGGAGCCTACTTGCTGGCTCCGCTGCTGGTTCAAAGACGGAGAGGTGGACCCACGTCCAGTGCAGAAGAAATAGTGCAGCGTCCGAAAAGTAAGCATTGGGGTAGGGCATAGTGGAGCATTGCGATGATGGCGGTGGTGATCGGAAGTCATGGATGAGCGGCGGTGCACTAGACTATCGATGGTATGTGATGAGAGTTTGAGGCATTGCCTTCCTCATAGCAGAAGCAAGAAGCAAGACATTACCCTAGTATGCATTGTAAAGCATATTAGACGGTTATAAATAACTAGACTGAATGGGCTTTTATTCTAGACTATCAGAATAGAAGTTATATAGATTATCTGAATTTATATTTGTATACGTCTGATATCAGTGATGCCATATCTATTTCTATATCCGAAAAAAATTGAATCTGTATCTAAAAAATATTTATTCGAAACAAAAATTCCGGATACAAATTCATTTTTTCTGAATTTGGTCAAAACTATATGAGGAACATAGTGAAGATCGTCACTATGGTTCATGGTTATGATGAGTGATTGACGGGGTTTTGTCATGAGGTTGTGTGTGGATGTTTGGATATGTGTGTGTGTCTATGTTTGTCTCGTGTGTGCAGGCATGAGTTACTCGTCAATTGTCGATGGCAAGGGATCAGGGTTAGATGGGGAGTCTAATGTCAGATGGTCGAGGGTGTCAGTTGAAGCTGTGAGTGGACTCAGATGTACGCATGGAGATCAAGCAGGACGTGAGATGGAGGTTGATCAAGACGAAGTGTCGGTTGAGTCAGCGAAAGGGAAGCCAGTTCAAGTGACAAGGCGACTCGAGGGATCGAGAGCGGGAGAGACTTGCTGGCAGTCGAGTTCGCGGACTGACGACGTTCGTCGACGATCGGGAAGGCTTTGTCGGTTTTTGCTGAAAACCGTCGAATCACTAAATGTTTTAAATTCAATAATTGGAGTTTAGTTTTATTTGAGTATTTCAGTCTAATAGTGTAAACTTTTGGTATATTTTTAGAATTGTCAAGTTCTGAAAATATATTAAAAGGTTGAGTCTAGTTGTATTTTTTTAAGTCAAATAGGAGTAATTTTCAGGATATGTTATTCTGAAATTGCCTAAGGGTATTTTTGTAAAAGTGTCTTCTAGAATGTGCCTACTTAAGGGTTCTTATCCCTAGGTTTGGCTGGACATTGAATGCAGTTTTTATTCACAAAATACACCAAAGATTGTTGTTCGGATGAAATCCCCTTACCCGCAACAGTGTTGTCGGCGCTTTAGCACGTAAGATTCAATCTGCTTTTCAGCACTGGTTGCTTCGATTTCTTCTCTGTTTTCGCTCGAACCTCCTGGAACACCTGATCATTTGCTTTTGGGATCCAATTTGAGGATGAACAGCTATCGACAGGTGAGATTCTATGCATCTATATTCAGTTTTCCTAGCTGAAGTAGTTGATTACTGTTTTATACAAGTTTTGTGGTAGTGATTATTTCTGAATTGGTTGTTTTATGTGGTGATAAACTACTTGACCAAACTTGTTTGATTGATCTATATTCATTTCTGCTATGTAGGGTTGATATATTGCCAGTTTTGCAATAGTACTTGTTTCTTCTTGTTGTGTCAAACTGAGTTGAAGCAAAGTCATGCTCCTGTAATATTTTCATTTGCTTCTGATCATGTATTTTCAGACTGTTTGCTTTGCTATATCTTTTCTGCAATAATTCAGGTGCCTTGAAGTTTTTGCAACTGATTCTAAAATTTCTAGTCTATCTACTTCATAGGTTTGGCTGAGTAGTTTCAGTGTTGTGGCTAATTACTGCTTGTGTTAGTTTTTGTGAAGGATTGAGTGATTCAGTTTATATGTGAATTCTTCAGTTCTCTGATAGAATATTTTCTCAAGTGGTCAAGGTTTTTATTCTTCAGATTGATAACTAGATTAGATCACTTTCAGAGAATGCCATCTCCAAGTTCTGTACAAATCTGATCTAAAGCATCTCTGAAATTAATTGATTGATCTATGCTAGTGTCTCTAATTCTCTGTTCTTTGCTGAGATTTATACTCTGATGGACAGCATTTAACTGAAATAGAGCAAAGTACTTTTGAATTCAGACTTAACTGAATTTGTACTGTACCAATTTTGTTTTCATCTCAATTCTGGTCTAATGTGTCACACATATTCTGAAATTGAGAACTGAGATGCTTGTTACCTTTGCCAATCTAAAAAAGTTGAGAATCTTTTCTGTCATGCTCTTGTAGCTTTCCTGTTTGAAGAATAGCTTCTAGAAATACTCTGCAGTGTAATATGTTCACAGGGTTTTGATTGTTGTTGCTTATAACTACTGAAATGTTGTGGATTAACCTGCAGTAGTACTGAACTACATGTTATCTAAAATTGCACTTAGGTCAGTTTAAAACTTGTGAATCTTCTGATTAGCAGTTAAATAGTTTTCACTATTTTTCATTTCAGTTTCAGTTTGGTAATCAATTCGGTTCTATTTTGATTAGAACTCTTGTTTGTATTGAAAAGGAAACATCTGTTTTCAAACAAAATTTTGCCAAAGAATTGATGTGAATTCTGCTGTGTACAAAGTACCTTCTTCATGTTCTGAAATCTGTTGATGAACAGTTTTGCCAAAAATACTTGAGTGATTAGTTCTGCTGTGTACAAAGAATATTCTATAGGTTTTGTAATTTGTTGATGAATAGTTTGCTGTAAATATTTGAGTTGAGCTAAATACTTCTGCAAACTGAGCTGTGGCAATCTGAATTAAATCTCTAGATAGATTTATATTGATTGAGTCAGATTTCTATTTTGAGGTGAATTGTTAAACTGCAATATGTTTTCAGGTTTATATTCAATTGGTTCAGTCTAGATCTGATTTCTGAAATCACTGTTCTGTATCAGTTCATATTACCTCTGAAATATCTGTTTTGTTTCAGTTCAGTGTCTGATCAAGTGTTGTACTAATTCTAGTATTGTTTTCAGTATTGTTCCTTGTCTAGTTTGTGCTAGTATTTCACATTTTCATCTTGTCTGAAACTGAAATTGAAGATAAACTTATGTAAGGTCAAATTGCTTGAATCAGGAAATTATTTTGAGATTTTTACACAAAAATCATATCTGAAATCTGACTGAAAGCAGAAATTGATTTACTTGTTCATTTTTCAGAATTGCAATAGTGTTTGTCAAGTATCCTTGAAATTTATATTTCATTGAACTTTTAATTTGGTTACTTGATTCTTGGAGGAGCTTTTGGCATTCTGAATTTGTCTATCCTTTGTGTCAAGTAAGGCTCAGTGTGTCAAGTAAAATTGTTAAAGGAGTTGTCTGATTGGTTTGAATTTGAATCTGAAATTTTGGAGGAGCGTTGGGTGATTTGAACAAGACATCTGATTCACGAGAATTTGTCAAGGCGTCTATTCACCCCCCCTCTAGTCGCCATTTCGATCCCACACTATCCGAATCACTTTCACCCCTAGTATTTAGTACGGACTATCTTATTGGGTCAAAGTTGATTTGATAGCTTTTTAAACCATCTTAAAAATATTGATTTTTCATGTGTAAATCTACAATTATTTTTAAAAATAACCTCACTTAAATAAAGAAAGATATACTACCAAAAAAGTCATTAGTAATGGCCCATAAAAATCATCCGTGATAGGCATCATATCTGTTACTTTTATCATATCACTAATGACCCATCATTAGTGATAGGTATACACCTATCACTACCGGTCCACCTTTAGTTATATGTGTATGCCTGTCACTAATAGTCGATCATTAGTTATGGATACACATATATATTCGTCACTAAAGATGGACAATTAGTGATGGGTATAGATATTCAAATGTTATTAATAGTTATTTTTTCATTTTAGATATATTCTATATAATTTTATTTAGTTTATTTCTTTCAGTTCAAACAAGTGACAATTAGATTTGTGGTGACAGAAGATGGGTTCTTTCTGTTGTGTTTGTCGCCATCTTGAGGTATTTTACATGTGGTCATCATTGATGAGGTCTCTATCCCGAGCCACAATGAAGAATATGTGATTATGATGGAGGATGAGGAGGGGAGGTGACAACAATAGAGGAGAGCATACAATAGGATTTGATGAAGCAGCAGCAACAACTATATACCTTTTATCAAAGTAGCTCATGGTTGGATGGAGCATGATGTAACGTCAATCACCGTCGGGTAGATCTTGGGCTGACGCTGAGCACCATTGATAGAGCTCGAGATGATAATGGTAAAGATCAAGAAGAGAGAGCAAGGGAAGAAAGTGTAGAATGGTTGAGAAGGGAGACAACAATTTGTAACAGTTGTGTGTGTTTCTGGGTAGGTATTCTTTTGCCCACCTAAATTTTCAAAAAATTTCATATGCACCAATGTTTAGTGACATGTCTATAGGACACCCATCACTAAAGGTAGGTCTTTATTAACATGCATCATTGATACACGTCACTAAAGACAAATTTAAAATTTGATAGTTTAGGATCCCTCATAAGTGACGAACATTGTGGAGGTCTATGTACAATCTTAAGAAATTCATAGCAGGTACTACAGACAAATTTAAAATTTGATAGTTTAGAATCCCTTATAAGTGACGGACATCGTGGAGGTCTATGTACAATCTTAAGCAATTCATAGCAGGTAGACGGAGAGAATCTTCGTATGACACTATTCAAGCTCTTGATATTGCTCTTAGAGAATGTCCTAGTAATAGTTAGAAGTTAGAAGTTTAGGAATGCTCTTATGGAACTTTCTTTCAGACATGCAATTTCTTTGAGATAACGAGTTATAAGTTAATATATATGATGTTAATTTGGTTATAAATCTTCTATGATGAATTATCTCTAATGTTTTATGATGAATTGTGTGTAACATGCTTTAGAATGTTAGATATATTGGCTATCAAATTTTGGCTTTGATTTAGGATACAACCTAAAAACAATATTTTTTTCAAAATAATCATAACATTAGTGACATGTGACAATAATAACTCGTCAGTAACGAACACTTTAGTGATGAGTGAAATTATAACCCATCGCTAAAAGACCATAACAAGTGAGCTGATATGCTTTTCTTTAGTGTTGATGAATATTTCTGAATACCTTTTAGTGACGGATGAGGAGCCATGCTGAATAGTGTGGGCCTCATGGCTCTAGAAGTGATGAGTCATTGTCAACGATAGTCAACAAGGACTGAAGAGAAGAAGAAGATTTGCTGTTTCATGGGCCGCGTGTGACTCAGGTACACGGGCAGCGAGCGACTGTCGGGCAGAGGAGGCTGCGAAGTCGGGCTGGTCCAATCCGGGTGCATGGGCCAGAAGCAGTAGAAGACCCACTAAGCTGTTGACCAGGACTGACTCAGGTACACGGGCGGTGAGCGATTGCCGGGCTGAGAGAGCTGCGGGGTCGGGCCGGCCCAATCCGGGTACCTGGTGCAAAGCTGGTGGAGGCTTTGTCAGTTTCGGCGTAAAACTGACAACCGTTGATTCTGTATCCGACTGTCCAGAAGAATAGCTTCAGGATATGTCATCTGTTACTCTAGGCCCACAGTCAGTCAGTTGTGTCTGTAAAAATACCTAAGGGCAGTAGAGTCTTTTTCTGTATTTTTGAGTCTGTAAAACCCTAAGGGGCTGGTAGAATATTCCTAGTGTTGGGCTGCCTATAAATAGCACCCCAATCCCTAGGGTTTGGACTACCCTTTTGTGCTGAAATCAAATCCTCCCATTGGGTCATTTTTGTCTCTCTTCTCTCTCCTGTGTGCGCCGCCAGGACTGGCTCCTCTCTGTGTATGCATTTTTCTTGCTCAAATCTCTTGGATGCGTAAATGCCTTGGTCCCTGGTGAATTTATTGCTTGCATTTTGTTTGGTTTGGGAAGTTAATGCTTTGGGCACGAGCTGGTGAATTTATCTCTTGGGGAGAAGCTTCTTCTGTTGCTTTTGTTCTTCACGAACTGGGTACTAGTTCTTGCTGTTGCAAGTAGTACTACTTCTGTAGCTACAGTACTTGCTGCCAGCTTTTCACTTTCTATTGCCCAGCTTTTTGATCGAAGCACCATGGAGTAAATGCCTTTTTGACTGTATCTGTGAAGTCATTTTCCTTTGTTCGAAGTCCCTCAGCTCCGTGAGGTAGGCTTCGATCTAACCATACTTGAAGGCTTCGCCTCAGTCTTCGAACTTTGTTTTGTGCTCTGTGTTGCTAAGTTTCGAAGCAGTTTTCTGATTGACAGCATTACATACTTCGAACTTTAGTGCGAAGGGGCTTCGGCCCTATCTGTTCGAAGTCCACACTTCGACAAGTTTCGAAGTTGGGTTCGAAGCTTGTAGCTCAGTTTGACTTCGCACTGTCTTCTGTGTAACGCGTCACCCTTCGCCTCTCTTTTCGGAGCTTGCTCTTCTTGAAGGTAGAGCATTGGCTTCGGACTTGTTTTTCTGTCGCGTGACAGGCTTCGCCTCCTTGTTCGAAGATTGTCTGTTTGTGCGTTGTGTTCGAAGCTTTCTGTTCGAAGGTTGTGCTTCGAAGCTCTCGGTTCAAAGTGTGTTCGAAGTTTTGTCTTCGAAGTCCTCACTTCGAAGCAGGCTCCGACTTTGTCACTTTGCTCCGAAGCTCTTGATTCGAATCTGTGTTCGAAGTCCTGTCTTCGAAGTTCACTTCGAACCAGGCTTCGTCACTGTTTTACTTCGCTCCGAAGTACACTTCGCTTCTTACCACTTCGAACTAGGCTAGACAGTGTCACCTTCGGCATTTCGGACAGACTCCGTCACCAACCTCCGAAGCAGACCTCGACGTGCGAAGGGGGCTTCGCCAAGTTCCGAACAGGAGACAACTTTGGACAGTAACTTCTCTTTTCACTCTATACATACTTAGATCATTTCATTGAGAAGTATAGGCCTGTTACAACTTGTTTATCTGCCTAGTTGCACCACTTTAGGGTTACACTGTTTATCATCAGTTGCTTCTAGGTTAGAAACCTTTAGACTTAGGCCTACTGTCTACTTTCTGCTGCATAGTATTTTTGAGGTGCGTTGGGTATTGGGAACAGGCCATAGATTCGAAAGAATTTTTAAGGCGCCCATTCACCCCCCCCCCTCTGGTCGCTACTTTCGGTCCTACAAGTGGTATCAGAGCGAGGTTAGGGTTTTTCCATACCTTAACCGGTTCTAAACCCCAGTAGTGACTATGACGTCTCCTGGCAAGGTCCCGTCCTTGGAAGCCTATGGCTATAATTATTGGAAGACTCGCATGCGAGCCTATCTCATGAGCCAGGGTTCGGACATATGGGACATTTGCGTTCACAGCACGTTTGTCATTCTGCCAGTCGCTGAGCACGGTACTGCTGGTATCATTGCTCAGCATCTGAGCAACAGTAAGGCTGTGAATATTTTGTTTTCTGGATTAGGTCCCACTGAGTTTGAGCGTGTGAGTCATCTCTCCACTGCGAGAGAGATCTGGGCTACCCTCAAGGCACACCATGAGGGAACAGCCCAGGTCAAGGCTCGGCTCTATCAGACCTACCGGCGTGAATATGAGAACTTCACACAGAAGCCGGGTGAATCTGTTGAAGCCTTGTTTGGTCGCTTTCAGTCGATCATTAACAAGCTTCGGGACAACAAGGCTGAGGGTGCTCAGTTAGTCTCAGATCATGAGCAGGCGCTCAAGGTTCTTCATACCTTGGACCCAAAGATCTGGGAGATCAAGGTATCATCTATCGTTGAGAGCACTTCTTACGATACCTTGACCATTTCTGAGTTATTTAGCAAGCTGAAGGCCACTGAGGTAGATATCCAGTTGAGATCAAATCTCACTGGCTCTGGATCAAAATCCCTGGCCCTTGCTACACCTTCTGTTGATCCCTCTGCTGTGAGTTGTGCTGGGTTCTCCTTGATGTCTATCACTGAGGACCAGCTTGAGTTGTTGGGAGATGATGATTTGTGTCTCTTTAACAACCGGGTGCGTCGTGTCTATGATAAAAGAATGTTCAAAAGACACGGCACAAAATCCGGATGCTTTGAATGTGGTGATCCAGGACACTTCATCGCCGACTGCCCCAAGCGCAGTGGATACAAGAAGGGCACCGGCAATAGCTTCCACGACTCCGGCAAGCATGAGAGCCCCTCCTTCACCAAGGGCAAGCCGAAGACCCGGTTCTTCAAGAAGGCCCTGAAGGACTACCGGCGAGAGAACAAGAAGCGCGACAAGGCCTTCTTCGCCGAGATGGAGAAGAGCTACTCCAAGAGATCCACGTCTTCTTCCTCTTCATCGAGCTCAAGTGATGAGGAGATTACAATCAAGAAGGGGAAGGACAAGGATGATCCGGCGGGCCTCTGCTTCATGGCCTTCGGAGACAAGCCGAAGAGCCGCTCACACCAGCGCCGAAGATCCCGCAAGAGCTTCTGCTCCATGGCTCTTGGGGATAGAAAAGAGAAGAGCTCCTCCGACGACTCCGATGACGACGATAGCAAGGTATCATCTTATGAGCGTGAAATTGTAGATTTACTTGAGAGCAATCGTCAGGAGTTGAAGTATCGGGAGAAACTGCTTAGGGGGGCTAAGAAAAGGATAGACGAGTTAGAGAGTGAGCTTGCCGTGGCCAACGGTAGAATAGAAAGTCTATCCTCTTCCCCTTGCTTGGGTGATAGCAGTGAGTGCCCGAAGTGTGAGGTGCTTCTGTGTGACCTGTCGACTCTAAAGTCCAGGTACACAGAAAGGGTTGATGAGAGGGACGCTTTGGCCACTGAGCTTGAGAGCGCTCAGCAGGAGCTAAAAGATGCTCATGCCACTGTCGTCGCACCCTGTGTTGATTGCCCATCCCATCTAGCTAGTTTAGTTGAGCTGAAAGCCAAGGGTGATGAGCATCTGGGTGTTTTGGAAAGAATGAGAGCTGAGCTGGCGCAGACTAGGCTAGAGCTTGAGACATTGTCAGTTCCACCCACTGTTTGTGAGAACTGTCTGTCTCTTAGAATGGAGTTGATTAAGCTAAAAGCCGGAAAGTCTGTCCAAGTAGAGAGTGAGTGTGAGACCTGCTTGTCTCAGGTGGAGGTTCTAGCTTCCTTGAGAGAGGAGCTAGCAGATTCTCAGAATGAGAACTTTTACCTCCGTTCTATCCTGAGTTGGATCAGTGCCAGAGAGCCACAGCTTGGCATGATGATCCAGCAGTTCAAGAGGAAGGATGGGTTTGGAGTATGTTACACCTACACCAAGGCTGACTTTGAGAGTGCCCTCAGCCGGGCAGTGGAGTGGAGTAAAATGACTCCAGAGCAGAGGTATCCCAAGACTCACTCCACTGAGACCTCCCAGGCTTGTCAGCCCAAGGATGGAGTGATCCATGAACCATCTAAAGCTCCACCCAAGAAACCTATCTGGGTCCCAAAGCCCAAAAATCTCCACACTTCTCTTGATTCTCTTCCTGGACCCTCTCAGCCCAAGAAGACCACACCAAACACTACCAAGCCCAAGAACCCCAAGCCTCAACCACATCCCAAGAAGCCTACCTATCATTGTGAGTTTTGTCAGAGAGACGGGCATCTTGCGGAGTTTTGCTTCAGGAGGAAGCGGGTTGAGAGAGCAGAGAGGGCTCGTAGTGATCAGGTGCAGTTCTACCAGCAGGGTGGTAGACTGCGTGTTCCTCGGCGCGGGGAGAGGCTGGAGGCCAGGCCGCGTCATGTAGGTGGTGGTAGAGGAGACGGCTTTCTTGCCCGTGCTCCAGTTGGTGGTGTTCGTTCCGGCAGAGTTCCAGACCGAGTTGGCTACGGTTCTGGACCTCGTGGCCGTAGGGTTAGGAAGAACCGTGGACCGCGCTTTGAGCCGCGTTTCGGTCCAAACTCTTTTGATGGTTTTCGCTTTCCATCTTTTGAGCAGATGGCTCGACACTGGTTTAGCTCTTTTGCTAAACCTGGTGCCGGACCATTTGCTCCACTTACAGACATTGATTGTGCAGGACCGGGGACTGGAGGATGTTTGGATCATGGACTCAGGATGTTCTCGCCACATGACGGGACATCGCAGATGGTTCTCCAGTCTCACTCCCCCGAGCTCCAAAGAATATATCACGTTCGGGAACAACGGTCAAGGGAAAGTAAGTGGCATAGGCTCAATCAGCATTTCAGACCATTTTTCTTTAAAGAATGTTGCCTTGGTTAAAAACCTGAACTTTAATTTAATCTCTGTTTCGCAACTTCTTGAGGATGGTTTGGAAGTGCGTTTTAAGAAGGGCAATTCTTCTGTGGTTGATTCTAGAGGGTCTTTGGTCTGTCAGATTTTACCTTTCGGTAAAGTTTTTCGAATTGACTTTTCTAGTTCTTTTGGCCCTTCTCGCTGTTTGATTGCTGGATCTTCCTCTGAGCTCTGGAAGTGGCATAGGAGGTTAGGTCACTTGAGTTTTGATCTGCTAGTCAGGTTAAGCTCTATGGACCTCATCCGAGGATTGCCCAAGCTTAAGATGGAGAAGGATCTGGTTTGTCATCCCTGTCGTCATGGGAAAATGGTTGCCGCTTCTCACTCACCTGTGACTCAGGTGATGACTACGTATCCAGGCGAGCTTTTACATTTGGACACTGTAGGTCCAGCTCGGGTACGCTCAGTCGGTGGGAAGTGGTATGCACTTGTGATTGTTGACGACTTTTCTCGTTTCTCGTGGGTTTTCTTTTTGGAGTCTAAGGATGAAACTTTTCAATTTGTCCATGACCTGATTTTGAAGCTGAAGAATGAGAACAATGGTCGGATGCGAGCAATTCGCTCCGACAACGGCTCTGAGTTCAAGAACTCTCAGTTCGTCAGCTTCTGTGGTGATCAGGGTCTGGACCATCAGTTTTCTTCTCCTTACACTCCCCCACAGAACGGCGTTGTGGAACGAAAGAACCGCACGCTAGTTGAGATGGCCAGGACGATGATCGACGAGCACAGGACTCCTAGGCGTTTTTGGGCTGAAGCCATGAACACGGCTTGCTATCTGGCCAACCGCATTTTTCTTAGAGCTTACATTGGTAAGACATCATATGAGTTGCGGTTTGGCAGACAGCCCAAGGTGACCCACTTGCGAGCGTTTGGCTGCAAGTGCTTTGTGCTCAAGAAGGGAGGGCATTTGGACAAGTTTGAGTCTCGATGCTGGGATGGTATTTTTCTTGGTTATGCATTGCATTCTCGAGGCTTCCGTGTTTGGAACCTCGAATCCCAGCTGCTTGTCGAGACGTGTGAGGTTTCTTTTGATGAGTCCTTGCCTTCTTTGACTCCTTCTTTTGAGCTTTCTGGTGATGATGAGCTCGGAGAGTCCATCTTCGAGGAAGATGAGGATACTCCAGCTGCTGTTGAGGGCGGGCCTTCTGCATCCCCCGCAGAGCCCACATCTTCTGTGACTTCGACTGATGATGAGGGCGGACCTCTGATCACTTCTTCCACTTCGATCGAGCCCATTCAGTCGAGTCCAGAGGTGCCAGCTGCTGACTCCGGTGAGGTGACTTCAGATCACCAGGGAACCCGAGCAGTGCAGCGTGACCACCCCTCAGAGCTCATCATTGGTGATTTGACTGAGAGGACTTTGCGTTCTTCTGCCTCTCTCGCTGTGTTTGCTGAATCTGCGTTTGTTGCATCTTTTGAGCCCAGAGACATTTCTCATGCTCTTTCTGATTCTAATTGGATTAATGCTATGCAAGAAGAGCTTGAGAATTTTGTCCGCAATCGGGTTTGGACACTAGTTGAGCCGCCACCAGGATGCAACCCCATAGGCACCAAGTGGGTATTCAAGAACAAACAAGGTGAAGATGGGGTTGTGGTGCGCAACAAAGCTCGACTAGTTGCCCAGGGTTATTGCCAAAAGGAAGGTATTGACTTTGAAGAAACCTTCGCTCCTGTTGCCCGTCTTGAGTCCATTCGTATTCTTCTAGCTTTTGCCGTTTCGAAGGGTTTTAAGCTTTTTCAAATGGACGTTAAGAGTGCTTTTCTGAACGGGTTCATAGAGGAGGAAGTATATGTTAGGCAACCCCCCGGTTTTGAGAACCCTAAGTTTCCTCGACATGTTTTTAAGTTGCATAAAGCTTTATATGGGTTGAAGCAAGCCCCCAGGGCTTGGTATGACCGGTTAAAGCAGTTTTTGTTGGGGAAGGGCTTTGTGATGGGTTCTGTGGATAAAACTCTTTTCTTGCTCAGAGATGCTTCAGATTTTTTAGTTGCTCAGATTTACGTGGACGATATTATCTTTGGCGGTACTACTGATTCTCTTGTGTCCAAGTTTTCTGAGCAGATGCACAGTGAGTTTGAGATGAGCCTCATGGGTGAGCTCAAGTATTTCTTAGGGCTCCAGATCAAGCAGACCAAGGACGGCACCTTCATCCACCAAAGTAAGTATACTCGTGACATGCTTAAGAAATTTGACTTTGGTGGTGAATTGAAGCCGCAGATGACCCCGATGGGCACGTCTGGGGGTTTGGACAAGGACGAGAGCGGTGTCAAGGTCAATGAGAGAGAGTTTCGAGGGATGATAGGTTCGCTGCTGTACTTAACAGCAACAAGACCAGACATACAGTTCGCCGTGGGACTTTGCGCGCGTTTTCAGTCTTCACCACGCGCGTCTCACCGGCAGGCTGTCAAGCGCATTTTTAGGTATCTCACCTATGCGCCTGATCTAGGTCTTTATTATTCAGCATCATCATCACTTGATTTATCTGGCTTTTCGGACGCTGACTTTGGTGGGTGCCGGTTGGATCGCAAGTCGACTTCCGGTACTTGCCAGTTTCTTGGTTCTTCTCTTGTCTCTTGGTCTTCTCGAAAGCAATCTGGAGTTGCTCTTTCGACCACAGAGGCTGAGTACGTAGCTGCTGCTAGCTGCTGCTCACAGATGGTTTGGATGATCTCCACTCTTCGAGACTTTGGGTTGCTCTTTCCTACCAGGGTTCCATTGTTTTGCGACAGCACTAGTGCTATTAGTGTAGGGAAAAACCCATGTCTTCATTCAAAAACCAAACATATTGATGTGCGCTTTCACTTCTTGCGGGATCAATATGAGAAGGGTGTCATTGACCTTATTCATGTTGATACCCATCATCAGTTGGCTGACATTTTCACCAAACCCCTAGATCAGTCTACATTTGAGCGTTTACGAGGGGATTTGGGTGTTGTGTATCCTTTCTAGGATATTTTGCGTCAGTTTTCTTTCTTTTTTACTCTTTTCTTGAGTCTTTTTGTGTGTGTTCATATCATACATATTCACATATCACACTTCTGAGTCTGCTTCTGTTATATGATTGAACTGCTTTACTTATTCTAGCTGGTACATGCTTTTGATTACTTGTCAATGATCATGCTTTGATTCAGTTCGCTTGACATGTTTGATATCTGTCATATGCATGGCTTTTACGCTTTCAACTTGAAAAATGATCACCATTGCTTCTGGTAACTAGCTTGTGTAGGCTGAGTGCCTTTGCTATCTGTTACATGCCTTGTGGCTAGTTCATCACATAGATGCAGATATGCAACTTGGACATCTTTATGCTTTAACATGGAAAATGTGCCATAAAAATGATAAAAATCAAAAATGAATGAAAATTCCATGCCTTGTTATGCTTAAGTTGAAAAGATCCAAGTGGGTTTGCTTTGTCGCATTATATTGTTCTGGACTGCTTACCATAGCACTTTGGTATGAACTAGGACAGTATAGTGTATGCCGAGACCAATGTCTTAAGCTTCTGATGGCTCAGTTCTGGCCTAGGCTTGACTTGGTCGGTTAGCATAAGGTTTGACATGCAAATAACCCTTGGCACAAATGACAAAGGAAAATGGAAAAAAAGCCTGAATTTTAAAAGGATAACAAGTTTGCTGAAGCACTTTGTTTTGAACAAATGCTTATCTTGGTAGACATCAGTTAGCTTCTGCATCTCATGCTTTACCTTGCTTGTTTACTAGAGAATGTGGTGATTCTTTTATTTGCAAAACTTGACAAATGCGTGCTAAATGACTTTCTTTAGATATCATCTCTTGCACTGATCATGCCATGTATCTTAGACAGTATCTCCTTTGCTATACCTATTAGATACTGTATTTGCAGTCAATCATATCTGAGAAGCATGCTTTCTACACTCCACCTGCACCCCAGTTGCATTCACTGCATATCTTGAGGGGGAGTTGCTTTTCAGGGGGAGTCTGTGTCTCTTTTGAGTGCTTGATGAGTTCACTTGTCAACAAGGGGGAGAAAATTTGGGATCAGAGTTTGAGGGGGAGTTCTTACTCTGTTGATATCCTTGTTGTTCTGAAATCGCACTCATTTTGAGCTTTTATGTGTTGGTTAACCATAATGACCGGTTCTTGCTTTTGTTTGGCTTTTGGTCATTAAGGTTAAACTTTTACCTTATTTTTCTTCTTCCTTGTTCTCTTGTGTTTTGTTTTCGTGTTTCCACATTTGTTTCATAGGCGCTGAAGAGCTGAGAATTGAGGAGTGTTGACAATGCTCTCATCAAGGGGGAGATTGAGGAGCCATGCTGAATAGTGTGGGCCTCATGGCTCTAGAAGTGATGAGTCATTGTCAACGATAGTCAACAAGGACTGAAGAGAAGAAGAAGATTTGCTGTTTCATGGGCCGCGTGTGACTCAGGTACACGGGCAGCGAGCGACTGTCGGGCAGAGGAGGCTGCGAAGTCGGGCTGGTCCAATCCGGGTGCATGGGCCAGAAGCAGTAGAAGACCCACTAAGCTGTTGACCAGGACTGACTCAGGTACACGGGCGGTGAGCGATTGCCGGGCTGAGAGAGCTGCGGGGTCGGGCCGGCCCAATCCGGGTACCTGGTGCAAAGCTGGTGGAGGCTTTGTCAGTTTCGGCGTAAAACTGACAACCGTTGATTCTGTATCCGACTGTCCAGAAGAATAGCTTCAGGATATGTCATCTGTTACTCTAGGCCCACAGTCAGTCAGTTGTGTCTGTAAAAATACCTAAGGGCAGTAGAGTCTTTTTCTGTATTTTTGAGTCTGTAAAACCCTAAGGGGCTGGTAGAATATTCCTAGTGTTGGGCTGCCTATAAATAGCACCCCAATCCCTAGGGTTTGGACTACCCTTTTGTGCTGAAATCAAATCCTCCCATTGGGTCATTTTTGTCTCTCTTCTCTCTCCTGTGTGCGCCGCCAGGACTGGCTCCTCTCTGTGTATGCATTTTTCTTGCTCAAATCTCTTGGATGCGTAAATGCCTTGGTCCCTGGTGAATTTATTGCTTGCATTTTGTTTGGTTTGGGAAGTTAATGCTTTGGGCACGAGCTGGTGAATTTATCTCTTGGGGAGAAGCTTCTTCTGTTGCTTTTGTTCTTCACGAACTGGGTACTAGTTCTTGCTGTTGCAAGTAGTACTACTTCTGTAGCTACAGTACTTGCTGCCAGCTTTTCACTTTCTATTGCCCAGCTTTTTGATCGAAGCACCATGGAGTAAATGCCTTTTTTACTGTATCTGTGAAGTCATTTTCCTTTGTTCGAAGTCCCTCAGCTCCGTGAGGTAGGCTTCGATCTAACCATACTTGAAGGCTTCGCCTCAGTCTTCGAACTTTGTTTTGTGCTCTGTGTTGCTAAGTTTCGAAGCAGTTTTCTGATTGACAGCATTACATACTTCGAACTTTAGTGCGAAGGGGCTTCGGCCCTATCTGTTCGAAGTCCACACTTCGACAAGTTTCGAAGTTGGGTTCGAAGCTTGTAGCTCAGTTTGACTTCGCACTGTCTTCTGTGTAACGCGTCACCCTTCGCCTCTCTTTTCGGAGCTTGCTCTTCTTGAAGGTAGAGCATTGGCTTCGGACTTGTTTTTCTGTCGCGTGACAGGCTTCGCCTCCTTGTTCGAAGATTGTCTGTTTGTGCGTTGTGTTCGAAGCTTTCTGTTCGAAGGTTGTGCTTCGAAGCTCTCGGTTCAAAGTGTGTTCGAAGTTTTGTCTTCGAAGTCCTCACTTCGAAGCAGGCTCCGACTTTGTCACTTTGCTCCGAAGCTCTTGATTCGAATCTGTGTTCGAAGTCCTGTCTTCGAAGTTCACTTCGAACCAGGCTTCGTCACTGTTTTACTTCGCTCCGAAGTACACTTCGCTTCTTACCACTTCGAACTAGGCTAGACAGTGTCACCTTCGGCATTTCGGACAGACTCCGTCACCAACCTCCGAAGCAGACCTCGACGTGCGAAGGGGGCTTCGCCAAGTTCCGAACAGGAGACAACTTTGGACAGTAACTTCTCTTTTCACTCTATACATACTTAGATCATTTCATTGAGAAGTATAGGCCTGTTACAACTTGTTTATCTGCCTAGTTGCACCACTTTAGGGTTACACTGTTTATCATCAGTTGCTTCTAGGTTAGAAACCTTTAGACTTAGGCCTACTGTCTACTTTCTGCTGCATAGTATTTTTGAGGTGCGTTGGGTATTGGGAACAGGCCATAGATTCGAAAGAATTTTTAAGGCGCCCATTCACCCCCCCCTCTGGTCGCTACTTTCGGTCCTACAACGGATAAACACCCATCACTAATAATGTTACATCACTAACGTGATAAGAGTGATGGAAGACTTACCTGTCACCAATAGAGGTTATTACCCGTTACTAATAGATTTTTTTGTAGTTTTGTTTGTATTTATATCATCTCATATCAAATATACATCTTCTAGTTAATCCTACAACATGCACAGATAATATAATGAAATAACACATTTAATTTTCTTTTAAAAATCCTACAACACACATCTAGTTAATCCATCGGTGAAGTGAAAGTCGTAAATATTGGGTGCGTAGAGAACACACCATTAGCATCGATCAACTTCTATTATTATTAGTGTTTGTAGTAAAAAACAGTGCTCTAGCTAGTAATTGTTCCCTAGCTAGTAGATTAATTACTACCACTACCACTTAAATAACCTTTAGTGATAGATAAAATACACAAGCCACTAATATACCTTCAGTGACGATTATAGAATTAAGGATGTGGCAGAGGCTTGTCAAAATCCAGCGGATGCAGATTTAGATTGGAATAATATAATACAGATTCAGATTCAAATGTGGTATTACTAAAATCCAATAGATACATATTTTTAATATTTCAATCGGATTATCCGGTATAATGTTTGGTAGATAATCCAAAAATTTTGATCCAAAACAACAATATTTCTTAGCAAGTCAACCCTGCTTAATAGCCAATAGGTGACCTAATCGTGATGAACAATACACCTTTAAGGTGGTTGTGGCTACCTTAATCTGTAGCCTATCTCTTCTATTGCCATCAGCTGCTTGTCATCATTGTTGAGCCATGAGTGCACGCATCCCTCACCCCATATGACAGCATTCCTTGGCCTATGACCAATTTCCTCCACTACTAGTCTCCCCTATGCAATGTGCCATGGAGATCTAGTCACATCGCCAAGTCCTGCAACCTCTCTCATGATATCCCCTGAGTCCTACCCTCCTTTGGAAAGTGTTCAAGTGGATCAGTTATTGTTGTTGCTGGTGGCATAATAGATTTTGTCTTGGGTGAGCTGATAGTTTTTACTTCATGCATACAACATGTTGTCCTCATTTAGGGTGCATTTGGTATAGATTCGGATTCCTAGAGAAATATTTTAGATCCATATTTTGTGTAGAAACATTTCTGAAGAGAGACAAAAACACTTGCTAAAACCGTTTGGTGGGTTGTCTAGATTCAGATTCTAAAATGAGAAGAAAGTGGCTATATTGACCAATATACCCTTGGACATATAATCAAAATACATGTAGATTGTATGATACAAATTGGACAATACAACCATATTCAAAATACAACCAAATTGTATGTTATAAATTGACCAATACAACCATTAACAAACATACAAAGAAATTTAGCAAAAACAGAGTACAAATATCAAAGATGATAGATCTGCTAAACACTAGTAAAATCATCGATCACTAATAGTATGAGTTGCACAAAAATCACATTTGTTGACTATATACTAAAAATAAGAGTGGATCATAACATACTGCAATCAACTAGGACAACACATTAAAATTAAGTAACATCAATAACAAATTGGGAATGAGGACCAGGAAGGGAATATAGAATGTTGCAGTGGGGTGGGCAAACAAGATCAACATGAGTCGCATGTTTCGAAGAAGTCAAGATGGATGAGTTTGATGAATGGATTGTTGGGGTGCAAGTTAGGATCGATCGACTCCACGACAGTTCACTAGATCTGAGGAAGGAGGGTCAATCTAGCATGGAGCTTTGCTCCGGCATGAAGGAGGTGGTGCGTCGGCGGTGCTCTAGCATAGAGGAGGCAACATGCCAAGGCAGATAAGGCGACATGTCTAGGCATGGAGTCTGTTGTGTGTGGAGTCTAGGCGTGAACATCGAATGAAAGAGGTGTAATTTCTTTCGAACGAGTAGGTGCGAAGGCGAGAAAATCACTACGAAATCCATTTTCACTGTTTTGATGTTCATAGTACCATCGATTAGCTCTAGGCTATAATCACTTTATGGACATAATAGGTTGTTTGTCAGTGATTCTATTATACTGCCAAATGCCTCCTTAAACAACAACATGCCCAGAATATAGATAATACGATATATTAAGTAGTTCATCCTGCACTAGTCTTCAATTTCGGTGATACATCATCGTGTCCATATCTACAAACCTAAAGGATAAAATAACACTCAAAATCTATACTTGAACATCCATGAGACTACTAGATGAACACCTTTACTAATCTCCTCATAAAACTCTAGAAACTTGAAACCCAAATTTTCTAAAAAAAATAGCTAAGATCATGCTTACCCATTGTTCTAGCCATAACTTATAAACCGATAAAACAAACATAGGCATATAAAGGATCAGACTATTTTCCCTTTTTTGGTCCAATGACTAGTGTTAGTGACTGTTATAGGTGTTTGTGTACATCCACAAGCTTCTAGACTTTATGTTAGTCAAGTAAAGCTTCGTCTTGGTACTCTTAGCATATCAGTGGTGTCTAGTTGTCTTAGTGATTATCAAGTCAAGTGATTTATCTTGGAGAAGATTGTGGAAGATCCAGACAATGTGTAAGGTCTAGAGCCCACATACCTAGAGTGGAGAAGAACTACCATAATGAGAGCACCAATGCCCTGTGAGATGCAAGGAGCTACACCTTAGATATAGAGTACCCTAATGAGGACTAGTGGAGCTTGCCAGTTTCCGATACCTTAGGAAAAAGTTGCACGTCAAGTTTCTATTTTTTTTCTCTTTCTAGCTCTACAATTGCGTAGTTTCTATTTTTTTTCTCTTTCTATCTCTCCAATTGCGTGTTTGAGTGTTGTCTTCTCTTTGTTATTTCAATACCAAACCTTAGAACACTCATTTGAAAGTTATGCATCATAGCTGCACAATTAGTTTTACCCCTACCTAGGATATCTTATCTTTGATCCTTTTAGTGCTCATGGTGATTCTCTACTCTTCTTTTATCGGTATTTCAAATAGCAATGAGTTTATCAACAATATTTTGGTGGGAAGATACTTGTGACTTACAAGAATGGCGTGTAAGTTACTTAGGTAGTGTTTGGTTTGGTGTATGATGAAGAATGGATTAGGATAATTGGGAACCATCTCGTTCAGAAAAAAATCAGTACCATACGGTTCAACATCTATAGAAAATATTCTGTTTCTGAGGATCGTTTGGTTCCACTCGATTCAACCTCATCCCTCAAACCAAACAACAGTACCACCCTATATCCAGGAACCATTTCATTCCATTCCTCCTCGTACAGGGAGCCAAACACTACCTTACTTAAGCTCAAGGATGACTATTAACAAAATATTAATGGTTACAACAAACATCTCAGAAAAAAAATCTAAAAGTCCGTGAATAATTTGCTCGTAAATACACACGACAAACAAGATCAACTCTTTGTCGATTTAGGTATCATTTAACGGCTGATGTTGGATCATGCAGGTGAAACTGAAAAACTGTACCTAAGCACCTCCCTGCCTTCCCCCACCCCCACCTGACCACACAGCCATGTTTGCTCTTTCACTTATTGTAAGGGATGGGTGGTTAAATTTGTGTAGGTGGTAGCAAACACCAGATGACTTGACTGACGCTTTCCTTTCCGTGACATTTACTCTTAGTCAGATGATTCTGAGCCATAGTCAAGCATTTCTTTTATGTTTAACTTGATTGATGGTCCCATTGATGAGCACAAGTATGCCGTTTTCCAGTATATCCCCTTTGCACCAGATGGTTTGTTCCTCTCGATGGAGCGCTGTAAAGATATAGCAGAAGGCAAATCAGCATAGATTTTCAGTTACATTAACAAAGATCTTTATAGGAGCAGATATCTTACAACAACAGCCATGAAGTTTGAAATAAGGTCTTCTTCAGAAAAATCAACCTTCCCAAAGGGAATGTGAGCAATCCCTGTCTTGTCAACTCTGTATTCAACTTTACCTTTCTTGAACTCTTCAATAGCCTGAAAACATTTCCACATACCACAGTTCACTTAATCAACCTCAACAGTCTCCAATGACAACTTATTGTTTCAAGCACAATATACAAATGGTTTGGTTCCATACTAATGAATAATTCCTAATTAAATGATAAATAGCAACCTTTTTACATAGGGAAGCATGAAAATAACATAACATGTCTGGTCCACAAGTTCAATTATTCTTGAAAGCTGGCACAAATTTAATTTGAAGACAATAATTACAGACACTCATGGAGGGTTTGGCAAGATTAAGAAAAAAACAAGTTGCCTTTTTCATTTGAAAATAGTGCAATATGAGCATTGATCAATTATTATCACCATGAATGATGCAAGGTTACATGTGTATATTGCAGCCTTGAATTTGTATTTAATAAAGTAGCCAAAACTTTCTAAACCTTCCTTTTAGGAATGCAAGACTAAAAAAAATCCATCCTTTGCCTACGACATGTCTGAGAATTGAACACAGAATCAAGAGTACTATACAAGCTAGCAACATACCAGGAGTTTTGTCCCAGAAATGGTGAAATGCACCTATGAACTAAGTACTGAGATCATATAAATAGACAATTACTCACCTTTCACTGAGGATCTCAATAACCAACCAACAGAGACACAACAAACAAGTGATAGTGTCAATAAATACAGTGATACATAGAATTTCCACTGTACCTGAGCTATGTTTGGAGAAACAGTGCCAGCTTTGGGGTTAGGCATAAGTCCTCTTGGTCCTAGAATCTTTCCCAAGCTGGCAACCTGTGAAACTCAACATCAATATCTACTGAAGCAGTAGCAAACTATGAAACATCCTTTAATCATGCAGGTCTTGTAATAGACTAAGGGCTTGTTTGGGAGCCCACATTCCCCACAATCTTGGCCCTTTGCCCGTGGATGGGCCGGGATTTTAAACTAAAATCCCAGCCCAACCACAAGCCCTAACAGGGAACTGTACATGTTGTAGGACTGCATTCGACGAATGAATAAATTCAAGACTACAGAACTTGATTTGTTATATCCAGTCTATTTTCTTTCAATGAACCGAAATATTCAGAATAACAGTACAACACACAGCAAATGTCAGAGTTACCTTACAAGGAGATTGATCACATAGGGCAGGTAAGGGGAAAAAACATAACTATATGTTGCATGACTTCGTGGTTCTTAATTATACTAAAAATGTAACATTCATTTTTATTTGGGACACATATGGAGCATATGGACGGAATATTTACAACTTTGCATGAAAAAGAGAACCTCCGCATGCCAGGAAATGTTTTAAACACGAGTCATGTAGCTAACATGATACCTTAGGCATCATATCTGGTGATGCAATCAACTTGTCAAACTCCATAAATCCTCCTTTTATTTGATCAATCAGGTCATCTCCACCAACAATATCAGCTCCTGCAGCTCTTGCTTGATCTATCTTCTCTCCTGCAAGGATATTGTACATCACCATTACACAGTGCTAGTGACTTGTGAACCACTTTGTACATGCACCAACTTTATGGACACAATAAGGTGGAAGGCAATGAAGTAATACAAGAGAGTTTGAAAGACATGTTCAGCTCATTCAGTTGACAATTACCCAGCTACAGAAATAACCAATTAACCATCACTCCAGATCAAAAGCAACACACTTGACTGATGTCTTATGCACAGAGAGGAGGAGAAACATTATAATCATATATAGTATTCAATCTTCCCTCAATAACAAATTACAACCAAACAAACTGTTTTATGATTAATTTTAAACCGTGCAATTCTGTCAGAAAAAACTAAAAAATAATGTAAACATGATTAAGATCAAATATGCACCCATCTAATTCAAGTAGAATGTAAGCTCATGAGTTACAAATGCTGGAATTGGAAACAACAGACTTCCACACATTCGTATACTAACATATAATTTCACTGCATGACAGCATGATTCCAAATTAATGAACTACTCAACTGCTAAACACCACATGATCCGGCAGATCAGGCAGACAAATTATACATGAATAAAACAGTTAGAAGGGTGGTTCAACTAATCCATGCACGAGACACTGCAATCGAAATGGATTCTGCAATAACAATCTCCGAAATGCAAATGCAATCCACCTTGTGTGAGGACTGCAATCTTCACTGATTGTCCCGTCCCCTTGGGCAAATTCACCTGCACATCATCACGGAACCAAACCAATTAGTCAAACAATGATGGATAACAGCAAGGAAGAAGCAAGAATGGCTTTGAATACCGTGGCGCGGAGCTGTTGATCGTTGTACTTGGGGTCGAGGTTCATGCGGAAGTGCGCCTCGGCCGACTCGACAAAGCGGGCGCTGGCCATTTGTTTCATCAACGAGATGGCCGTGGGCACGTCGTATTCCTTCTTGCTCTCCCTCAGCTTCTGTATCTCCAGGAATCGCTTCGACCTCGTCTGCAAACCCGTCAAAAGCAACGCATCGTCATTTTCAATCCAAAATCTACACGAACACGGGGGCAGAGCGCGCGCAGGGGGGCTCGTGTCATACGCGGTCGCGCTTGAGCGGGAGGGCGGCCTTGCCGGTGCGCGGGCGGGTGGGGGGCGTGAACGCGGGGCCGCGTCCGCCATCGTAGCCGTCGTCGTAGTCATCGTCGTCGTACTGCGCCGGCGCCGGCTCCTGCTCCTCCTCTAACACGGCCCCTTGCGGGTCCGCGACGGCGGCGACGGCGGGGCGGCGGAACGCGAGGAGCAGCCGCGGGTACGCGCGTAGCGACGGCACGGAGGTGGGGAACAGCACCCCCGAGGAGCACTGCGAGGCCGTGTTGACCGCAGCGCCCGCGGCCGGCGGCGCGAGGAGCGACGAGGCGGAGGCTGCGGCCATGGTGGGGGCGGGGGCCGGGGTGTGGGGGGAGGAGATAAGCCGAGCAGGAGGGGATAGAGAGGAGGAATAGCCGAAGTGGCCGCGTCAGCGAGGTTATGTGCGCGCGCGGGCCGCGCCCCGGTCCCTGATAGGGCTATCGCCCCGCGGGGAGAACTCGTGTCGTGTGATTTGGCTTAGCCGAGCCGCGCGGCGCGGGTGCCAAGTGCGAACTCGCGCGCATGCGGTGGCCGGTTGGTCGGGTGAGAAAACCGGCGGTCACCGGCCAGTCACAGCCAACTGGTCCGATGACAGATGACATTGCAAAATTATTTAAAATTCGAAATTCATAGGTCGAAAACTAATGTCCGGTTCTGGGTCAGACTGGCTAGAATACTTTAGATTTAAATTTAATATTAGATATTTAATTTCAAAATTTGGTTAATTTCTTACATTTGTGATTTTTCACCGGTTATGGACCGGTAACCTTTATTGAAATTCGAATACTTCTCATATAAGTGACAAGTCAGCTACACCGCGTCCCTGCAGCTCAGGATTGCATGTAGGAACATTTCGTTTGGCTCGGGCGAGACGCTCCTGGGAGAGATGCGCGCCGAGGAGCATGGGGCAGCTGAACAGGTGTGTGGACGCCACACGGTGTGTCCATACTTGCTCTCTCCGGTATAAAAATATAGGTCATTTAGTACATAATTTTTAATATTAAAAAGTGATTAATTAGATGATATTTTTTATTTATCCACATTAAATAGCATGCAGATCCTTTTATATTCAGCGATCTCTTTCTATTTCAGTGGGTAGTAACCAAACTTGTTATTTCTATTTCGGTAATTATTCCGATTTGGCTCTTCGAATAAAATATTTTGGTCCCGGTTGATACCAGTGTATAATTTTAAGGTCTAATAAAATAATATAAATATATATATTTGAATATGTTGATATCTAAAATATATTGTATAGCTTGATACAATATAATATATAGTACACATATCAAAAAAATCAAAATATAATTTTAACTGAAAAGACCGGTATTGACCAGAATGAGCGCTATAGGCCGATATTAGCCGGTATGAGACTAGTATTGATCAGAAGGCCGGTATGAAACTAGTATTGATCAGAATAGTCGGTATTGACCGGTATTAAAACCAAAACGGTACACATGGTAGGTAGTAGTTTGAGTGGCAGAATGGGTACACATCGGCCATTTGGGACTACCGAAATGAAATTGACTACCTTGATAGTGAGACAAACTTTGAAGCACTAGTGTTCGATTCCTACAAATTAAATTGCATGTCGAAACAATGCATTTTATGTGACTTTAATAAAAATTATCGGAGGAAGTATAATACTATTCCCTCCATTCACGAATGATATGTACATAAGGGTGTGTCACCGAGACCAAGAAACCGTAATTTTCACCGTCGATCGGTGCAAAAATTTGAATACATCGTTTCGTTTTCCCTGCCATAGCCCATGATTAATTTATTTTCATGAAAAAACTGATTTAGCAATAACGATGCATTGAATAGTCACGCTGGAAACCAAATAGTCAAACATAATGCTTTATTTATTGATATATCTTAAAATAATTATACCATAATAACAATGTTTTGTATTTGTAAACATAAATAATTACTTCAATAGTAATAAAATTATCTACAAGATGCTAACACTATTTGTAATCCAGATCTTATGAAATAATAGTGTGTGTCTGTGTGTATCATTACCAGAAGCTACCAATCATGTCTCACATTCATGAAGAAGGATGCAATTTGACCGCAAATTCTCTGCATCCTGGAATGATCCTCACCAATATCACTGTTAGCGTAAAAGAATAGCCTCGAAAAGTTAGCTCAAAGATAAAGCTAAGTTCGCACTGGTTTAAGCTTCAAGAGGGATAATAACCTTACGTCCAGTTCAAAGTATATTCTTATGCAGAGTTATGGGTCCCTATTACAGTAGCAAGGGTAGGTATTTATAGGCAAAGATATAATAGAAAAGTATTATTTTGTCCTCTAGTTACAACCATGTTGACGCCGATATTTGGTAAAGCCCAAGCCCACTAAAAATACCGCATGGTTAACAGAAGTCAAAGAGGTCCGGTCAAGGAAAGTCAGGGAAGCATGTCCATGCTGTTACAAGATGATCGGACGCATAAGAAGTCAATGGAGATAAGGCGCAAAAAAGAATGTGAAGATTATCCAGAATCGGTTAAGATAGAGTACTTTGACGACAAGTCTCAAGACTATAAATATGTACCCCTAGTTAGCTTAGAAAACACATATCTGTCAATCAACTACTCGGCGCATCGCCACCCTTGGCTTCTAAGGTTTATTCCGGTGGGGTTCAACACTCAGAGCTGGGCTGCATCGTTTTGATCTCCGGCCAAGAGGTGAGCCCCGCTACCCCCGATGTCTGTTCCGATTAGACCAATATCCTCACAGCTGCATCAGATTGATCTCTTGATATGAACGTTGAAACAGTACGGTCATCGGTTGTTCTCGGTATATTAGCTAGGTCTAAGGTTGTATCAGTTCATTTTGATCTCTTAGATTGATGTGATTTAGGTATGATAGTTTGAGGCTTCATCGGTTAAGTCTGACATCTCTTGCTATTGTATCTCTTACATGTTGTATACCGTTCATCTAAATAAAGCATGACTGATTCTTCGATATATTATTAAGATCATCGTGACTAGCTACTTTCTTAGTTAGGTCTAATCTAGTTATTGTGATGATTTTCATGATATAAACATGTTATCTAACATGTTTTATTTATTTCTATCGGAGTACAAGCCGACGGGTTATCCTCGATTCCACGTTACATCTTATAAGTTATCGGAAAAGCACTCATCGGCCTGTGTGGTTAACTGTTCATCTTATCGGCTGATGGCACGCTTGCTCGATTGCTTCAACCCAGGTCATCATCTTTATGGCCGATCGACATGATATTCCACGAATATCCCATCCTCATCGCGGTCATCGGCTCGATAGCTGATAGGCCATGCTACTAATGCCATATTTTTTGTTCCCTTATCAGTTGTAGGGTCAAACTGATTGGCACGCCTTGAACCCTTTTTCTAAGAACGTAGGACATGCACTAGAGTGAAGCATATCTCTCAAGCCACACGTGTCAAAATGTGACAAAAAAACACACCAACAAACCATTATTGTGGACTTTGTACACAAGACCTCGTAGGGGTAGAATAGTAAAACCAAGTGTGAACACAACTGAAATGCAAACGTCTTGTCATATATTGTGGCATGCCTCTAGGAAGGAGACTCTTCAAAGCCGAGGTGGTCCTTCAGGATCCTCCGGATTTCATAAGAGTCTCTAGATGCCTTCGCAACGTACTTTGAAGCCTTGGTAGCGGAGCCTCGTACCTTCCTCTTCTAAGTACCCTCCAAAACAATTCGTTTAATTATAATGTGATGGGATTGTTTTCCCCCAACAATAGACCCTCACATATTTCTCTTCGAGACTCTTGGTATTGGAGAAAAGTCAATATGCACAAGCAAAATACAAATATCATGCTGCGATAATACACGAATCTTGCCCCGAGAGAGCCACCTTGGTTTGATTTTGTTTATTACCATGCCCCAATAGGTCACTTCGAAAGTTGCGTACATAAGTGGTCATTGCTAAAGTAATTGATCGCATGCCTTGAGCAACCAAATGCTGCCTCGAGTAACCAAATGCCACCTCGATGGGACGACGTATCAAAATCCCAATCGTCACCATAATCTTAGGGTCTCATTCCTGAAAGTTTTTTTACCTTGGGCACGTATGTTAGTGACGGAGGGTGAAGTAGACGGTGGTAAAAAAGGCCAACGCACGGAGTCTTGTGATACAAGTCTCATGATATATATAAATAGGGTATTTCTGTCGCTGTGAATTTTCACGCCTTCAATCTTTCCAAACTTTTTCCACTTGTCTTCAAGCTTTGGCAATCTCCTTTCGCGCCCTTGTTCTTTGTGACCTCGGAGCCTTAAAAATGACTAAGGAGACCTCCAAGAGTTTGAGTTCACCAACCTCGTCTAGTTCTCATCATCAGCAACAAGCAGCGGCGGCAGTGGTGATGCAACGGGGCCTTAGGGCTCTAAAAAACTATGGTCCCCATGACCTAAGGCCTCCATCAGATAAATACACGAAGAAAACAAGAGTCTTAAAGAAGTCCACTAGAACTGAGAAATCGGTGAAGGTAGTGCTTCAAGGGAGGATGAGCCTAGAGTGGACGTTTGGATCCTAGGGATGAGGTCATTCCGGCGCCGCGGGATGGTGAAGTGGTGGTCTTAGAATCCTTCTTCGAGGTAGGCCTTGGCTTCCCATTGTCAACCCTTCTTCTAGAAGTGTTGCGGTTATACCACTTGGAGTTGCCACATCTTTCTCTGAATGGCATAGCCCACCTCATAATCTTTGAGTGGGACTTTCGGGCCAAAGGATGCGAAGGTCAAGCGAATGTTTTCATGGTTATGCACGAAGCTAGCTGCCAACCCAAGAAGCGATAGAGTGAAGATTGTACAATGAAGCTACTGGCTTATGGAAGCATTAACTTCAAACTTCGCCAAGATCTCGAAGCCTTCCCCGAAGAGAAGGCCTCGTGTGTTCAAGGCCCCACCTCGGCCAAGATCTCCACCACCTCCGATCGTAACAACACCAACTTCAGGTTCCCGGGCTGAGACTATGGTGGTCGATACGACCGCGGCAACCACAAAACTTGCTCTGCTAGCTGGCAAGACCTCTTCCACTAGGTCCCTCAGAGAGTCAGGGGAAGATTTCCCCTGTATGTTCAAGCAAGCAAGGAGCCCAGAGCTGTTGCCGCTTGTCCCTAGCAAAGGTATATTTCATTGCCTTAGAATCAGTGAGGCCACAACCCACTGTCTTTCCTTTTGGCTAATATTTAAATATGCTTGATATCTTTAGGTGCTTTAGTGGTGGCTAGCCTGAAGGGCCTAAAGAACGAAGATGAAATGGCTAAAGTGGAGAATAGAGACCCTATTACCGTAGAAGATGACTCAAAGAAGGGGAGTAAAGCCCACTCCGAGGAGGACTCAGAAGCAAGCCACCGACGAGTAGAAGATTCATCACAATGGGTGATTTGAAGCCCTGGGGATGCAGCCACGATATTGGTGCGACTTCCCATGCTCTGGCCCTTTGTGACTCCTAGTGCGAACACTCAAGCAATGGTGGAGCCCTTGGCTTAGGCCGCTCGTGACGTGGGCCAATGTGACTGAAGGAACAGTGCCCAAGAAAATTCCGGTTGGATCAGAAGTTCCGATTTGGAATCAGAAGTTCTGATTATTTTCTGAATTGGAAACTGAGATCTCAAATTGGAAGTTCTGGTAATTTATTGTTTACAAAACATAGAGATCAAATCAGAAGTCACAATATGGTATCAGAAGTTCCGATAATTTCTAAATTAGAGACAAAGAGTTGAAACCGAAAGTTTTGATGCGTATCGGGAAAATTGCACTGATCGGATGTTCCAATAGGAGGTATCGGATGTTCCGATGATTCCTGGAATTGTGACCCGAGATCCTTGATCGGAAGTTTTGATCTGAGGATAGGAAGTTCTGAGATAGGCATAATAGATTGGATCTGTTAGGTCTCGAATTGTATGAGACTAGGGGCTCTTACCTTTATATAAAGAGAGGAGGAGGTCTTGGACATCGAGTTATTCATAGTTTAGATTAGATCTAAAACCTAGCCACCAAGAACTCCTCCTCTCCTTTTCTTGATCTCAAGAGTTGAGATTGAGGCTTCTCCCATTTCTCACGAGCGGTGCTAGCACGCTGGCGTGGGAAGGATCTCATCCCTGTATGTGTGGTCTCCGTGGATGCGTTGCTCGAATAGCGACATTCATCGTTTTCTTCATGTGGACATCGCCGTCTTCACCAATTGGATCACCGGGGAATGGCCGGAGCAAGGCAAGGATAAGTGAGGACACGCTTCCCCAATATCTTCTTCTACTGCACCTAGCACGTCTTGTGCTAGAATGTACCGATTCATGATCCCTCATGCGCATGGTTCTTGGGCTTTAGGGCAAAATTTTTGAAATTGCCAGCTAGCGTAACTTCCCCATTCCTCAACAATGGTATCAAAGCCTACGTGCGTAGTGTTCGATCTGGATCCCTCATGTATAGAGATAGTGAATCCGATCCACGCGCATAGTACTCGACTTTAGGGTGGACTCGTTTTACCGTGGACCGGAGTCTGTTTTTAATCCAAATAAAATTTCAGAAATATTTTTAAATTTCAAAAATTCATAACTACTATAATTCCAGAATGTTCACAAAAATATTCTCTACATGATGAACTACTATAATTGCACTATTTGTACTATTTATTTTACTGTTTTGATTTATTTGTTCTCGTTGTGTGTGCTAAATAGAGTTTGATGTCGTCGAAGAGCAAGAACCCCAATTTGAAGAGCAGTACTCTCAAGTTGAGTATGGAAAGTCACAAAATCCTCCTTGAGCATGTTGAACCCATGTTTTCAAATAATATTGCTACAACACATACCTATACATGTTAGAATGAACATGAAACTGTATAGTTATTGCTAGATGATTTCCTTGATGTGCAAACTCAAGCCATGCTTTCTACCACTTCCCTTTGTCGCCTTATCAAGTTTAATAGTTAGTGCTCTAAGTACTAGCACACTTGCTTAGCTTCGCTTGTAACAATTATAGACTTACCTAGTTTGAGTTCTATATTCCTTATCAATATGTCTCATCTCATTGTTATTCTAAAGTGAGGTTCTATCTTTTAGAAATGGTTAAGTTATAAGCATAGTGGGTTCTGGGTGCAAGCTAGGTCATTGGTGGTCACACCCGGGGCACTATAATGACTAGTCTACGGGATCTGTTACGAAGCCAAATCGTACTAACCACAAGTCTAGTATGTAAGACCTAATCTAGAGTATGGGTCGTTTTAACATGATGCCGAGTGGAGGAGGAAAGTTCATCAGTTAGGAGACTCCTTGGGATGTCTTGTACTGACAAGGTACAAATGGGGGTCTACGTCTACCAGTCGGGATCTGCTCATGTCTTTTCGGGTGAGATTCTAGTGGAGCATCGACGAAACCTAGTGTGGTTGACCTCGTGTTGAACCGACTGTAACGCCTAGAATTTAACAATTCCAGACTTTATTGAATTTCCAAAGAAAAACAATAAATATAAAATTTTCATCACACGACCACATCTCACGACAAACAAAATATAGCTCCCAGGCTATTTTATTACACTAAAATAGTAATAAAAAGAAAAAGTCTTGGCGATAAACATCTTTCTCCCGGACTCGCATCCTTGATTGGGACAGCTACACCAGACCTCTGTCTTCATAGAACTCGTCGTCTAAAAGTTTTAATCAACGGGGGTGAGTACAAAAGTACTCAACAAGCTACCAAGAAGGCAATAATAATGCAAGATGATAACAAAGGAAGGTAATGGCCCAAAGTGTGGAAAAATACATTTTTACTGTTAGGCATTTAATGTAATCAAGTTATTTGTATAGAAATTAAATCATGAGTAATGCATTATCTTCTAACTCGAGGAGTACAGTCAGACCTCCTCGCTCAATAGTCCTTACATGTTAGATCATCATGCAACACTCATAAATGTAAACTAACTGTGGGATGTCACGCCACCCTCCCTCGACCGTGGGCTCGGCTTTTCAAAAAGATTTAAACTCTTATCAGAGTTGTACTACTGTACCCACAAAGCACTCATCCCTGCACACCACGGTGTGTTTAGATGACCCAAGTTATAGGAACTCATGCCAAAACCTTCAGCATGAAACGCTCCAACTCAATAACACCCACTCAAGGTTTCGCCAGTGTGCCAGCGCACTGGACCAATGTCGCGCCCCCCTTTTGTACCTCCTCGGTACAAGTCACCCGCAGGTGCTACTTGCCTCCTCCAAATGGTGCCTCAAGTTGGAACGTCCCATACCTCTAGCTAGGACATACCCACTAGACTTGTGGTTAGTACGGAAGTTCTTTGCAACGGATCCCATAAATTAGTCCTTATAGCGCCTCGGGTGCGACTACCTAATGCCCTCGCTTGCACCTAGAACCCATCATGATATCATACTTAACCAAAACTCCATGACCAACAGAATACCAGAGATGAGAGAAATAACGGGAATCATATAGTAGAATCCGAGTATCTACGACTCATTTTTAGCCTATAGCAGTTGTGTCGATACATTGGACACTATCTAATAATACTAAATATAATAGTGATAAGGAGTTTAGGCTCAATAGCATGGCTTGGGTTTGCACATCATGATCGGGGATCTAATAATTATAATGTAAGGCATTTAATTTGACTAATGCATTTATAACCTATGGATTTTAGCGATATTTAAATAAAACTAGGTTCAATATGCTAAAAAATGGGGTGGTGACTTGCCTTGTTCTACAAATGATGTAAGGGGAACCTCGGGGAAATATTCCGGCTCCTTGACGGCGTATAAATCTTGTAGGCACACAAAACGAGAACAAAAAACAATTAAAAAAATAAAATAAACAGTACAAACATTTCAATTAAATTGATTAAAGTTGTAGAGAACAAAAAGAGGGATTTTCTGGAATTTGAATGGAGAAATTTGGAGTTAAAATGAAGGAGATATGAATTATTGAAGTTTAAAATGAATTCTGGAATTATTTTTAATTTTTAAACAGACTCCGGTCCACGATAAACCAAGTCCACCGTGAACCCGGGTACTGTGCTGTGCAACGGATCCATCGTAGTCGTTGGATCATGACCGGATGGACGCGGGCGAGGAAGGTAGGTTAAGTGGAAAACAGATGATCGAGATCATCCGATACCGGTCAACGGTAGTCAGAGGGAATCTGGGCGCTCGGTTCCCTATTTTAATCTTGGCCGTCGGTTTGGGATCTGGCGGTGGTGATCGCATCCGGCATGCGCACGGGGAATCTGGCACGAAGCCTTCGTCTTCGGCGACGGTAGAGCACGGCGGTGAGCACAGTGGCGACGGCGAGGGCTGACGGTCCAAGGTAAGTATAGAAATGGAAAGATGATAGGCATGCGGTCATTTTGGTACCAGAGTTGAGGCTCGGGGATGAGTGGTCGTGGACGGCGACGAGCGATGGCAATAGAGGTGTTCGGGTGGATGACGACGACGACGACGTTCTGGCGTCCTTCAACTGGATCGGAGATGTGGCTGAGGTCGGGTAGGCGTCGGGGATCACAATGGGGTCATCGTCGAGGTGGGCGGTGGTCTCCGGCGTTGGCGAGCGTTGGCTGGAGGTGAAATAGAGGCGGTGGGATAGAAGAGGGCGTGGAGCGCTCGAGTTGCGGTGGAGGTGTGATTTCTGGATGCGGGAGGTAGAGGGGGCTTTATAGGGGCTCATCGGTGGATAAAAGGAAGGCGAAGAGAAGGAAACCGAGAGGGTTTCCAAGTTTGCGCCGGCGAGGTTGCCATACATGGCGATCCGGTGAACCTAGATGGGATCTAGCTCGGGTTCCAGGGAAATGATCGCCGGAGATCGAGGAGTGCTAATCTAGGGTCAATTTGATGGAAGGGGACCGACGGCGGTGGATTGCACGTGCTAGGGTTTCGGTCGGTGAATAGTGCGGTGATTTGGGGAAAAATTCCATCGGGGAAGAAGATAATGACATGTGGGGTCGGTTGCCAGCAGGCGTCAGCGAGGGTACGATGCTGACAGGCGGGGGCCACTGGGCAGAGGGAGGAGGCGGGCGCAGGCGCGCGGGAGATGGCGCCGACAAGCGGGCCAGGGGTCATAGTGAGGGAGTGGCGGGACGTGGGCGCACGCGGGTGAGAAGAGGGGAGGGACTGACAGGTGGGTCCCAGACGTCAATGAACGCAAGAGTTGGGCTAGGCCGGCCTGGAGAGGGAAAGAAGTAAAATCTTTGTTTACTTTATTTTAATTCTTCCTTAAGATTTTGTAATCCTTGATTATTTTCCACCATTTTGTTATTAATTTATTTAAAATTTTAATTTTTTTCCTTCAATTTAATTTATTTAAAAAATCAAGGTGTTACACCGACTCATATGAAAGGTTTTGGCATAAGTTCCTTCGGGGTGACGTGGTGTCATCATGACACACTTTGGTATGCGGAGTGAGTGCCTTGTGGGTAAAGTTGTACACCTCTGATCAAAGTCTAAACTTTTCGAAAAGTCGTGCCCACGGTTAAGGGCGAGCCTAGTGATGTTCTCCGCAGTTAGATGTTTATGCAAGTCTGAATGATAAATTGTGTTGGGATGGATTGAAAGTGCGGGTTGGCACATGTGTGCAACTCGAGGTAGTGGGAATCTGGATTGTTGTGTACATTATTGTTCTAATGTTGATATCATCACTGCTTAATAACTGAAAACCTGCTTTTATGAAAATTCAAGCCTAGATTATGCCTTTGATATTAAACCTTCATTATGTGTTTTTCCGTGGCCTGCTGAGTACATTATTACTCACCCCCGTTGACAAAAACCTTCAGATGCTGCATATCAAGACGACGGTTTGGAGTAAGCTGTCCCATGTCCTAGTTGAGGATGAAGATGTGGGCCACGATGTTCGTCGAGACACTTTTATTATTTTAGCCTTTGTCATGTAATAATTATAGCATGTGAGCTATAATTTGCTTATTGTATTTGCGTTGTCATGTGATGAACATTTTGTAAGATTGACTTTCTTATTGAGATTCAATAAAGCTGAAATCGTACAAGATGGTATCAGAGCCGACTCGACTGTAGGAAGCTAAAATGGACAGTCGTTAGGACTTATTTGCAAAACTTTGAAAATTAGTACTTGTGAAAATTTACTTCTACTTATAGTCCTTGTCTTGTCTTACTTTATTTTATTCTAACAATGTTATGGACTTAGAAACTATTTGTAGAATGTCGACTATTTCGCCTTCTACCCAGCACAACTTCTGCAGGCACCTTGGAGTTTTCGTCCGAGATTTGTGAGTCCTTGCAAGAGTTTTGGAGTTTGAGGATGAGCCAACGTTCGAGGGATTCTTCCTCAGGGCTGGAGGGATCGCTGACGATACATACGTGGTGACTATCACACTCTTCGATGCTGTAGAGCTGATGCTATTCCACACTACCACCACCATAGCTTCGGGGTTCAAGACAACTTGCTAGGAGGCAACATTGCAGATGGTCGTAGATCTTCGCCATATCTTCGATGACCTCCTTCGTGACTCCTCTTATCGTCACCTTCCATCCTAGGAGCAGGGTGCTCACCGTAGCACCTACCAGGGCTCGTCATCGGCCAGTGACCCTGTTGGAGCCTAAATGCTTCATCTACTATTTGTGATGGATGACCTCCACACCGCTTCTCTACGTCGCCTCAACGAGAAGGAGGTCAAGAACCACAACTTGAAGACCGAGATCGACGAGCTTTGACGCTAGATGCATGAGTCCCAGACCTATCTAGAGTCGCTTTGCCCCCTGTCCCAGCATCAAGAGGACCGCGAGGAAGGTCACAGGTCATCCGTGTAGGAGGGACCCCACTCTCTCTGAAGGCATTCACTGAGTGTAGGTCCCGAGGGAGGAGCCGCAGGAGCCGATGGAGCCTGAGCTGTCCGTTGGCGAAGCGGAGAGCACTTTCCACGATATCATGTGAGGCCCTTGGGAGGCCTTAGAATGCTAGCTTCTGTTGATTGCTAGTTTTCTTGTTAGTTATGTTGTTAGTGTGTTGGCATGTCCCCTGGCAACTAGTGTAGAGAACGTGCAAGAATAAGAGCTGCAATGTTTAGATCAAAACTTGTTATCTTTTATTTCAGAAGTAAAGAAGCTAGCTTTTGAAGAAAATTTTCCCTCTCTTTATTTTTCTAAGACTTTGCTACTTTTGCTTGGATGGAATACTAACCTTCATATAAAGATGGTGACCAACCCGACCAACGTCCTAGAGGCCAGCAACACCCAAGACAACAACCTTGCGACTGAAGGAAACATCAACAACAATATTCAGAAGGGAGTAGCAGTGCCCACCTGGGGGCGCCACTGGTCCACGTTAGGGAGGTCCACTGCTGGCATCGGGACACCCAACACTAGTAGAAGCCATGGCAAATCAGAATAACTTGATCACTGCTCTACTTTCTCAAATGCAACGGCAGCAAGTCCAACTCCAGTAGCTGCAATAGTAGGCACTAGTTTATGATCAAGCCCTCAACCCACCTGCACCTGCTCCAGCACCCGCTTCATAGCTATCAGAGTTTATTCATGTCAGGCCCCTATCTTCTCCGGCACCACCAACCCCATGGAGGCAGGGGATTGGCTTTGGCTATTACCAAGAAGCTAGATCTTTTGTCGTGTTCCGATCAGGAGCGAGTGGCCTTTGTTACACATTAGTTGCATGAACCCGATGCAGAATGGTGGGACAACTTCAAGGAAGCTCAGTTGGCTAACCACATAGCCACTGGGCTAAGTTCACAGTTGCATTTGGGGCCACCCATGTGCCTATTGGATTAGTAGAACTCAAGAAGAAGAAGTTCTGTGAGCTACAGCAGGGAAGCAAGTCAGTGACTGAATATCTGCATCGCCTAGTGCGATA
>JAAALK010000284.1:23689120-23828041 GCA_019279435.1 Zizania palustris
TTTGGTCACGGACCGATAAGCCCCAATCTCCTCGATGTCATTGTTTTTACTTCCCTCGATATCACCACAAAAGTTGATCCCTTCTCCTTTTGCTCCAATCCCTCTCACCGTCTTGACACCAAGTCCAGTGGAAGCTGGTAAAAATATATTTCGATTCACAATAAACAAATTGGCCCTATTGGCGTGTGAGAGCACGTTGCCTTCCTCAATCTTTGGCTCGAGAGGTTCCTTTTCTATGGATCCACCCTCGGGCTTACTTTCCATCTTCAATTCATGGTAGAGCAACTAGATTCCAATGTAAAAATTCCTTTAGGTCGATACCTTCTTGGCTCTCTCTACCTCCTCATTCACCAGGCCTCAGCTTGGTTATTGGCCGGTGAGGAAGTGGGCCATCTTTGTTTTCCTTGGTGGTTTCTTCAGCTTTGGCTCCATGTATATACAACCGAAATCTCTTCTGGCCCTCCTTTTGACCTCCTCCAATTCCCCTCTGATTACCCTAAGTCCGCCCAATCGACCACTCGTCGGTCTACGTCTTTGGGCGAGGCAGTTGCCTGGCATGAGGGAACGAAGATGTCCACTAATCTCTTGTCCCTATGGTTCAAGGCTTTTTATTGTGGTTTCACTCGTGACCATGTAATATGGTTTGCGTACTCATCCTTGGAACACTATGAACATCCACATCAGCTATCGTTGACTGATGTACTCGCTGATCAAGAGAGCGGGGACATTTTTATTGCTTGTATTTCTCTTTGCCTTCTTCCAGTCAATTTCACAGTTGGCCATGTGCTTAAGCCATCGTACGAGTTCTATCATCCAACGTTCTATGACCGCCAGTTTGGTTTTGGAAAACTACTAATCAGTATGTTCTTCGTCGATCAGATCCAAGTCTGGGGTGAGGTAAAAAGCATCCTGGAGTATAATCGGCTTCTTTCAATGGACGATCAAATACCTTTGGGTGAGCTCAATCTTGGACGGCGTGTCAAGTGGCCTTGGTCCCCTATAAGAGATGGTGGGTCGAGATATACCTGCACTTCTTCAACCGCCACTCCAAGCGCTACTATCTATTGCTAGACCCTACCTTCATAGACATCGATCCTGAGGTCTCTTCGATTTATCTCATCTTAACTTGTTTCTTTTCCATTTTCCACATATCTGATCATTTTTGTGTCCTGTGGGAAGACGACTTCGGCGTGCCATTAATGAGCCAAAGTGGTCGGCCAATAGTGTATGGACTGATATCGACCACTACCAATCTGGGTAGCAGGGCTCCCACTCTGATGGAGTGGATTAACCAAAAGAGGGTTAAAACCCCTAGGCACAAATAGTAGAGGTCGGTTGCCACTGTGTGATGGGTTACCTTGGCCCGATCTAGCCAAGTCATAATCCTAGTTTTGACCTCACCGCATCCGGTAAGTTTTCCACCCTTTTTCCTTTATAAAGATTTCCCTCTTTGGCTTTATTGTTTTAATCCTTTTTCCTTGTAGTTGATGTCGCTCACTTTTCCGACTGCACCGGTGGCGGGCGTTGTTGTTTCACTAGTTGCCGAAGTACTCCCATCGGCCCAGGTTTGTCTTTATCATTCTACAGAACTTTCGATTCCTTGGAATCTTGATGCTTAACACCTTGTTTTTCCCGTCTTCATCTCCTCCTCTCGATGTCGCATCCCTTTATGCGGCATTTGACCATATGTACGATGACCCTGCTGGTACTGCATCAGTTGCAGTCATCGAGAATGTTACTATAGAGGTCATTAAAGTCGATATATCGGAGAATGCTAATATCAGCTCTAGCTAATCGACGACTACCGCTAACATTACTACTCCATCTACTACTGTCGATGCCTCTTACTAGGTACCTTCTTTTACCTTAATTTCTTTTGTTTTTTTTCACGGGACTTATATCGTCCTTGGCTTCAGCCAGCGCTTGATCATGCCGCCTCACCTGCCCCCCAAGCTACCCTTGATGGAGGGAGTACGCACACCCTTCTCCTTTCTGAGGTGGAAGACGATGTTGCGGCCTCCCCTACCAATGGTGACCTACAAATTGGCTAGACGTGCTAGTCTAGTTGATGTAAGTATCCTCTGTATTTGTTATCCTAACGCGATCGACTTCATCTATACCTCTTTCTTCTCCTTTGCAACCTTTTGTCTAAGAGTTACCCTTCGACATCAGCAAATATCTTCAGGATGATGAGACTATCAGTGCCCTTGGGCCGGCTATGGCTCAACTATCTTTGGAGGTGAGGGTGGTCTTGGCGGACATTATGTGTCGTATTGGTGACCCGGTGGACACCTTGGTCAATGACTCGGGTCCAATACGAGGTCATTTCAATGATGTACTACCCTTCCTCTTCCCTGAGCTTGTTGATGTATTGACACTGATGGTGTACCTAGAGTTCCATCGGCCGAAGGTCCAGAGATCTCAATAGTGGATGGCCGATCGGACGAGCCGAGTGTCGCAGCTAGAGATCGCCAAGGTGCATTGGGAAGTGATACTTGCTGGTGGCACCGAACTGAATAGTCTCCGTGATGATTCATCGGCCTCATCGTGGTGCCTTGGTAAGTTGAAGTCAGAGTAGGCCTATTTGGTTGCGAGGCTGGACGGAGTTCGGGCGAAGATAGTCGATGAAGAAAATATCTTGGCATCCTTTCCTGACCGGATTCAAGCCAAGGAGCATTGACTCACTGACATCGTCTGCCATTCTCATCAGCACCGCCTAGTGATTAGCATGATCCCATGGTTAGACGCCGAAGACCAAGCCATAATCTGAAGTGTCAATGACATTCGACGGAGGGCGATCGAGGCGATTTGCCGTTTTTTACTTTGAACTCCTTTACCTTGTACTGCTGAATGTTGTGTAAAATCTTAAACTATTACTCCTTTTATGATGCTTTGCCATGGATTCCCTGATCTAGTTTTGTATTTTCTCTTCTAAGGGCGATGTTTCACCATTAGCCATCTAAAGGTGATACCCTTAGTATCGGCTATTGCTTGTGTGTAGATCCTTAAGCGTTTATCCATATGCTTGGGAAATATTTCGTCAGATATTTTCCATTTAGTGTATTTCCGAAAACTTCTCCATCTAAACTCTCGAGTAGATAGGCATTACCAGGAACCACTCAATGTACCTGAAAAAGTCCTTCCCAATTAGGTGACCACTTACCGAACCGATTGTCTTTAGACCCTATAGGAAGAATAAGTTTCCAAATGAGGTCCCCTTCTTCAAACGCCCTCGACACTACCTTTTTGTTATAATAAATGGCCACCCTTGCCTTGTTTTCCTTAATATTTTCAGGGCTTTGAATCGGCTCTATTCTAAGTCATCTGTCATTAAACCATAATAATCATTGGCTGTGAGCTAATTCTGTAGTGCTATTCTTCTCGAGCCGATGTTATTTTCCTAAGGTAGTACCGCTTCATGGTCGTAGACTAAATGATATGGTGGGACCTGCATGGACACATGACATGCCATCCTATAAGCCTAGAGTTCTTCCGATAGGGACCGATGCCACTACTTCGGTTGCTCATTAATCTTTTGCTTTATTAACTTGATCAGGCTCTTGTTGGATGCTTCAGCTTGCCCATTGGCCTATGCATAGTATGGTGATGAATTTAGGAGTTTGATCCCCATACTGGCTATGAAATTCTAAAATTCCTTAGCTACGAAGATTGACCCTTGGTTTGTCGTGATAGTCTGTGGAATCCCGAAACAATACACTATATGTTCCATGATGAACCCGATGGCATCGGCAGAAGTTACTCTTTTGAGTGGAATGACCTCTACCCATTTGGTGAAGTAGTCAGTGGCTGCCAATATAAATTTATGCCATTTTCTTGTCGTCGGGTATAAATGGCCGATCATGTCAATGCCCCATCCTCTGAAGGGCCATGGCTTGATTATCGGGTTCATTGCTGATGTGAGTGCTCTCTGAATAGCTCCAAACTTCTAACAGTCTTGGCATCCCCTATAATACCTTATGCAGTCTTCTACCATAGTTGGCCAAAAATAGCCTGCCCTTCGGAGCAGGCATTTCATTTTATGGGCTGACTGGTGTGTCCCGTGTATGCCATTATGGACCTCGCACATCACTACTTTGGCCTCTTCCGTTCTTATGCATTTAAGCAAAATCTCATCCATCATACCATGATATAAATCCTCATCGAGTAGCGCGTACTTCGTGGCTTGATACCTAAGCTTTGTTGGTGCCGATGTTGACGGATTTCTCAGATAAGCAACAATAGCATTCCTCCAGTCATCGACTTCTATTTCCATGATCTCCACCTCGATCGGCCTAGCCATTGGCTTGTACCATGATGTTGTCTGGGCCAGATTGTTCACTTCTATGTTCTGTTCCCTCAGGATGTGTGTCAGGGTGGTACTCCCAAACTCTGCCATCAACTCTTGACATCGATCATGATACTCTTTTAGTGTGTCATATTTGCACTCATACTTGCCTGATAGCTGTCTCATGACCAATAAAAAGTCTCCCAATATTTCCACTGCATCTGCGCCGACTTCTAGCAATAGATGCAATTCTTTCATCACTTGTTCATACTCGTCTTGATGGTGTACGCAAATTCAAATGATGCCCCCCGAGGGGAGATGATCACCAATCCTATGCCACATCCGTGCTGACACAATAATCCATCGAAAAATAAAGTCCATGGTGCTAGCTCGACATACGTCATCACTTCGCCCCTATGTTGGACTATAAAATCGGCTATCACATGTGCCTTTACCGTTGTTGCCAATTCATACCTAAGGTCAAACTTTGTGAGGACGAGTACCCATTTTCCAATGTGTCACTTCAGGACTGGGGCCGATATCATATACTTGATGACATCGGCCTTGCATATGATTGTACACTCTATCGATAGTAGGTAATGACTCAACTTGGTGCATGAAAAGTATAAACATAAACAAAGCTTCTCTACATCCGGGTACTGGGTTTTAGCATCTAACAATCTCCTACTGAGGTAGAAGATCACACTTTCCTTTTTATAAATCTTTTGCACCAAGACCGATCTGATGGCTTTGTCATCGGCTGAAAGGTATAATCTGAATGGGATTCCTTTTTGTGGCAGCATTAGGATGGGAGGCAAGCTCAAATACTCCTTAATATCATCAAATGATTTCTACTGCTTCTCCCCCATGCAAATTCCTAATGAGGCTTCAACTTTAGTAGTGGAGTGAATGGCTTTATTCTCCTTGACAGGCCCGATATGAATCTTCTCAAAAAAATTATCTTCCCGATTAACAAATGCAACTGGGTCTTATCGGCAGGGGGCTGAGTATTCTTGATCACCTCAATGTTGCACTGGCTTATCTTGATTCCTCTTTTGTGTACGATAAATCCCATAAACTTGCCTACCGATACTCTAAAAGTACACTTCTCCAGGTTCATCTTCAATCCATACTTCTTGGCCCTCTCTAGAACTCGACATAGATCGGCCACGTTGTCTTGAGTGTCGCTCGATTTCACCACGATATCGTCTATATATATATATATATATCTCCACTAATAGATCGATCAAGTCATGTAAGATGTAGTTCATGGCTCTCTAGTAAGTTACCCCGACGTTTTTCAAGCTGAAGGTCATTACCACCCATTGATAGAGTCCGATGGTACCTAGGCATCAGAAGGCTATCTTGTGGATGTCTTCGTCAGCCATAAATATCTAATTATACCTTGCATTCTCATCCATGAAGCTGATGATCTTATGGCCTGATGCAGCATCCACCAATAGATGTGCAACTGGCATTGGGTATTCCTCTTTGGGGGTCGCCTTGTTTAGATCTAGTGCATTGTGGATGGGACACAATAATTGGCATGGATCCAATCACGTACCAACAGCAAGTTGTAGGAGCCTTTTCTTTCAATGACGAAAAATATGGTCGGTGTTATCTTAATACCAACCGTCAGTTATGCGTTCAATACCTCCATCATATCTGATGAGTTACCACCGAAGTCTTTCAGTACAATGTTGGTCTTGATCAGGTCCTCTAGCACTTTTACCAATTTCTGGAAGGTAGCATATGGCATTATATTGATGACTGCTCCTCCATCTATCATCATTTTGGACATCAGCTTCTCGTTGACCATCCCCTTAATATAAAGAGGTCTCAGTTGCTAATGCCTAGGGTGTAACACCCCAAATTTTCGAAGAAATAAAAATATCATTTAATTCAATTTCCTGGATTTTATTATTTTGAAAACACTTTTAATTACCCTTCTATACCATTTTGAACTACAACATAGAGTTAATGACCAAACCAGGAGCTGAAAATTTTTGTATAAACTCCCTAGGCCAAAATATATTTTTGAGAATTTTTATGAATTTTTACCAAGCTTGGAAGTAGCCCTAAGATTTTAATCTATTTCCTGGAATTATTTTTATTCAGAAATGATTTGAAACAGTATTGGGCCTCCCCCTCCTTTCTCTCTCTCCCGACCGGCCCAGCCCACTCCATCTCGCGCGCTCGGACTGACACCCTGGTCCCACCTGTCGGCGCCAACCGTCCCCTCTCGCGCCCGAGCCTGACCCCACCCGTCAGCCACCTCCCTCACGCGCTCGCACCCGCTGGCATGTGGCCCCCACCTGTCGGATCCATCGTCCCCGCGAGATCCGCCCCCAAATCGCCCCCCCCCCCTCGCCGGCCGACGCCATTACTCGCCTCGGATCCCCTGCCCCTGACCCCCTCCCCTCAAATTGAGCCCGCCATTACCACCCCCTATCCACGGCGACCGTTTCCCCCAATTAAACTCGGCCGATTGGCGTCCAGGCTCGATGAACCGAATTCAACCTGAGCTCGCCAGTGTTTAAACGCGTTTATCCCTGGCCACCGTCTATTGCACCCCCTCTGCCCCCGCCGATGGCCCTATTTAAAACCCCTGGCCGTCCGCGTTGTACCCCTACGCCCGATTGTTGCGAGAACGAACAGAGCGCCCGTAGCACCCTTTTTAGCGCACCACCGCCGCTCCCACTCCGGCCACCGCTCGCCATCGCCTCGGACCACCTCCGTCCACGCCCTCGCCACCATCGTGACCGCAAGGACGACCCCGACCTCGGCCACCTCTCCGTCGACGCCGAACCCCACCGGATCGCCACCGCCGTCAAGGAACCAAACACCTTCGTCGCCCCCGCTCGTCGCCGGCCTCGCTCCGTCGACCGTTCGCCACCACAAGGGTACCCTTGTGTTCCCCCTAGTTCCCTCATTACGTATTCAGCCCTAGTTAGGCTGGATAGCCCTCGACGTCGCCGGAATCGCTCGCCGTCGCGTCGCTGGAGTCGGGGAAGACGAGTACTTAACCCCCCGACACGTGCCGTGTCGAATTCGATCGTGACCGTGCGATCGGGATCCAATGGTGACGACTAAATCCCTCGTGCGATTTAATCGGATCCGTTAGATCTCGGCGAAGGGGTACGTGTCGAGGAAGGACTATCGCTAAAACCCATAGGTTATACATGCATTAGTCAAATGAAACCCGTACAATATATTTATTTAGGATCCCCCGACCTTGATGTGCAACCCAAGCCATGCTCTCTAGCCTAAACTCCTTGTCACCATATGATAAATGTTATTAGCTAGTGTCCAATGTATTGACATGAATGCTATAGGATAAAAAAATGAGTCGTAGCGATTGGTTCTACTATATGATCCCCGTTATTCTCATCTTTGGAATTCTGTCGGTGTTGGAGTTGTGGTTGTGAGTGGATGCATGGTGGGTTCCGGGTGCAAGCTAGGGCATTGGTCGGTAGCACCCGGGGCACTATAAGGACCGGTCTGAGGGATCCGTTGCAATACACTTCCGTACTAACCACAAGTCTAATGGGTAAGTCCTAACTAAGGTATGGAGTGTTCCAAACCGAGGCCACCATTTGGAAATGGGTCAAGCAGCACCTGTGGGTGGCTTGTACCAATTTGGCGCAAAAGGGGGTGCGACGTTAGTCGGGATGTGGTCCGGCGTGCCGGCGAAACCTAGAGCGGGTGGTTATCGCTTGGAGCATTTCATGCTAAAGTGTTGGCACGAGTTCCCGTGGTATGGGTCATCTCATTTGGGATGAGTGCGTGCCTTGTGGGTACAGTAGTACATCTCTGATCAGAGTCTTAAATCTTTTCAAAAAGCCGAGCCCACGGTCAAGGGCGGGTTGCGTGACATCCCACAGTTAGATTACTTTGAATATGTATGTGCATGATGGTTTGACATGTAAGGACTGTTGTGCGAGGAGGTAAAACATACTCCTCGAGTTAGATGATGTTGTTGATGCTCATGTTTACTTTTCCGCATGATTAAATTTGACTACACTAAATGCAATAACTGAAAAATGTACTTTTCCGCAATGTTAGCCATTCCCCTTCCTTGTTTATTATCCTGCATTATTACTTGCATTTGCGGTGGCTTGTTGAGTACTTTTTGTACTCATACCCATTGGACCCCACAGAGGATGCCTACTATGAAGACGGTCTGGAGTAGCGACCCAGTCAAGAAGAAAGATCCTGAAGAAGGTGTTCATCATGCTTTTTAATTATTTTTATCATTTTTATTAAACTCTGATGTAATAAATATGGTCCGTGTGCCATGAATACTTGTCGTATGTACGATTGTCGCATGATGAACCTCTTGTTATTATTGTTTTTCTATGAAATTCAATAATATCTCGATTTTGATAAATAGGGGCGCCACAAGATGGTATCAGAGCCGACTTGACTGTAGGAAGCCAAACAGACCCGCCTAGCCATTAGCCGCAGGAAATTATTTCTCGAAAACCTACTTTATAAACTTTGTTTCTCCCCTCACTTTTATTCAACTTGCTGTTTTGTAGATGCCAGTATACCAAGTGCACAGCTACTGCCGCCATTACGAGGGCTTCGTCAGGGAGCTCCGCATGATGCTCACATTCCTCGGGTTCCTCTTTGAGCCCGAATTCCAAGGAGTGTACCCCGACGAGTTCGCCGGACCTTGTGACATCTCCCTCACCGTCCACGGCTCCGGAGAGCACCTGCCACCCTACACCACCGCACTTGGGGGCCCGACTTTCGACGTCGCGTGCCAACGAGTCGCCCTCCAGGCCCTCATGGAGCTGTGGATGATCTACGATGATCGTCTTCAGAACTCGTCCTTCCGGCTTGTGCCGAAGCGTACTCCCGGTGCCCACCGTAGCATCTACCTCGGAGTTCACTCCGTGCGTGATCCGGTCATGGCCCGGCAGTCGCGTCTTCTTCAGGCTATGGACGATCTCCATACTAAGGCGGTGCTCGACGCCGACGAGCACCATGAGGCGGTTGAGTTTCTTCGTGAGGAGACGAAGAACTTGATCCAATAGAACGGCGAGCTGCAGTGCAAGATTATGCAGCTGCAGAAGGACATCGCAGAGATGGTCCCTCTCCTTCCAAGGAAGAAGAAGCCCATCCGCGAGCCCCTCCCTCGCCCCAAGAGGATCCCGCCACACCCCTCCCCCGCCAGACCCTCCACCAGCGCCCCTGCACCACGCCCCGGCCTCGTCTCCGACCCGATTATCGAGAACTTTCTCGAGCCCACCATCCCTCTGGAGCCGCGTACTCGTGGTTCCGAGAGCACGGAGACCGCCTCCGGTGGCGAGTAGGCGCTAGATACCTCTATTCTAATAAAATAATTCTTGTATGTGGTGCTATCTACAACGAGTTGTGTTGTAGATAGAATAAGAGCTTGATTGTAATGAACAATTTTACCACTTGGTTTATATGCGTGAGCTTTATAAGCTATTTTCTTTAATTGTATTCATCTTCTTGCCTTATAACCTCGTATATTCAGAAAATGGCCGACCACCAGAACACCGGCTCCAACAACGGAGAAGGAGGAAGCCGTGACGCACCCGAGGGTGTTGTACCCAACTGGGGTGCAACAGGCCCACGTCAGTCTGGGTCGCCATCCGCCAACCACCCTACCCTGGCGGAGATGATGGCGAATCAGAACCAGCTGATCACCGCCCTCCTCACCCAGATGCAACACCAACAGACTCAGTTGGACCGTCTGCAGAATGGGGAAGTCGCCCCTCACGCACCGGCACCCGCACCCGCTCCCCAACTCTCGAAGTTTCTACGCGTGCGCCCGCCCATCTTCTCAAGCACCAACCCGATGGAGGCCGGAGATTGGCTTCGCACCATCGGAAAGAAGCTTGACCTCCTCCCCTGCATCGATCGGGAGCGAGTGGCCTTCGCCACTCATCAGCTCTAGGGTCCCGCTGCTGAATGGTGCACAACTAACGTGAGTCCCAGTCGGAGGACCACGTGGTGACCTGGGCGGAGTTCACCATCGCCTTCCGTGCCGCCCACGTCCCCGCTGGTGTCATCGCAGTAAAGCAGCAGGAGTTCCGCGACCTACAGCAAGGCAACCAGACCGTCATGGAGTACCTCCATGAGTTCAACCGCCTCGCTCGCTACGCACTGGAAGAAGTGCGCACCGACGCCCTCCGCCAGGCCAAGTTCCTCCGGGGACTTAAGGATGAGCTGTCCATCGAGCTCGTCACCACCGACTACGCCGACTTCCAACGGCTAGTCAACAAAGCGCTCATCCAAGAGACTGAGCAGAACAGGTTGGACCTCAAGAAGAGGAAGATGATCGCCTTCAAGCATCAGCAGGCGAACTCTTAGAGGCCCCGCTTTGTCCCTCCGCCACCAGCACCCGCCTACCATCCCCGGCCCGCCTACAGGCCACCTCACGCCGCTGGTGGATCCAACACCGGGCATCCTTGCCCCGCTCCACCAGCCCCGGCCGCTCAGCCGACGCCAGCCGCCAAGGCCCCGATCTTGAAGGATCGCCAAGGGAGGCCGGTCGTCTGCTTCAACTGCCACAAGGAAGGGCACTATTCGCACCAGTGTCCTCACCCCAAGCAGCCCCAAGGCGCGGCACCCAACCAGGTGGTGCGTGCCCGCTTCAACCACATCAACGCGGAGGAAGCTCAGGAGGCTCCCGAAGTCGTGCTTAGTACGTTCACTGTGAATTCCGTACCAGCCATAATATTATTTGACTCTGGAGCAACACACTCCTTCGTCTCGGAAGATTTTGTGAAAATCAACGAATTGGACGTGCTCCCTCTATCCGTCCCTATGGTGATTGCCACTCCCGGTAATAGGACCTTAGCCCACTTATACTGTCCTAAGGTTCAAATAGAGATCCAAGGAGTATTATTCCGGGCCGAGCCAGTCCTCATAAAATGCACCGGACTCGACCTCATCCTCGGGATGGATTGGTTGATGAAGCACAAGGGAGTGATTGACTGTGCCAACAAGTCTGTCATAGTGGTCAACCCTGAAGGCGCAACCATCACCTTTTGGATGACCAGTCGCAAACCACTCGAAGCGTCCCTCCACTCGCTAGCTATTGAAGAAGTACCCATAGTCAAGGAGTTTATGGACGTCTTCCCTGAAGACCTACCAGGAATGCCTCCCAAGCGGGACATCGAATTCAGAATCGAACTTGTCCCCGGGACCACTCCAATCTCCAAGCGCCCATACCGGATGGCCGCCAACGAACTAGCCGAAGTCAAGAGCAACATCCAAGACCTAGAGCAGAAAGGGTACATTCGACCGAGTACCTCACCCTGGGGTGCCCCGGTTATCTTTGCCATGAAGAAGGACAAAACCAAGAGGATGTGCGTGGACTATAGAGCCTTGAACGACGTAACCATCAAGAACAAGTACCCACTGCCTCGGATCGACGACCTGTTCGATCAACTGAAGGGATCCTCGGTGTTTTACAAGATTGACCTCTGGTCAGGTTATCACCAATTGAGGATTAGAGAAGAGGACATACCCAAGACTGCCTTCACCTCCCGCTATGGACTCTACGAGTATACAGTGATGTTGTTCGGACTCACGAATGCCCCGGCCTTTTTCATGAACATGATGAACAATGTATTCATGGAGTTCTTGGATAAGTTCATCGTGCTATTCATCGACGATATCCTCGTTTACTCCAAGACCAAAAAAGAACATGAAACTCACCTCCGTCTGACCCTCGGAAAGCTAAGGGAGCAGTAATTGTACGCCAAATACAGCAAATGCGAATTTTGGTCGTCTGAGGTGAAGTTCCTCGGCCATGTCATATCCGTCGGAGGAATAGCAGTGGACCCAACCACCGTGGAAGCAGTGACCAACTGGCTGCAGCCCACGACCGTGACCGAGATCCGGAGCTTTCTCGGATTGGCCGGATACTACCGCCGGTTCATCGAGAATTTTTCAAAGATCACCAAGCCTATGACCAGGCTTCTGCAGAAAGAAGTGAAATTTGAATGGACCTCAGATTGCGAAGAGAGCTACCAGACCCTCAAGAAGAAGCTCGTGTAAGCTCCTATTCTGACTCTGCTAGACATCCGGAAAGACTTCCACGTCCACTGTGATGCCTCTCGTCAAGGGTTGGGATGCGTCTTAATGCAAGAAGGGAAGGTGATATCCTACGCCTCCCGACAGTTAAGGCCGCATGAGTTGAACTACACGACCCACGACCTGGAGTTGGCAGACGTGGTTCATGCCCTGAAGATATGAAGACATTACCTTGTGGGGAATTGGTGTGAGGTCTTCACCGACCACAAGAGCCTCAAGTACATATTCACCCAACCAGATCTGAACCTCAGGCAAAGGAGATGGTTGGAACTGATCAAGGATTATGACTTGGGCATCCATTATCATCCAGGCAAGGCCAATGTGGTAGCAGACGCCCTTAGTCGAAAAGGGTACTACAACGCCATCATGATTCAGGACCACGCTCCTTTACTTTACAAGGAGATGGAAAGGCTAAACCTAGGGATCACCACCCGATCGTACCTCGCTGCCTTGGAGTCTCGGCCTGTCTTGATAGACCAGATCCGAGAAAAGAAGAAGGAAGACCCGGACATCTTGGAGATCCAACAGAACATGCAGAAGGGTAAAGCCCCCGGATTTTCCGAGGACGAGCATGGTACCATCTGGTTCGGAAACCGGATATGTGTACCCGACCAACCTGAGTTGAAGACCCTCATCCTTCAAGAAGCCCACGATTCTCTATACTCCATTCATCCCGGGAGTACCAAGATGTATCAAGACCTGAAGGAAAAATATTGGTGGGTCAGCATGAAGAGAGAAATAGTTGAGTATGTGGCCAAGTGCGACACATGCCGGCGAGTCAAGGCAGAGCATCAGAGACCTGCCGGACTTCTTCAACCCCTTAAAGTCCCTGAATGGAAGTGGGAATAAATAGGAATGGATTTCATCACGGGACTGCCCAGGACCCAAGCTAGTCATGACTCTATCTGGGTGATCGTTGACCGACTCACCAAGGTAGCTCACTTCATCCCGGTCAAGACGACTTACACTGTCGCCAAACTGGCCGAGTTGTATATGACCCGGATCATGTGCCTTCACGGAGTTCCTAAGAAGATTTTATCTGACCATGGGAGTCAGTTTACTTCCAAGTTTTGGAAGAACCTTCAAGAGGAACTCGGCACCCCGGTTGAACTTTAGCACCGCCTATCATCCACAGACCGACGGTCAAACCAAAAGGGTCAACTAGATATTGGAAGATATGCTTAGAGCTTGTGCTCTAGACTTTGGCGGAATGTGGGACAAGAACTTACCCTATGCAGAGTTCTCCTACAACAACAGCTATCAGGCTAGCCTACAAATGTCCCCGTTCGAAGCACTCTACGGACGTAAGTGCAGAACGTCGTTGCTCTGGGACCAAACCGGAGAATCACAACTATTTGGGACAGATATATTAAGAGAAGCTGAAGAGAAGGTCAAGATCATAAGAGACCGGTTAAAGATAGCCCAATCCCGACAGAAGAGCTACGCCGATAACCGTCGAAGAGACCTAACCTTTGAGGAGGATGATTATGTCTATCTCCGCGTCACTCCCCTCCGTGGCACTCAAAGGTTCAACATGAAAGGCAAGCTAGCGCCCCTCTACGTCGGACCTTTTCAGATCCTCCGACGGCAAGGATAAGTGGCATATCAACTTGAACTGCCTCCATCTTTGGCAGGAGTTCATGATGTGTTCCATATCTCTCAGCTGAAGAAGTGCCTTCGTGTGCTCGCCGAGCAAGCCGACCTTCAGCAGCTCAACGTCCAAGGAGACTTGACTTACATCGAGAAACCCATCAAGATCTTGGAAACCAAAGAAAGAGTAACCAGGAGTCGTGAAGTTCGCTTTTGCAAGATTCAGTGGGACAACCACCACGCCGAAGAAGCTACATGGGAAAAGGAAGACGAACTAAAAGCCCAATACCTCGAGTTATTCGAGTAACGTTCCAATCTCGAGGATGAGATTCTTTGTAAGGGGGATAGGTTTGTAACACCCCAAATTTTTGAAGAAATAAAAATATCATTTAATTCAATTTCCTGGATTTTATTATTTTGAAAACACTTTTAATTACCCTTCTATACCATTTTGAACTACAACATGGAGTTAATGACCAAACCAGGAGCTGAAAATTTTTGTATAAACTCCCTAGGCCAAAATATATTTTTGAGAATTTTTATGAATTTTTACCAAGCTTGGAAGTAGCCCTAATATTTTAATCTATTTCCTAGAATTATTTTTATTCAGAAATGATTTGAAACATTATTGGGCCTCCCCCTCCTTTCTCTCTCTCCCGACCGGCCTAGCCCACTCATCCCGCGCGCTCGGACTGACACCCTGGTCCCACCTGTCGGTGCCAACCGTCCCCTCTCACGCCCGAGACCGACCCCACCCGTCAGCCACCTCCCTCACGCGCTCGCACCCGCTGGCATGTGGCCCCCACCTGTCGGATCCATCGTCCCCGCGAGATCCGCCCCCAAATCGCCCCCCCCCTCGCCGGCCGACGCCATTACTCGCCTCGGATCCCCTGCCCCCGACCCCCTCCCCTCAAATTGAGCCCGCCATTACCACCCCCGGTCCACGGCGACCGTTTCCCCCAATTAAACTCGGTCGATTCGCGTCTAGGTTCGATGAACCGAATTCAACCCGAGCTCGCCGGCGTTTAAACGCGTGTATCCCCGGCCACCATCAATTGCGCCCCCTCTGCCCCCGCCGATGGCCCTATTTAAAACCCATGGCCGTCCGCGTTGTACCGCTACGCCCGATTGCTGCGAGAACGAACAGAGCGCCCGTAGCACCCTTTTTAGTGCACCACCGCCGCTCCCACTCCGGCCACCGCTCGCCGTCACCTCGGACCACCTCCGTCCACGCCCTCGCCACCATCGTGACCGCAAGGATGACCCCGACCTCGGCCACCTCTCCGTCGACGCCGAACCCCGCCGGATCGCCACCGCCGTCAAGGAACCGAACACCTTCGTCGCCCCCGCTCGTCGCCGGCCTCGCTCCGTCGACCGTTCGCCACCGCAAGGGTACCCTCGTGTTCCCCTTAGTTCCCTCATTACGTATTCAGCCCTAGTTAGGCCGGATAGCCCTCGACGTCACCGGAATCGCTCGTCGTCGCGTCACCGGAGTCGGGGAAGATGAGTACTTAACCCCCCGACACGTGTCGTGTCGGATTCGATCGTGACCGTGCGATCGGGATCCAATGGTGACGACTAAATCCCTCGTGCGGTTTAATCGGATCCGTTAGATCTCGGCGAAGGGGTACGTTCTAATCTGAGCCGTTCGCTAGATTTAAAATCACGAATCGCATCTGAGCCGCACGATGCGTACTGGTTCGATGTTTTAATCTCAGTCGTCCACGTCGACTTAAACGTCCCGCCTCGCCCTCGCGCGTTGGATCTGGATCCAACGGTCCAGATCGATCCGGCGCACGCGCACAGTGCGCGGGTTCACCGTGGGCCTGGCTCACCGTGGACCCGAGGCGGTTTAAATTTGAAAATAAATTCCAGAAATGCTTTTAAACTTGTAAAATTCATATCTGGCGCATTTGAACTCTAAAAATTGCCATTTCAATTTCAGAAAATTCACAATATTATTCTCTACATATTAGTTCAATAAAAACAATATGTTATTTTAGACTTTTTCACATTTAATTAAATAGGCATTTAAATACCCTTAGGGTAAAAATGTAAATTTAATTATTTAAATTCTAGTAAAGCTTATATTTATTTATTTCCTGTTAATATGAACAACCCACTAAAATTTCTATGGACCTTTCATTTTAAATTTATTAGAGAACTTAAAGATGAGAAAAATCACTTTTAAAACCCTTTTTCAAAGGGCAACACTTCATTTTAATTTCTTTTAAAATTATTTATGAAATGAACTTCAGAACCTTAACCACTTGATTTATTTTTAAATCAAACCAACTTAAACCTATGTGCTTATTATGTGATGTTATATTGTTTGATTGAATGTTGTGTTTATTTTATTTTACTTTATTTATATTGGAAAGACTACGACGCCGTCGAGGAGCCGGAATACTTCCCGAAAGTTCCTCCCTCACCCTTCGCTGATCAAGGCAAGTCACCAAACCAAACTTTTGAGCATATTGAACCCTTGTTTTATTAAACTATCGCTAAAACCCATAGGGTATACATGCATTAGTCAAATGAAACCCGTACAATATATTTATTTAGGATCCCCCGACCTTGATGTGCAACCCAAGCCATGCTCTCTAGCCTAAACTCCTTGTCACCATATGATAAATGTTATTAGCTAGTGTCCAATGTATTGACACGAATGCTATAGGATAAAAAAATGAGTCGTAGCGATTGGTTCTACTATATGATCCCCGTTATTCTCATCTTTGGAATTCTGTCGGTGTTGGAGTTGTGGTTGTGAGTGGATGCATGGTGGGTTCCGGGTGCAAGCTAGGGCATTGGTCGGTAGCACCCGGGGCACTATAAGGACCGGTTTGAGGGATCCATTGCAATACACTTCCGTACTAACCACAAGTCTAATGGGTAAGTCCTAACTAAGGTATGGAGTGTTCCAAACCGAGGCCACCATTTGGAGATGGGTCAAGCAGCACCTGTGGGTGGCTTGTACCAATTTGGCGCAAAAGGGGGTGCGACGTTAGCCGGGATGCGGCCCGGCGTGCCGGCGAAACCTAGAGCGGGTGGTTATCGCTTGGAGCATTTCATGCTAAAGTTTTGGCACGAGTTCCCATGGTATGGGTCATCTCGTTTGGGATGAGTGCGTGCCTTGTGGGTACAGTAGTACATCTCTGATCAGAGTCTTAAATCTTTTCGAAAAGCCGAGCCCACGGTCAAGGGCGGGTTGCGTGACATCCCACAGTTAGATTACTTTGAATATGTATGTGCATGATGGTTTGACACGTAAGGACTGTTGTGCGAGGAGGTAAAACATACTCCTCGAGTTAGATGATGTTGTTGATGCTCATGTTTACTTTTCCGCATGATTAAATTTGACTACACTAAATGCAATAACTGAAAAATGTACTTTTCCGCAATGTTAGCCATTCCCCTTGTTTATTATCCTGCATTATTACTTGCATTTGCGGTGGCTTGTTGAGTACTTTTTGTACTCATACCCGTTGGACCCCACAGAGGATGCCTACTATGAAGACGGTCTGGAGTAGCGACCCAGTCAAGAAGAAAGATCCTGAAGAAGGCGTTCGTCATGCTTTTTAATTATTTTTATCATTTTTATTAAACTCTGATGTAATAAATATGGTCTGCGTGCCATGAATACTTGTTGTATGTACGATTGTCGCATGATGAACCTCTTGTTATTATTGTTTTTCTATGGAAATTCAATAATGTCTCGATTTTGATAAATCGGGGCGCCACATAGGGTCTTCTGGCTTGTCGAATACTACCGACTAGGGTGCCAACACCAACTATGCCATTGCCTCGGCCTACTCGCCATCGTTATCGAGGATAGCTCGATATTCTGCAAGGAGGAAGAATACCATGTTTACCCCTACATTTTTTGTGTCGTCTTGATCGGCCTTTTCCTTAATCCTCCATTCACTCTTTACTTTCTTAGGCCGATCAACATCGTAGTCATGGTTTGATCCCTTCAGCTCTCTTTGTCACAGTCGTTGCACCCTTCTCTTCTAGTTTTTCATGAAAATCCCACTCGAGCACCACTATGGATTACTCATTGTTGTTTTGTCATCGGTCGATTGGCCGCCCTTCTCGGTATTGATGGGACCGAGCCTTTCGTACACTGATGGCTTCTGTGGTGATGGCCTTTGATGGATGCTTCACCCTTTTTGATCAGGTGACCTTCCTCTGCTGCCGTGGGACCTCCAAACCCCTCCCTAACTACCTATTCCATCACTGCATTTAAGGAAAGTGTCCATAGATGGTAGGCACATTCCTTCATTCCAGTAGAACCTAAAAAATTCATAGTTCCAATGAGGGTTAAACTAGGGGTAGTCCCGGTCATCTCCATGATCTGTTTCTCCCCTAGTTCTTTTGTACTTATTGATCAGGTCCGATGAAGTGAGCTGATTTTTGTCGGCGTGCTTGTCTCGTTCATGCCGGTCATCGGGATGGTGCACGTGCACCATATTGACCAGGAAAGGATGTTCGTCGATGTTTATTGTCTTTTTTCCATCATCAAACTTAATCCGCCCTTACTCTACAGCCGATTGGATTTGCTGCGTGAATTCTTTGCATTCGTTGGCGTGGTGTGACGGGGAGTTGTGCCACTTGCAATATTTCTTCTTCTTCAACTCATCAATGGGTGGTATCACGTGATTGGGCAGTACCCGGATCTATTTCTCCTTGAGTAGTAGGTCAAATATCCTATCGACTTTATTGATGGCGAAGTCATATCTCTCCTCCTCGCTGGATGCATTTACCTAGGGGACGCGACTAAATTCTTGTTTCTGGACCATTTGGCTAATCTGACTTCTGCATTGGTCTCATTGCTTCATTAGAATTCGAAGGGTATGCTTCGGTGTATTTGATCTTCTTTTGATATTTCTCCCTCCTTGCCTCCTAGAATCGGCTCTCATGTGTTGATACCCTTTGTAACAGGTGTGAGAGGCTCTCGAACTCTTGCGACAAAATCTCTCTTTTATGGGGTCGAGAAGTCCTTGGAATGCCAATTCTGCTGGTTGAGTATCGTTGAGGCTCAAACTATAGCACCGGCTACGCATGTGCTGGATTCTCTGAACATAATCCTGCATTGACTCATCCATCTTCTGTCGCATTGCTGTCAGATCGGTGAGTTCATCTTATCCATGTCGGCAAAGAAATATTTGTGGAACTTTTTCTCTAAATCTGCCCAACCTCTGACAGAGTTCATCTACAATGACGAGAACCATGCAAACACTGATCCTGACAATAATAAGAAAAATGGACCTTTACTGCCTCATCGGTCGATGCCTGTGACGCCCCGATTTATCAAAATCGGAACATTATTGAATTTCCAAAGAAAAACAATAATACAAGAGGTTCATCATGCGACAATCGTACATACGATAAGTATTCATGGTATGCATACCATATTATTACATCAGAGTTAAATAAAAACAGTAATAAAAATAAACTGCATGACGAACGCCTTCTTCAAGATCTTTCTGCTTGACTGGGTCGCTACTCCAGACCATCCTCGTAGTAGGCATCCTATGAATGGTGTGCCCAACGGGTATGAGTACAAAGAGTACTCAACAAGCCACCGCAAATGCAAGTAATAATGCAAGATAATAACAAAGGAAGGATAATGGCTAAAAGTGCGGAAAAGTACATGTTTCAATATTACATTTAGTGTAATCAAATTTTAATCATGCGGAATAATAAACATGAACATCAATTATACCATCTAACTCGAGGAGTACGTTTTCCCTCCTCGCGCAACAGTCCTTACATGTCAAACCACCATGCACATACACATCACAAGTAAACTAACTGTGGGATGTCACGCAACCCACCCTTGACCGTGGGCTCGACTTTTCAAAAAGATTTATGACTCTGATCAGAGGTGTACTACTGTACCCACAAGGCACACACTCATCCCAAACACCAAGGTGTAACGAGATGACCCATACCATGGGAACTCGTGCCAAAACCTCAGCATGAAATGCTCCAAGCGATAACCACCCGCTCTAGGTTTCGCCGGCGCGCCGGGCCGCATCCCGGCTAACGTCGCACCCCCTTTTGCATCACGTCAGTACAAGCCACCCACAGGTGCTGCTTGACCCATCTCCAAGTGGTGGCCTCGGTTTGGAACACTCCATACCTTAGTTAGGACTTACCCATTAGACTTGTGGTTAGTACGGAAGTGTATTGCAACGGATCCCGCAGACCGGTCCTTATAGTGCCTCGGGTGCTACCGACCAATTCCCTAGCTTGCACCCGGAACCCACCATGCATACACTCTCAACCATAACTCTATCACCAACAGCATTCCAGGGATGAGAATAACGGGGATCATATAGTAGATTCCAATCGCTACGACTCATTTTTTTATTATATTGCAATCGTGTCGATACATTGGACACTAGCTAATAATACTAATCATATGGTGACAAGGAGGTTAGGCGAGATAGCATGGCTTGGGTTGCACATCAAGGTCGGGGGATCCTAAATAAATATATTGTAAGGGTTCCATTTGACTAATGCATGTATACCCTATGTGTTTTAGCGATAGTTTAATAAAACATGGGTTCAATATGCTCAAAAGATTGGTTTGGTGACATGCCTTGTTCAGCGAAAGGGGAAAGAGGAACATCCGGGTAATATTCCGGCTCCTCGGCGGTGTCGTAGTCTTCCCAAAATAAAATAAAATAAATATGACATTCAATTAAACAATCTAAAACCACACAATAAGCATATAAGTTTTGATTGGGTTAACTTAAAGAAAACAAGTTGTTAAGTTTCTGAAATTCATTTATGAATAATTTAGAATGAACTAGAATGTAATATGGTCCTTTATAAAGTGGTTTTAATTGTTAATAATCTTCTTTCAAGTTCTCTAACTAATTTAAATTAAGAGCTTCAGAGAAAACTTAGTGGTTTCCTTAAATTAACAGGAAATGAATAAATATAAATTTTTGCTGGAATTTAAATAATTAAATTTGTAATTTATTCCAAGGGCATTTGAATACTTTATTAAATAAGGGCAAAATATTCAAAGTAAGTATACTGTTTTTATTGTATGAACATGTAGAGAATAATATTACAAATTTTCTGGAATTGAAATGGTAATTTTTGAAGTTAAATTGCGCAAGACATGAATTTTGGAAGTTTAAAAGCATTCTGGAATTTAATTTAAACCAAAAACAACCTCGGGTCCACGGTGAGCCGGGCTCACGGTGAACCCGCGCACTGTGTGCGTGGTCCGGCCCAATCTGGACCGTTGGATCCAGATCCAACGCGTGAGGGCGCGGTGGGGCATTAAGTTGCGATCAACGGCCCACAGCGCTCGATACCTCTTTAACCAGATGAACGCGCAAGATTAAATGGTGTAAAGGTCCTAATCTATGCCGTCGGATCGAGATCGTGCGGCCAGGATCAAATCCGGCATGGCACGTGTTGGGAGGGGTAAAGTACCCATCTTCCCCGACTCCGGCGACGCGACGGCGAGGGCTATCCAGCCTAACTAGGGCTAAAAACATAAAGAGGGAACTAAGGGGAACAGGAGGGTACCCTTGCAGTGGTCCGAGGTCGATGAGGCGTGGACGGCGACGAGAGGAGACGACGAAGTCGTTCGGGTCCTTGTCGGCGACGGCGATCCAGCGAGGTTCGTCGACGGTGGAGGGGTGGCCGAGGTCGAGGAGGTTCTGGCGGTCACGGAGATGTGGTCGGCGAGTACGGAGAGGGACTCCAGCGACGGCGAGCGGTGACCAGAGTGCGGGCGGCGGTGTTGCGCTAAAAACTGAATTGCGAGCATTCTATTCGTTCTCGAAGCGAATTAACGTGGGGGTTGAGCGCGGCGGTGGTCGGGGGTTTAAATAGGGGTACCAGCGGGGGCAGGGAGGGCTCAATCGGGGGAGGCCGTGAGTAAACGCTGGCGAGGCGGTTTCACTGCATGCGGTCAACAGCGAGATGATGACGCGTGAAATTAAGAGGGGAAACGGTCGGCGCGATGCGGGGGATTCAATGCTAGTGATAAATGGAGGGGAGGGGGGCTGCGACGAGCGAATCACGGAGGCTTTGATTTGGCCGGCGAGGTTTGGGGGCGACGGCGCGAGGTGGACGACGGTCCTGACAGGTGGGGGCCACAGGACAGCGGGCGCGAGCGAACGGGTGGCGACTGATGGGTGGGGTCGGGTGGTCGGGCGCGTGCGAGGAGAGAGGGGCTCACTGACAAGCGGGACCCGGTTGTCAGTCCGAGGCGCGCGGGGGTAACGGGCTAGGCCGGGAGAGAGAAAAGGAAGGTAGGGAGCCCGTTACTGTTTAAATGCTTTTCTGAATTAAAATAATTACAGAAAATGGATTAAAACATTTGGGCTACTTCCAAGGTTGAAACAAAATTGTAAAAATTCTCAAAAATATATCTTGGCCTTGGAATCATATACAAAATTTTCTAGCCCTTGGTTTGGTCATTTCATCTAGGTTCTAGTTCAAAAAGTTTAAGGAGAGCATTAAAGGTATTTCCAAAATAATTAATTCCAGGAAATTAGATTAAATAATATTTTTATTTCTTCGAAAATTTGGGGTGTTACAAACCTATCCCCCTTACAAAGAATCTCGTCCTCGAGATTGGAACGCTACTCGAATAGCTCAGGGTATTGGGCTTTCAACTCGTCTTCTTTTTCCCATGTGGCTTCTTCAATGGGGTGGTTGTCCCATTGAACCATACAGAAGCGAACCACACGGCTCCTGGTTACCCTTTCCTTAGTTTCCAAGATCTTGATGGGTCTCTCGATGTAGGTCAAATCCTCTTGGACGTTGAGTTGTTGGAGATCGGCCTGTTCGGTGGGCACACGAAGACACTTCTTCAGCTGAGAGACGTGGAATACATCATGAACTCCTACCAAGGATGGAGGCAATTCTAGTTGATATGCCACTTCTCCTTCCCATCGGAGGATCTGAAAAGGTCCGACATAGCGGGGTGCTAGCTTGCCTTTCATGTTGAACCTTTGAGTGCCACGGAGGGGAGTGACTCGGAGATAGACAAAATCACCCTCCTCAAAGGTTAGGTCTCTTCGTTGGTTATCGGCGTAGCTCTTCTGTCGGGACTGGGCTATCTTTAATCTGTCCCTGATGATCTTGACCTTCTCTTCATCTTCTCTTAGAATATCTATCCCAAATAACTACGACTCTCCAGTCTGATCCTAGAGTAACGGCGTTCTACACTTACGCCCATAGAGTGCTTCGAAAGGGGACATCTGTAGGCTGGCTTGATAGCTGTTGTTGTAGGAGAACTCCGCATAGGGCAAGTTCTTGTCCCACATTCCGCCGAAGTCTAGAGCGCAAGATCTAAGCATATCCTCCAATATCTGGTTAACCCTTTCGGTTTGACCATTGGTCTGAGGATGATAGGCGGTGCTAAAGTTCAGCCGGGTGTTGAGCTCTTCTTGAAGGTTCTTCCAAAACTTAGAGGTGAACTGACTCCCACGGTCAGATACGATCTTCTTAGGAACTCCGTGCAGGCACATGATACGGGTCATATACAACTCGGCCAACTTGATGACGGTGTAAGTTGTCTTGACGGGGATGAAGTGAGCCACCTTGGTGAGTCGGTCGATGATCACCCAGATAGAATCATGACCAGCTTGGGTCCTGGGCAGTCCCGTGATGAAGTCCATTCCTATCTCTTCCCACTTCCATTCAGGGACCATGAGGGGTTGCAACAGTCCAGCAGGTCTTTGGTGCTCTGCCTTGACTCACCAGCATGTGTCGCACTTGGCGACATACTCATCTATTTCCCTCTTCATGCTGACCCACCAATATTTCTCCTTTAGATCTTGATACATCTTTGTACTCCCGGGATGTATGGAGTATAGAGTATCGTGAGCTTCTTGAAGGATGAGGGCCTTCAACTCAGGCTTGTCGGGTACGCATATCCGGTTTCCGAACCAGATGGTACCATGTTCGTCCTCAGAGAATCTAGGGGCTTTACCCTTCCGCATGTTCTGCTGGATCTCCAAGATGTCCGGGTCTTCCTTCTGCTTTTCTCGGATTTGGTCTATTAAGACAGGCCTAGACTCCAAGGCAGCGAGATACGCTCGGGTGGTGATCCCTAAATTTAGCCTTTCCATCTCCTTGTATAGCAAAGGGGCTTGGTCCTATATCATGATGGCATTGCAGTACCCTTTTCGACTAAGGGCGTCTGCCACCACATTTGCCTTGCCTGGATGATAATGGATGCCCAAGTCGTAATCCTTGATCAGTTCCAACCATCTCCTTTGTCTGAGGTTCAGGTCCGGTTGGGTGAATATGTACTTGAGGCTCCTGTGGTCGGTGAAGACCTCACACCGATTTCCCACAAGGTAATGTCTCCATATCTTCAAGGCATGAACCACGGCTGCTAACTCCAGGTCGTGGGTTGGGTAGTTCAGCTCATGCAGTCTCAGCTGTCGGGAGGCGTATGATATAACCTTCCCTTCTTGCATTAAGACACATCCCAATCCTTGACGAGAGGCATCACGGTAGACGTGAAAGTCTTTCCAGATGTCCGGTAGAGTCAGGATAGGAGCTGACACGAGCTTCTTCTTGAGGGTTTGGAAGCTTTCTTCACAATCTGGGGTCCATTAAAATTTTACCTCCTTTTGCAATAGTCTGGTCATAGGCTTGGCGATCTTCGAAAAATTCTCGATGAACCGGCGGTAGTATCTGGCCAATCCGAGAAAACTCCGGATCTCGGTCACGGTCATGGGCTGCAGCCAGTTGGTCACTACTTCCACGGTGGTGGGGTCCACCGCTATTCCTTCAGCAGATATCACATGACCGAGGAACTTCACCTCTGACGACCAAAACTCGCACTTGCTGTATTTGGCGTACAGTTGCTATTCCCTTAGCTTTCTGAGGGTAAGACGGAGGTGGGTTTCATGTTCTTCCTTGGTCTTGGAGTAGACAAGGATATCGTCGATGAATACCACGATGAACTTATCCAAGAACTCCATGAACACATTGTTCATCATGTTCATGAAAAAGGCCAGGGCATTCATGAGTCCGAACGACATCACAGTGTACTCGTAGAGTCCATAGCGAGAGGTGAAGGCAGTCTTGGGTATGTCCTCTTCTCTAATCCTCAATTGGTGATAACCTGACCTGAGGTCAATCTTGGAAAACACCGAGGATCCTTTCAGTTGATCGAACAGGTCGTCGATCCGGGGCAATGGGTACTTGTTCTTGATGGTTGCGTCGTTCAGGGCTCTATAGTCCACGCACATCCTTTTGGTCTTGTCCTTCTTCATGGAAAAGATGACCAGTGCACCCCAGGGTGAGGTACTCGGTCGGATGTACCCTTTTTGCTCTAGGTCTTCGATGTTGCTCTTGACTTCGGCTAGCTCATTGGCGGCCATCCGGTATGGACGCTTGGAGATTGGAGTGGTCCCGGGGACAAGTTCGATTCTGAATTCGATGTCCCGCTTGGGAGGCATTCCTGGTAGGTCCTTAGGGAAGAGGTCCATGAACTCCTTGACTATGGGCACTTCTTCAAGGGCTAGAGAGTGAAGATATGCCTCATGAGGCTTGCGGCTGGTCATTCAAAAGGTGACGGCTTCGCCTTCGGGGTTGGTTACCGTCACAGATTTGCTGGCGTAATCGATCACTCCCTTGTGCTTCATCAGCCAATCCATCCCTAGGATGAGGTTGAGTCCGGTGCACTTAATGAGAACTGGCTTGGTCCGAAATAATATTCCTTGGATCTCTATCTTGACCTTAGGACTGAATAGGTGGGCTAAGGTTTTATTGCCTGGAGTGGCAATCATAATGGGGGTCGGTAGAGGGAGTACTTCCAAGTCGTTGGTTATCACAAAATCCTCCGAGATAAAAGAGTGTGTTCCTCCAGAGTCAAATAGAATCATAGCTGGTATGGAATTTGCGGTAAACATACCGAGCACGACTTCGGGAGCCTCCTGAGCTTCCTCCGCGCTGATGTTGTTGACGCGGGCACGAATCGCCTGGTTGGGTGCCACGCCTTGGGGCTGCTTGGGGTGAGGACACTGGTGCGAGTAGTGCCCTTCCTTCCGGCAGTTGAAGCAGACGACCGGCTTCCCTTGGCGATCCCTAAGATCGGGGCCTTGGCGGCGGGCGTCGGCTGAGCGGCCGGAGCTGGTGGAGCAGGGTGGGGATGCCCGACGTTGGATCCATCGGTGGCGTGGGGCGGCCTGTAGGCGGGCTGAGGATGGTAGGCGGGCGCTGGTGGCGGAGGGACGAAGCGGGGCCTCTGAGAATTCACCTGTTGATGCTTGAAGGCGATCATCTTCCTCTTCTTGAGGTCCAACTTGTTTTGCTCAGTCTCTTGGATGAGCGCTTTGTTCACCAACCTTTGAAAGTCGGTGTAGTCGGTGGCGACGAGCTGGATGGACAGCTCATCCTTGAGTCCCCAGAGGAACTTAGCCTGGCGAAGGGCGTTGGTCCGCACCTCTTCTGGCGCGTAGCATGCCAGACAGTTGAATTCATGGAGATACTCCATGGCGGTCCGGTTGCCCTGTTGCAGGTCGCGGAACTCCTGCTGCTTGACTGCGATAACTCTGGCGGGGACGTGGGCGGCGCGAAAGGCGATGGCAAACTCCGCCCATGTCACCCCGTGGTCCTCCGGCTGGGACTCACGGTAGTTGTCCCACCACTCCGCGGCAGGGCCTTGGAGCTGATGAGTGGCGAAGGCCACTCTCTCCTGGTCGGTGCAGGGGAGGAGGTCCAACTTCTTCCCTATGGTGCGGAGCCAATCTCCAGCCTCCATGGGGTTAGTGGTGCTGGAGAAGATCGGTGAGCGTACGCGCAGGAACTCTGAGAATTTGGGCGTGGGTGCGGGCGCCGGTGCACGAGGGGCGGGTTCCACATTTTGCAGGCGGTCCAACTGCACCCGTTGATGCTGCATTTGGGTGAGGAGGGCGGTGATCAACTGGTTTTGATTCGCCATCATTTCCGCCAAAGTAGGGTGATTGGAGGATGGCGACCCAGTCTGTCGTGGGCCCGTTGCACCCTAGTTGGGCACAACACTTTCGGGCAAGCCGTGGCTTCCTCCTTCTCCAATGTTGGAGCCAGTGTTCTGGTTGTCAGCCATCTTCTGAACATAAGATGTTAGCCATAAGATAGAAAGATGATGATCCAAACATTTTAATCAAAAGGGTCGTTGAGGCTCATATATATGTCTCAAGTGGTATAAAAAGTTTGTTACAATCATGCTCTTATTTTACTCTACCTACAACACAAGTTGTTGTAGATAGCACCACATACATAAAATTATTAGTCAAACAACGGTAACTAGCGTCTACTAGCCACCGGAGGCCGTCTCCGTGCTCTCGGAACCACGAGCACGCGGGTCCTGAGGGACGGTGGGCTTGAGAAAATTCTCGATGATCGGGTCGGAGACGAGGCCGGGGCGTGGTGCAGGGGTGCTGGTGGTGGATGGTCTGGCGGTGGAGGGATGTGGCGGGATCCTCTTGGGGCGAGGGGCAGGCTCGCGAATGGGCTTCCTCTTCCTCGAGAGGAGGGGAACCATCTCCGCAATATCCTTCTGCAGCTGCATGATCTTCCGCTGCAGCTCGCTATTTTGTTGGATCAAGTTCTTCGTCTCCTCACGAAGAAACTCAACCACCTCATGGTGTTCATCGGCGTCGAGCACGGCCTCGGTATGGAGGTCGTCCATGGCCTGAAGAAGACACGACTGTCGGGCCATGACCGGATCATGAACGGAGTGAACTCTGAGGTAGATACTACGGTAGGCACCGGGAGTGCGCTTCGGCACAAGCCGGAAGGACGAGTTTTGAAGACGATCATCATAGATCATCCTCAACTCCATAAGGGCTTGGAGGGCGACACGTTGGCACGCGACGTCGAAAGTCAGGCCCCCAACTGCTGTCGTGTAGGGCGGCAGGTGCTCTCTAGATCCGTGGACGGTGAGGGAGACGTCGCAGGGCCCAGTGAATTCCTCCAGGTACACCCCCTGGAATTCGGGTTCGAAGAGGAACCCGAGGAAGGTAAGCATCATGCGGAGCTCTCTGACGAAGCCCTCGTAGTGGCGGCAGTAGCTGTGAACTTGGTAGACTGGCATCTACAAAAACAACAAGTTGAAGAAAGTGAGGGGAGGAACAAAGTTTATAAAGTAGGTTTTCGAGAAATAATTTTCTGTAGCTATTGGCTATGCTGGTCCCTTTGTCTTCCTACAGTCAAGTCGGCTCTAATACCATCTTGTGACGCCCTGATTTATCGAAATCGGAACATTATTGAATTTCCAAAGAAAAACAATAATACAAGAGGTTCATCATGCAACAATTGTACATACGATAAGTATTCATGGTACGCAACCATATTATTACATCAGAGTTAAATAAAAACAATAATAAAAATAAACTGCATGACGAACGCCTTCTTCAAGATCTTTCTGCTTGACTGGGTCGCTACTTCAGACCATCCTCGTAGTAGGCATCCTCTGAATGGTGTGCCCAACGGGTATGAGTACAAAGAGTACTCAACAAGACACCGCAAATGCAAGTAATAATGCAAGATAATAACAAAGGAAGGATAATGGCTAAAAGTGCGGAAAAGTAGATTTTTCAGAATTGCATTTAGTGTAATCAAATTTTAATCATGCGGAATAATAAACATGAACATCAATTATACCATCTAACTCGAGGAGTACGTTTTCCCTCCTCGCGCAATAGTCCTTACATGTCAAACCACCATGCACATACACATCACAACTAAACTAACTGTGGGATGTCACGCAACCCGCCCTTGACCGTGGGCTCGGCTTTTCAAAAAGATTTATGACTCTGATCAGAGGTGTACTACTGTACCCACAAGGCACACACTCATCCCAAACACCAAGGTGTAACGAGATGACCCATACCATGGGAACTCGTGCCAAAACCTCAGCATGAAATGCTCCAAGCGATAACCACCCGCTCTAGGTTTCGCCGGCGCGCTGGGCCGCATCCCGGCTAACGTCGCACCCCCTTTTGCGCCACGCCGGTACAAGCCACCCGCAGGTGCTGCTTGACCCATCTCCAAGTGGTGGCCTCGGTTTGGAACACTCCATACCTTAGTTAGGACTTACCCATTAGACTTGTGGTTAGTACGGAAGTGTATTGCAACGGATCCCACAGACCGGTCCTTATAGTGCCCCGGGTGCTACCGACCAATGCCCTAGCTTGCACCCGGAACCCACCATGCATACACTCTCAACCATAACTCTATCACCAACAGCATTCCAGGGATGAGAATAACGAGGATCATATAGTAGATTCCAATCGCTACGACTCATTTTTTTATCCTATAGCAATCGTGTCGATACATTGGACACTAGCTAATAATACTAATCATATGGTGACAAGGATGTTAGGCGAGATAGCATGGCTTGGGTTGCACATCAAGGTCAGAGGATCCTAAATAAATATATTGTAAGGGTTCCATTTGACTAATGCATGTATACCCTATGTGTTTTAGCAATAGTTTAATAAAACATGGGTTCAATATGCTCAAAATATTGGTTTGGTGACTTGCCTTGTTCAGCGAAAGGGGAGGGAGGAACATCCGGGTAATATTCTGGCTCCTCGGCGGTGTCGTAGTCTTCCCAAAATAAAATAAAATAAATACGACATTCAATTAAACAATCTAAAACCACACAATAAGCATATAAGTTTTGATTGGGTTAACTTAAAGAAAACAAGTTGTTAAGTTTCTGAAATTCATTTTATGCATAATTTAGAATGAACTAGAATGTAATATGGTCCTTTATAAAGGGGTTTCAATTGTGAATAATCTTCTTTCAAGTTCTCTAACCGATTTAAATTAAGAGCTTCAGACAAAACTTAGTGGTTTCCTTAAATTAACAGGAAATGAATAAATATAATTTTTTGCTGGAATTTAAATAATTAAATTTGTAATTTATTCTAAGGGCATTTGAATACTTTATTAAATAAGGGCAAAATATTCAAAGTAACTATATTGCTTTTATTGTATGAACATGTAGAGAATAATATTACAAATTTTCTAGAATTGAAATGGTAATTTTTGAAGTTAAATTGCGCAAGATATGAATTTTGGAAGTTTAAAAGCATTTCTGGAATTTAATTTAAACCAAAAACAACCTCGGGTACACGGTGAGCCGGGCTCACGGTGAACCCGCGCACTGTGCGCGTGGTCCGGCCCAATCTGGACCGTTGGATCCAGATCCAACGCGCGAGGGCGAGGCGGGGCGTTATGTTGCGATCAACGGCCCACAGCGCTCGATACCTCTTTGACCAGATGAACACGCAAGATTAAACGGCGTAAAGGTCCTAATCTATGTCGTCGGATCGAGATCATGCGGCCAGGATCGAATCCGGCATGACACGTGTCGGGAGGGGTAAAGTACCTGTCTTCCCCAACTCCGGTAACGTGACGGTGAGCGATTCCGGCGACGGCGAGGGCTATCCGGCCTAACTAGGGCTAAAAACATAAAGAAGAAACTAAGGGGAACACGAGGGTACCCTTGCGGTGGTCTGAGGTCGACGGGGCGTGGCCGGCGACGAGAGGAGGCGGTGAAGTCATTCGGGTCCTTGTCGGCGACGGCGATCCAGCGAGGTTCGTCGACGGTGGAGGGGTGTACGAGGTCGAGGAGGTTCTGGCGGTCACGGAGATGTGGTCGGCGAGGACGGAGAGGGACTCCGGTGACGGCGAGCGATGACCGGAGTGCGGGCGGCGGTGTTGCGCTAAAAACCGAATTGCGAGCGGTCTATTCGTTCTCGAAGCGAATTAACGTGGGGGTTGAGCGCGGCGGTGGTCGGGGGTTTAAATAGGGTACCGGTGGGGGCAGGGAGGGCGCAATCGGGGGAGGCCGTGAGTAAACGCCGGTGAGGCGGTTTCACTGCATATGGGCGACAGCGGGATGATGACGCGTGAAATTAAGAGGGGAAACGGTCGGCGCGATGCGGGGGATTCAATGCCGGCGATAAATGAAGGGGAGGGGGCCGGCGACGAGCGAATTGTGGAGGCTTTGATTCGGCCGGCGGGGCTTGGGGGCGACGGCGCGAGGTGGACGACGGTCCTGACAGGCGGGGGCGACAGGCTAGCGGGCGCGAGCGAACGGGTGGCGACTGACGGGTGGGGTCGGGCGGTCGGGCGCGCGCGAGGAGAGAGGGGCTCACTGACAAGCGGGACCCGGTTGTCAGTCCGAGGCGCGTGGGGGTAACGGGTTGGGCCGGGAGAGAGAAAAGGGAGGGAGGGAGCCCGTTACTGTTTAAATGCTTTTCTGAATAAAATAATTATAGAAAATGGATTAAAACATTTGGGCTACTTCCAAGGTTGAAAAAATTGTAAAAATTCTCAAAAATATATCTTGGCCTTGGAATCATATACAAAATTTTCTAGCCCTTGGTTTGGTCATTTCATCTAGGTTCTAGTTCAAAAAACTTAAGGAGGGCATTAAAGGTATTTCCAAAATAATTAATTCCAGGAAATTAGATTAAATAATATTTTTATTTCTTTGAAAATTTTGGGTGTTACAATGCCTCTCCACACTGGGTGATGAAACGGCTTATGTGCTCGATCTTGGAGACCGAGTCTTGTCCTAAAAATTTGGTGAAATCAGGAACTTTGTATCGGCTCGGCAATGGCACACTATCAAACCACTATCGGTAGGGTTGCTGAACCACTATAAAGAATTTTTCCAAAATTTCCAAATGCGTTGGACACCAAAAGGAAAGCGACATAGGTTAATAAAAGAAGTACACGTCGTTGATATCTTAAACACAGAGAAAGAAAATGCAAATGAAATATATTGGATATAATTCATTGATGGAAAAAAGATGGCAACGGGTTTGAAACCCGTGAGTTTTATGAAAACTCGTCCACAAAGCAAACCCGCAAACATGTGTAACTTGAACCCACAAAACTCATGTGTTCAAAACTAAACCCAAACCCGAACACATCAGGTACCCAAAACCTGACGAGGTAACCCGTAAGTTTAGCTTATACTCTACATGATTACAACATAAATATAATTAAAAATCCACAACAAACATCATATTACCACATTAGCAATACTTAGTTTAAAATGATGGAATCACTCAACATAACAGTTCACAAATCACAACCACTCAAGCCTCAACACAACAATTCATAATGCAACCACACCAAAGTAAATATAATTAATCAGGTAAACCCATGGATATCTATGGGTTTAAATCTAAACCCGTGTCCGACCCGAAAATAAATGGGTACTCGAACCCGTGGGCATGAAACTGAATAAAAACTTATACCCATTAGGTCAGGTACCCATGGTCATTCATAGAAACAAAGGATTATTTAATGGTAGAGACTGTTGAGAGTTGTGATACCAACAACATCTCAGCTGCAACCATTAAGACAATAGAGTATTTTTTTGACATTTTGTTGGCAAAGGAAATGGCTTTAACATTAACCAACTTAATTACCAATATAGTGTTTGGTTGCTTGAACCAAGTTATCCTAGATGATTCGGTATAACTTCGAAGAATGAGTCTATTTAGTTGGTTATATTGTACAAAACCATCCAGGATGGGTTAGTTCAGATTTCCAGAATATTCTCTCCGGATGTTGAACCATTTCGTGCGGTAAAAACAAATGAATGATGTCGTACAGTTTCTATTAACTATATTAATTATTTATAATTAGTTAAGATTAGTGGTTATTAAGTATATTTAGTAAAAATTAATTATAATTAGATGTTATTAACCATAACTAATCATTATCATGTATCATCTACAACATCCAACCAAATAATCTACTAGTACCACCTCATCTAGGAACAGCTCATTCTGAATCACGTCATACAGGATCATCTCATACCGTTTAAATTCATTCAACAAAACAAACACTACCTAATGGTATATGAAAGGATGGATTGCGCAAATTAAATATACATTGATAGTAGGATGCCACTACCACCCGCAAGTATTAGGTACTTGAAAAAATAACTTGATTGCAAGAGAGAGAAATTTATTAGGTTACTTCAAAGTCCACTGGCATGTTTAGTGAGTGATCGTGATTGGATTGTTCATAACTAAAATGAACAAATTTTTAGTGCATGAATTACTAAATTATCACAGCATATTTCTTTTCATTCTCAATAGCAGTGATAAAAACCATCATGGTAAAGCTAGTTTATTGACATCACCGACTCGAATATGACCATGATTATACTTTACAATAAACAACCCATGGTGCATATATTCTATATTAGATTTGCATTATATATATTTGAGTTAAGGATGCTACACCATGAGATGGTTCTGCTTTCGATTACAGAAATTCTTACATGGATCAAGCGACATGTTAAGAGCACATCAAGGATACAGAACATCATGGAAGTTGATTGAGGACCAAGTCAAGTTCATCCAAACTTAATATACAAGTTTGGGATGTTACTTTTGTTCTAAGAGAAAGTGAAAATAAAGTTCTACCCGTCTAAGAATATTGGACTCGAATATGCATAACTTTTAAATGGAAACTCCGATTTGGATGTTCTTAGACTTTTTGGAGAGCTTGAGATGTCCTCTTTCCTACGGATCTAGCTACACATCCCGATTCCATCCTAGGAGATCGCAATCACCAAAAAATATGTCTTTCCTATTTTTCTAGTAAGTATGTTTAGGAAATAATTAGTAGTTTCCATATGTAATAAGTTTCCAAACTTTGGGAACGTCCTTAGGGCTATAAATACCCCTAGAGACTTCAGTTGTAGATGGGTTTTGATTATATTAAAGTTTAGTCAATGCTACTTTTTTCGTGTAAACCCGTGATCGATTAGATCATCGGTTTCTCATTTCATAACCCTAACTATCCATTCGTGCATCTTTCATATTCAGCGATATTAGTTATTTCTTTGTTTTTTTCTTGCTCGTTCTTCGATTGCTTGCAGGAATAAGGTTGATCACCGAAAAGATCAAAAACCCTTGGAGTTGGTGTATCGATCGTTAAGGCTCAACACAAATGTCTCGTACAGTTATAGTCGGATCATCAACATCATCTCCTTCTAATCTAACTTGTCTTATCCTCTCATCAAAAGATCGGGTCACTCTCGCCTTCATAAAGTGGTATCAGAGCTACAGTTGATCGGTGAGAGTTTTCGAGTTATCATTTTTTCGTATAGTCTAGAAAAAGCCACACAAAAAATAGTTTACCTGAGATCCAAGCCTATTTGAACCTTTTACTAGTTCTGCTTGGTATCAGCTTTTTGTGTTTTTGGTTGCATCGTCATGTGAAGTTGATAGTCTTAGCGTCTAGTTTGTTTAGAGTTTCGAGTTCTTGGCATTTTTTTACCACCGTATTTGGTCTGTTTATCAAGTGTTTAGGGTATTTTTATTCCTTAATTTTCGTGTATAAATCAAATTGGAATCAGAATTGTTATTGGAATTTGAGTAGGATTTGGCAGGCTATGCAAGTGTTAATAAAATTGTCATATCTCGTACATGTAAAGTAGGATTAGAGAGTTTAGATACTTTTTGGAAAGATTACAACAAGATCTTTAATTTTCCTTTTAGAGTAATCTTCCGATTCGGTCGTTCAGTCTTTTTTAGATTGTACAATGTTTGTAAGTCCTGTAGTGAGATTTTGTACATACTAAGACTTTGTCACTTGCTGTTATTTAAAAAGGGGTAAGAAAAAAAGATAAAACAAAGAAAGAGGCAGAAAGATGCTAAAAAAGCCGCACCAAAAAAATCATAAAAAAAAGAAGTGGAGAAAGAAGAGAGCAAGTTCATCTTTGTTGAGTTGGTGTTTTTTTGTATGGTATCGTTGGTGTCTAGGCTCGTGTGTCTAGTACTTTCTAGCCTAGGACCAGCAAATACCAACCTTGAAGAATTACTCAATTTGCTTATACTAAGGTGGTTCTAGTATTCCTTTGTGAGTATCTTTCAGCCTACCTAGAGCTCCATAGATTTGACTAAAGCTTGTACAACACCATGTTTACCAAGGCATCAATACATTTAAACTCCGTGGTGTTTGTGGTTAAGTCAATGTACAACACTTACTGATTGCATTGGTAAGAACTTGTAAGAGTTTGATACAAGCTTTAGTGAGGGTGACTTTTGCGCATCCACGACCTTGTAGTTAATAGGAGTGTACATATTATTCATATGTTTCTTGTCTACTAATGATCGTGGTAGGGATACACAAGGAGATAGGATATAGTGAAGCTCAATATCAATATCTTCATCGACACATGAGGGATCAACACGAAAAATATAAGGTATGTGATGATATTCTAGCTAGATTTAAATGTATAATACCTTATTTTGAAGGAAATTATGATCCTCATGCATATATTCAACGGGAGCTAGCTATAGATAATGAATTTAAAAAGTATAACTTATCTAAAAGAGAATGTTATGGCTGCCTCTAGAGTGTTAGTTGAAGATGTTGCATATCATTGGAAACATCTTTGTAAACATGATAAATACTTCAATCTTGTAAACACTTAAAACAATATTTGAGATATACTTATGTTCCTCTGTATTATGTTGATATTATGTTAAAGAAACTACAATGTTTAAAACAAGATAGCTGAAGTGTTACCTCATACTATCATGATATGCATGCTTGTTTATTACATTGTGGTTTAGATGAATGCGAAGAAACTACAGAACATAGATTTTTATGTGGGATTAACAAAGAAATTCAAGAAATGCTTGTTCATAAAACATATAATTATTTCTCTCAATTGTTTGAACTTGCATGTCGAGCTGAAGTTCAGATTGTGTTTATAGCAAAATAGCATTAATGGTCAAATTAGGCAAATACTGAAAAATGGTATTTTTGACCGAAAATGTATCAAACCTAGCCAAGGCCGGTCTGACCGGCTATGGTAGGCCGGCCCAACCGGCCAGGTCCTGTTAGACCGGACCCATGGGCTCGGTCAGACCGGCCAGGGTCCAGAATATGGATCCGAGGAGGATTCGAGGTATTTTTGCCCAAAACTTATCTCAACGGGGTTTTGGCCGCATCTAACTCTACCTCTAGCCAGGGATAACCAGCCCACCCGCCTATAAATACTAGGGGCAAGGCTGATTCAAGCTCTCTCTCTACAATCCGAAAATCCAAAGCCCTAGCTTTGAATCACGTTTATTTCTTCTACTTTCCGCATCTTGGTGGGTTTGCTTGTAAGCCCTTCGTCTGCCGTGTCTGTAATCACGGTAACCCTTGCTGGTTCGCTTGTGAACCTATCGTTAATCCACATAACGGATTGTTATCCTTTTTATCGGTTTTTATCGCCCTACTCGGAAATTCGCCCCTCTTGGCTAAATTGTGTTTAATACCTTATTATCTTTGCAGATCAATTGCCTCCCTGAATACCTCTGCAAAATTTGGAGGTGATTGGATCTCGTTTGCTAGGCCGTATGGGTTCTAACAGATCGGATCTACCGTCGCCAGTCCGACCGAGGGCACAGGGCTGGTCTGACTGGATCCCCTTCATCAGGCTATTTTCAGCAACAGCCGGTCAGACCGACGGCACCCCGTCGGTCTGACCGAAGTCCTCTGCACCATGCCGAAGCCTTTCGCCGAAGCCCCTTTCGCTGGACTCCTATGCGCCGGAGCCCGCACACTTCGAAGCCTGCCTCACTGGTCCGACCGGGAGGGCTTTGACTGTCCGACCGGAACCCTCCGCACCGCGCCAGAGCCTACCTCACAGCTACCTTTGGGACATGCCCCGAAGCCCCTCCACACGTTCGGTCCGACCGAGGGCATACCTCCGGTCCGACCGGGCCTAAGGCCGAAGGTGCCCTAGGGATCCATCGAACCAGTCTCCGCTGTAACTCTGAATCGTCCTCCGAACTGGCCGATTCTAGGTATTTTGATTATTTTGTTATTGTTTACATTGTTACTAGTACTTTTCGGCTAATTAGATTGAAATATCAATTATTTATCTAATTGCCCGGCGACTCCAAATCCCTTATCACAATCCAGGGTAGTCGGAACGCGACGTCGGTATCATTGCGATACTTTTGGATGTCGAACTGGCCCAAGTGCGGGGGCGCATTTCTGCATCGACACACCTTTTGGCGACTCCGCTGGGGACAATGCCAACCATGACTACTACCTCTACATCGGCAACAGGTACCTCTACTACGTCTACATCCACTACATCACCGATGAACACTATGGGGGGCGCGGACATCGACGACCGCAACATTATGACGCCCACCACGGCGGACATATCTGAAGAAGACCGAGCAAAAATCGAAGCGAAAAAGAAGGAACTCGAAGAACTGATGCTCAGAGATTGCATAAAGACACGCTCGGGCTTCGTCATGCACGACAACCTCAACTTAACCCAGGTACGCCCGTCATCACCCTCTTTATCTGCCTCACAAGTCGACCGTAGAATAGTTGCGTCTGTTGATCAGGCGGTTAGCGCCTCGCTAGCCAACAAACTAGAACCCATAGTTGTCTCACAAGTGGCAGCAGTATTTAGATGATTTGGTTTTACTGAGGCCGATTCACCAACAACAATCACTAGTATTTCGCCAACATAGCATATTTATAGTAGAACCGACGGCAATACTAGAAAAACCATCACACTTCCGGCTGCATCATCCACAGCCGAAACACATAGCTATGCTTATGGCCAGGCAAACCCAGCTTATCAAACACCACCGCCGCCTGCACCCATACCAGCTCTGTCGCCACCGCTCACACTGCACACTCCCACACCCAGCATAGGCCAGAGCATGCCGATATACCGCCATGCGTCCCACCACCACATGAAAGACGCACGCAAGCATTAGACCACGACGATATCGAGGAACATATTCGCGCGCTATTTAGGGAATCCACCAGCTTTGCACCTCGGGATAGAGCTAGGGTTTATCAAAAACCATATCCCGACCACTCTGACACCATTCCGCACCCTCGCGGTTATAGAGTCCCAGATTTCACGAAATTTGACAGTGAGGGTAGTAAATCCACATTAGAACACATTAGCCAATTCCTAGCACAATGTGGCGAAGCTAGCAGATCGAATGCATTAAAACTCAGGCTATTTTCCCTATCATTGTCTGGCATCGCATTCACCTAGTTTTTAGCGCTTCCGCCGAACTCCGTCCATACATGGGCTCAACTAGAGTAGAAGTTTCATGATTATTTCTACACAGGCGAGACCGAGCTTAGGCTATCACACCTCACAGCGATTAAGCAAAAATCTGGCGAAAGTGTTTCTGAATACGTCAAGCACTTTAGAGACACTAGAAGTAAATGTTTTAGCCTAAACATATCAGAAAGGGACCTAGCAGACCTCGCATTTAATGGCCTACGGGCATAAATTAGGGAACAAATGGATAACCAGAATCTGCTAGATGTTAACCAAGTCTTGCAACAGGCTCTGGTCCAGGAAGGCCGGGCCAAAGATAGAAAATTCGTTAAAACTTTTAATAAACTAAGGGCTGAAATCCACACTATGGAGCACTCTGACGAGGGAGAATCTGAAGAGGAAGAACATCCGGCCAATATGTACACGGTCGAATGGACTTGGAGCGCGAACTCTAAGCCCGTCACCTGCTCCAAATTGCGGACGTCTCCCTATAAGAGTCGGCCTAATAAAATTAGATATTCATTCGACGTAACTAAATGTGATAAGATATTTGATTTCCTATTAAAAAATCAACTCCTACGGATGCCGAAAGGGCAAGTCATGCCATCCACCGACGAATTAAAAAGCATCCCTTCTACAAGTGGCATGATTCACATTCTCACTACACTAACGATTGCAACATTTGTCGTCGGCAGGTACAATCGGCCATAGAGGAAGGACGATTGAAAATAGAAGCAAATCCAAAGATGAAATTAGATAGAGACCCTTTTCCCATGAACAACGTTGAGCTAGAAGGGAAGAAGGTGTTGATTCGGCCAGAGCAGGCTGAGTCGGCTAAAGGGAAAGTGGTCGTCATAGGATACACCCGCACACACACACTCGTACCAAAGAATCCGGAGGTAGGAGTGTGGAAAGAAAATGTTAAGCCATCATCTTCGGCCAGGCATCGTAGAAGGCCGAAGGTGACTTATAAGATGCTTTTGGACAAGTACCAACGAAGGTCTGAGAGGAGAGGTGTTCGCCCACGGGCTCTGGGACGGTCGAAACCCCCTGAGAGAACGAGCCCCGCGAGGGTTGAGTTCGGACCTTGGGGCCCGAACCCCTATTTGGAGTGGATACAGCCTCCGGTAGGGTTCGGACCTCAGTGGCCGAACCCCCCTCCGGGTTAGTCCCAGCCTCCGGTAGGGTTCGTACCTCAGTGGTCGGACCCCACTCCGGCTTGGCCCTAGTTTCCGGGAGGCTTCGGACATCAGTGGCCGAACCCACCTCCTCTGGACGAGTTCCAACCTCTGGAAGGATTCGGACCTCAGTGGTCGGACCCACCTCCTCCGAGTGGGCTGCAGCCTCCGTATGGATTCGGCCTCTAGTGGCCGGGCCCATCTACGCCATGGGCTAGTTTACCTCCGGCCTGGCAGGACCCTTCGCTGGTATGGTCCGAGGTACCGTCGATGTGGCCAAGCTTCCAATAGGCCAGCGGGTTCGGCACTCAGTGGGAGAGGCCGCTAGAGCCTCTGATGCCACCACCCTACTGTTGGGCGATGGCTCTAACTTGGCCTCCGCCGCCGGAGAAATCTAGGCAATGTCCGGCTACTAACACTCACATTCCTTCTAGTGTTTCGAGTGGCAGGTTCGAGGGCCGGTGCAGGATGATAATATTATTCACCGCTTGTCCGTAGTACCTCAGAACTAGGCTCCACGAGATAGCATTGGATGGGATGGATGTAAAGACGCCCTGGAGATTATAGTCATCAGGGTGGGATCCAAGGAGGTCCCAATCCCGAAGGGTGCCCCAATGGGACAGTGTGAAGACCCAGCCGAAGCCTGGTCTGACCGGCCTTACGACGGTTTTTGGCACAAACCGGTCCGACTGGCCCGCTATGGCCGGTCCGATCGACCAGGAGCAGGGGACCTCTCATGGCAAGTGCAAGATATCCGAGGCCGATACAAAGAAGTCCCCTTCGGCCAAAAATGCTAGAAGCAAGACCGTGGCACCCGGCACCCGTCCCCAATCATCATGGGCACCCTCGGGGATGTCGAAGTCACAAAAAAGGAGGTTGCAACGCTTGCGGGCATAAGAGATACGAGAAGAGAAGGCCGAGGAGGCACAGGACGCACTTTTTGAGGAAATTCATCCTCAGTCCACCGTGAAGAAAGTCTGGAGATCCAGGTCGGTCATAGTCGTTGACTCAGCCCCCGTTGTTAGCTCTGACGATGATGACTACACTCCTGTCTCTGAGGGGCCCGCTCCTCAGGCAATGGACATCGGCGTCGTCATGTTGCCTTTTGAATTCGCTCCACTACAGGAGGAGGTCGGGGTCACGCAGCTAGACCTTGGCCCGCGGGACGTCGTATTCGAGAAGCCTGGAGACATGAGCCATCACCTAAGACCTCTCTACATAAGGGGGCACATCGACGGGAAGCCTGTCTCGAGGATGCTCGTCGATGGCGGTGCCACCGTGAACCTAATGCCATTCTCCCTTCTAAAGAAGCTTGGCAAAGATGACGATGACCTGAAGAAGACCAATGTCACCCTCAATAGATTCAACGGCAACACGATAGAGGCCAGAGGCATGATGTCTCTGGAACTGACAGTAGGGAACAAGATGCTACCTACCGCCTTCTTCGTCGTCGACGTCCAAGGTAATTATAATGTATTGCTTTGGCGTGATTGGATCCACGCAAACCAGTGTGTGCCGTCTACCCTACACCAGCACTTAATACAATGGGATGGCGACGAAGTCGAGATAGTATACGCTGATACATCAGCCCATGTTAGTTTGGCCGATGCGTACGGTGACGCCGCCCATGATAAGATAGAATGCTTGTCAGGACGGGACCTCTCGGATTATGACTTTGTCAGTGTATCAGAGGGGAGGTTCATTCCTATTTCCGTTAAGTCGGCCGGTGTGGCTCGGTTGTGTCTAAGATAGTATAATTTCTAGCGCTAATCTTGATTGGCTAAAATCTCGCATGGAGCAATATCGGTCTTCTCAAGACGGTATCGCCGAAGCCATTGAAGATTTTAGCGAGGTAGAAAAATTAGGTCAAGGCTTCTCATCGGCTGACCCTTTGGAACAAGTACACATCGGAGATGGTAGTGTTCCGAGGCCGACGTTTGTAAATCAGAATTTGAATAATGATGTAAAGGCTGAAGTAATAAAATTGATTCGATCTTATGTTGACTACTTTGCATGGGACTACAGCGAGATGCCCGGGTTAAGCCGAGAGCTTGTTGAGCATCGACTCCCCATCAAACCTGGTTTTAGGCCTTATAAGCAGCCACTGCACCGCTTCAATTTGGCCATCTATGACTGAGTTAAAGAGGAGGTTGAGCGTCTACTAGCGGCAGGTTTTATTAGGCCATGCAGGTATGCGGAATGGGTCGCTAACATCATGCCTATCGAGAAGAAAGAGTTGCAATATCCGTATCTGCGTCGACTTTAGGGATTTGAACAAAGCCACTCCGAAAGACGAGTATCCCATGCCAATAGCCGACATGTTGATCAACGATGCCTCAAGACACAAGGTACTAAGTTTTCTTGACAGCAACGCTGGTTATAATCAAATATTTATGGCCGAAGAGGACGTTTTTAGAATGGCCTTTCGCTGCCTGGGTTTTGTCGGCTTGTTTGAGTGGGTAGTAATGACGATTGGTTTAAAGAATGCTGGCGCCACATACCAGCATGCCATGAACTTAATCTTTCATGACCTGCTAGGAGTTATGTTAGAGGTTTATATAGATGATGTTGTGGTCAAATCAAATGCTATGGAGAACCACCTCGCCGATTTAGGAGTTGCTTTCGAAAGAATGCGCCAGTATGGCTTAAAAATGAACCCGCTCAAGTGTGCTTTTGGCGTGTCAGTGAGTAAGTTCTTGGGATTCATGGTTCATGAAAGAGGCATTGAAATCAATCTTAAGAGGCTTGAGAAAATTAGAGGATGTGTAGCGCCGACATGTAAGAAAGATGTGCAGAAACTGCTAGGCAAGGTTAATTATTTGCGACGCTTTATATCTAACTTGTCTAGCAAAATTGATGCTTTTGTCCTGATACTCCGGCTAAAAAATGAAGCCGAGTTCACTTGGGGGGCAAGCCAGCAACACGCCTTTGAGAAAATCAAAGAGTGCTTATCGACGCCGCCAGTAGTAAGGGTGCCGAAGGTCGGGATTCCATTTCAGCTTTATATTGCCGTGGAGGAGAGTGTGATTGGAGCCGTATTGACTCGAGACATTGAAGGAAGAGAGTACATCATCACCTTCTTGAGTCGTCGACTTCCGGATGCCGAGACAAGGTACGTGTTTGTGGAGTGTTTGTGTTTATCCCTCTATTATGCGTGTACCAAATTGTGTCACTATCTTCTCCCTAGCACATGTGTTGTCACTTGCCAAATGGATGTCATAAAGTACATGTTGCAAAAGACGATTCTAAGTGGTAGAATCAGCAAGTGGGCGTATGCATTAATTGAATATGATTTGGCTTATGAACCATTGAGAGCTATGAAAGGCCAAGTCATTGCTAATTTTATAGTGGATCACCATGTAGATGTCAATTAGGGCGATAAAGTCGCTTTGATTGAAGTATTACCATGGAAACTTTATTTCGATGGTTCGGCTTGCAAAAATGGCCAAGATGTTGGAGTGGTGCTCGTATCACCAAGTGGTATGCACTTTGAAACCTCGGCCCGTTTGGAATTTCATTCAACTAATAATCAAGCCGAATATGAAGCCCTATTGCTAGGTCTTGAGTTGTTAAACTCCATGGGTGTGAAATATGTTCATGCATATGGTGATTCTTTATTAGTCGTGCAACAAGTAGCCAAGCTTGCTCAATGTTTTAACGATTTACTAAATAGCTACTTGGATAAGTGTTTAGACTTAATTTCTACCTTTAATAATTTTGAGATTACTCATGTATCTAGAGAGGCCAACTCACTTGCAAATGACTTGGCTCAACAAGCATCAGGCTGTCAAATTAGGAAAGGTAAATTCTGCACACGGGAAAAGCCGATGTTTGAATACGATGTAGCACCCAAGGGTACTGATGTCGGTCTGACCTGACCTGGTAAGCACGGCCAGACCGCCCTTGCGTTCCCGATCCAACCGACCATGTCAGGACAGTCAGACCGAACTGTGCCAGCTGACCAACAATAGTCGGTTGAACTGGGCCAACATGGTTGGTCCGACCGACTGTTGTTAGGAAGGTTTAGCGCTCAAGGGGCAGATCCAAACGAAAAATCTCGAGGCCAGTTCTAGTGGGAATTTAGCCATTGCTCCCTTGATCAGTAAGGACGATCGGAGGATCCCAATCGTCCAATATCTGAGAAATCCAAGCCAAAAGGTTGATCGGAAGGTTTGGCGACAGACTTTCAAATTTGTTTTGCTCGATGATGTGTTGTATCGCCGGACTATTGATGGAGTACTTTTGAAGTGTTTGGACCCCGATCAAGCTTGAGTTGCTGCAGGCAAAGTACATGAAGGGTTTTGTGGTACTCAATAGTCGGCCCCGAAGATGAGTTGGATGCTCAAAAGGGAGGGTTTTTACTGGCCGACTATGACTGAAGACTGTTTTAGATACTATAGAGGATGTGAAGCTTGTCAAAAGTTTGGCAATATTCAGCTAGCACCCGCGTCGATGCTTAATCCTATTATCAAACCATGGTCGTTCCAAGGTTGGAGTTTAGACTTCATCGGCCAAATTCATCCTCCATCTTTGAAAGGGCATCGGTTCGTGTTGATGGCAACAAATTACTTCACCAAATGGACTAAGGCCGTACCGCTCAAGAACATGACTCACAACGAAGTAATTGATTTAATCTTGAAACACATTATACACAGATTCGGCATTCCCCAAACTCTCACTACAGAGTAAGGAACTTCGTTTGTTGCTAAAGAGGTGAAGGTCTTTGCCGAATACTATGGGATCAAATTGGTAAACTCTTCCCCATATTATGCTCAGGCCAATGGTCAGGCCGAGTCTAGTAACAAAACCGTGATTAAACTAATCAAGAAAAAGATTGAAGGATTTCCAAAAAGGTGGCATGAAGTACTTTCCGAAGCTCTATGGGCTAGTAGAGTTGCAAGGCACGGTGCCACTAAAGTCAATCCATATGAGTTAGTATACGGACAAGAAGTTGTTCTACCGGTAGAGGTGGATCTTGGCTCACTTAGATTTCTTAAGCAAGATGGCTTATCGGTCGACGAATATGAGACGCTTCTAAAGGATAATTTAGAAGAAGTGATCGATAAGAGGTTGAAGGCTCTAGAGGCAATAGAGAAAGATAAAAGAAGAGTAGCTAGGGCCTATAACAAGAAGGTCAAGGCAAAATCATTTCAAATCAACGACTTGGTGTGGAAGACGATTTTGCCATTAGGTACTAAGAGCTCAAAATTTGGTAAATGGTCATCTAGTTGGGAAGGGCCTTTTAGGGTAGTCGAAATCACTCCAGGCAACGCATATGTCCTAGAGTCTTTAGGAGGAGAGCGATTTGGAAGGGCTTTGAATGGTAGATATTTGAAAAAGTACTTCCGAAGTGTGTGGCAAAATGCTTGAAGTGTTAAAAGGTCGATATTGAAAGTATCACCCAAGGCCCATCATGCTTTTAACTCACTAAGTTTGCTAAAAGGCAGGGAGGCATGTGTTTATAGCAAAAAATGGCATTAATGGTCAAATTAGGCAAATACTGAAAAATGGTATTTTTGACCGAAAATGTCTCAAACCTGGCAAAGGCCAATTTGACCGGCTATGGTAGGCCGGTCAGACCAGGCCCATGGGCTCGGTCAGACCGGCCAGGGTCCAGAATATGGATCCGAGGAGGATTCGAGGTATTTTTGCCCAAAACTTATCTCAACAGGGTTTTGGCCGCATCTAACTCTACCTCTAGCCAGGGATAACCAGCCCACCCCCTATAAATACTAGGGGCAAGGCCGATTCAAGCTCTCTCTCTACAATCTGAAAATACAAAGCCCTAGCTTTGAATCGCGTTTATTTCTTCTACTTTCTGCATCTTCATGGGTTTGCTTGTAAGCCCTTCGTCTGCCACGTCCGTAATCACGGTAACCCTTGCTGGTTTGCTTGTGAACCTCTCGTTAATCCACGTAATGGATTGCTATCCTTTTTATCGATTTTTATCGCCCTACTCGGCAATTCAGCCTTCTGGCCGAATTGTGTTTAATCCCTTATTATCTTAGCAAATCAATTGCCTCCCTGAACACCTCTGCAAAATTTGGAGGCGATTGGATCTCGTTTGCTAGGTCGTACGGGTTCTAACAGATCGGATCTGTCGTCGCCAGTCCGACCGGGGGCATAGGGCCGATCTGACTAGAGCCCCTTTGTTAGGCTGTTTTCGGCAATAGCCGGTCAGACCGACGGCACCCGCTGGTCCGACTGAAGTCCTCCGCACCGCGCCAAAGCCTTTCTCTGGAGCCCTACACGCCGGAGCCCGCACACTTCGAAGCCTGCCTCGCCGGTCCGACCGGGAGGGCTTCGTCGGTCCGACTGGAACCCTCCACACCGCGTCGGAGCCTACCTTGCAGTTACCTTTGGGACATGCCTCGAATCCCCTCCGCACGTCCGGTCCGACTGAGGGCATACCTCTGGTCCAGCCGGGCCTAAGGCCGAAGGTGCCCTAGGGACCCTTCGGACCAGTCTCCGCTGTAACTTTGAATCGGCCTCCGAACTAGCCGATTCTAGGTATTTTGATTATTTTGTTACTGTTTACATTGTTACTAGTACTTTTCGGCCAATTGGATTGAAATATCAATTATTTATCTGATTGCCTGGCGACTCCAAATCCCTTATCACTATCCAGGGTAGTCAGAACGCGATGTCGGTATCGTCGATACTTTTGGACATCGAACCGGCCCAAGTGCGAGGCGTATTTCTGCATCAACAGATTGCTATTGATTTAGAGGAAACATCATTTGGTGTGCCTTCTAGTGCTACTAACCTTCAACGTGAAAAAAAGAGTAATTATGCACTTACATCATCATAGGATGTTTTGCATGGTAATATATGTGCTGAAATTAATCAAGGTGAGTGTGCTCCTAATAAAACACATTTGTCCACTTATCATGTTAATTTAGTGCAAACATTAGTGGAACCTATTTATGAAATTTCTTTGTCACAAGATGATGTTGATGATATTCTTTGTGATAAAGAAGAGTTATGCAACACTTCACATATATCTGTTCCACAACTAGTGAATGAACATGTTGATTTTTCTGCTGAACCTTTATGTGATTTGATACATGTTTGCATTGCTATTGAAAAGGAAGAATGAAAATTGTTATCTTTTATAAATACTTTGGGTTATATTGAATTTGATGATTTTTGTGAACTTAGTGTTTTAAATTAAAAAATATTCAATAGAACTGACTTGTCATGTCCTGCTCATATCACTTTTCATGTAATTGGCAAATATAATGATAAAGGAGTATGCTTTGTGCATAGAGTTTACATATGTTCATATTTAAAACTGCATGTAAAGCCTAAAAATAATAATCTCGAGCAAGGTGTTTTAACTAATCCTATTATCTCGAGAGTCTCTTATTTTGATTTAAATACACAGGTTTGTTTTCAAGAAGGGGAGTGTGCTGAGCTATTTAACAACACCATATTTTCGTCTTCGTTTATCAAGGGTGGTTCTTCACTAACACTTGATCAACCAAATGCTAAGGTGAGTTGGTTTCCTCCTACTCTCAACGTAACAAAAGAACAAGTGATATTGTACAATGATATATGTTTTACTAGGAGCTACAATGTGTTGGGGAATGAGGAAGCTATGTTATCCAGCAATTTCAAAAATTTCACCCCAAAGCCTAAGAACCATACGCATGAGGGATCATGAATCGGTACCTTCTAGCACGAGACGTGCTAGGTGTAGTGGAAGATGTTGGGGAAGCGTGTCCTCGCTTATCCTCGCCTCGCTCCACCCGTTCCCCGGTGATCCAATCGGTGAAGACGGCGGTGTCCATGTGAAGAAGACGATGAGCGTCGTTATTTGAGCAACGCCTCTATGGAGTCCACACGTATAGGGATGAGATCATTCCCACAGGAGATATCTCTATCTCAACTCTTGAGATCAAGAAATGGAGAGGAGTTCTTAGTGGCTAGGGTTTAGATCTGATCTAAACTATGAATAACTTGATTTCCAAGACCTCCTCCTCTCTTTATATAGAGGTGAGAGCCCTGACCCTAATCCACATTTGGGCCTAATAGATCCAATTTGTTACGTCCACCTTGGAACTTTCGATTCTCAAATCGAAACTTCTGATCAAGACTCTTGGACTTCAATTCCAGGAATCATCGGAACTTCCGATCTGTGCAATTTTTCCCGATATGCATCGGAACTTCTGGTTTGAACTCTCTATCTCTAAATTAGAAATTATCGGAACTTCTGATACCATATTAAAACTTCCGATTTGAGCTCTCTGTTTCGTAAACAATAAATTATCGGAACTTTCGATTTGTGCTCTTTGTTTACAATTTAGAAAATAATCGGAATTTCTGATTCCAAATCAGAACTTCCGATTCAACCAGAATTTTTTTGGGCATTGTTCCTTCACAATGACTGTGAATACAAGAACAAACCGAGGACGGTTTGCAGCTAAGAAGGAGAGAATGATGAGGACATCACCGGTTCAGATATGAACTTACTTATGCTTTACAATAAACAATCCAAGGTGCATGCATTCTATATTAGATTTGCATTTTATATATTTGAGCTATGGATGATATACCATGAGATGGTTCTATTTTTGATTACAGAAATTCTTACATTGATCGAGCGACATGTTGAGAGCACATCAAAGGCATGGAATTTCATGAAAGTTGATTAGGGACCAAGTCAAAGCCATATACAAGTTTGGGACGTTGCTTTTGTTCCAAGAGAAACTGAAAATAAAGTTCTACACGTCCGAGAATATTGGACTCGAATTCGGACTACAAGGACATCACTAAATTCAAATGTGCATAACTTTTAAATGGAAACTCTGATTTGGATGATTTTGGACTTTTTAGAAAGCTTGAGACGTCATCTTTCCAATGGATCTAACTATACATCTAGATTCTATCCGAGGAGATGGCAATCACCAAAATAATATGCGTTTCCTATTTTTCTAGTAAATATATTAGGAAATAATTAGTATTTTCCATATGTAATAAGTTTCCAAACTTTGGGAACGTTCCTAGGGCTATAAATACCCCTAGATACTTCAGTTGTAGATGGGTTTTGATTAGAGTAAAGTTTAGCCAATGTTACTTTTTCCATTTAAACCCGTGATCGGTTAGATCGCCGGTTTCTCGTTTCATAAGCCCAACTATCCATTCACGCGTCTTTCATATTCAGCAATATTAGTTGCTCCTTTGTCTTGTTCTTGCTCATTCTTAGATTGCTTGCAGGAATAATGTTGACACCAATAAGATCAACAATCCTCGGAGTTGGTGTATCGATCGCTAAAGCGTAACACAAATGTCTCGTACGGTTGTAGTCGGATCATCAACATTATCTCCTTCTAATCAAACTTATCTTTTCCTTTCATTGGTCGTGCCACCCTCACATTCATCAATCAAGTTATGCAAATTACAACGAGATATTCTTCTCACACCTTGACATTCAAGGATCTACTACTGTCTGATGAAGCAGAGTTAACTTGCATTCTAACATAGGCAAACACATTTACCATTATCCCATGTTCGGATAAAGTTGAAACTTCAGCCACTAGTTTCTTGCAAACTCGTGGCTCTACAAAGATGTTTATGTTACTGTGCGCAAGCGAACAATATTTATATATAATAAAAATAATTTCACATGTCACTATTTATCGATAAAATCCACAAAACGCAAATAAATTTGGCACAGAAAAATTTCAACAAAAAATGTTATTCTTAATGCATGACTCCAGAATAAAAATTCAAACCTTTGACATATCACATACCTGGCCATGCTGGCTCAGTGAGTCACCGAAAGAACTGAAAAGTCTGAAGTCCCGGATCATCACTGGACCCTTGAGGCCCAATAAGATCATACGGGAAGCCCAAAATACAAAGCTCATCCTGGCCTTAAAATCTGGCAGGCCTAGTCGCCGCCGTCCATCGCCGCTGCACCATGGCCGACGCCCGAGCAGCTGGCGGCGGAAACCTCGCCCTATCGCCTCCTCCTGACCCTCCTCGTTCAGCGGAGCCGAGCAATCCTTCTCTCAACTTCACACACACCCCGATCGACTGGTAAACCATTCCCTCTGCCCTGCCTGCCCAATTTCTTATCCGTACTTGACCAACTTAGATGCAACCATGACTGAATCCACCCGTGAATTGTTCACCTAGTGCTGGGTAGATTTTCCCTTGCAAAGATTTGAGGCTGGGATATGACTGTTTTTGCTTCCTAAATGGATATGGAGATGTTGATAGAGAGCAAAGTCACTGATATTTTCCAATGCATTTGCATTTCGGTTCAATTGGGGTGCTTTATAAGATCAGGAATTTTGTCAGGAAAATGCAAATCTACGGTAACTTTTCTAACTAATTTTTGCGTTATTGCTCGATGTTTTTAGTGAAAGGATGTGAGCATTATGGCACTGGATGTCATCAAAACTTCAGTCAAATGTGTTTAGATGGAAGTAGTACTAGAATAGATGACCTTAATGATGATTTACGTTTGCTATGTCACCATGTTTGTGTAAATCTTTGAGACAATCGGCATGATGGCAGATTGGCAGCCCACAATCTACTATAGAAAAACTCAATGACAAACAACCTGTTAGTCATGATGCTTTATTCATTAGCAGGATTCAAATCATGTTTCTTTAGGCACTTATGTAATTTCATTTTGTTCTATCCATTGATGTCTGCATACTTATGCAGTTATGTGTAAGAAGATAACTATATTGTTATGCAGTACATAAAATGGAATAGTACCCTTAGTGTCACAGGCAGAATAGATAATTACATGCCATTGTACTTGAAAGAGATGGCCGACCTTGGCCCTGAACCTCGCCGACGTGGAGACACGCTAACAGAGGGGAAGGGAACCAACCGGGCCAATTGACAAATAAACTGGATGCCTTAGTCTAAAGGCCTATTTATATTACATCCATATAGCTAATCCTATTATGACTCTTCTTTACATAAACTAATTCTACTAGGAATTTCTTGACATAATATCTAAAGATAGCAATATAATCTAAATAGAACTCTTGAAGATCTAATCCCTAGGGATACTATTTTTAAATATAACCCATATACCTAATTCGTGCTACAGTACCCTGTGGGTATTGTTCACGCTACAGTACCCATGTGGGTAATATTCCTATGGTAGGGCTGGGTCCTGGCTCAACACCCATGACACTTAGACAATAAATGGACCAATTAGTACGAAAAGATAATCTTGTTTTTTTTGTAAGTAGCCAAAAAGATGTAGTTTTTCTTGCAAGCATGTCCAGGCGTCCAGCAAACTTTTGATACTGAATTTATCCAACTATAAAATAGTTACTAGCAACATATCAAGCTTCAGGTGATTATCATCAAGCTATGTATGAATTAAGTCTTAAGAGCTAATTTTTTGGACTTTTCCATCTCATCTTATAATTCCATTAAACTTCTCTGGTAAAAAAGTTTCTAATTTATTCATTGGGCATTTTTATTTCCCTTCCTTTTAACATTTGAATTTGGAATAATTATGTACATATTTTGGAAGGATTCCTTTTTTAAACCAAAATTATTATCTTATATTTTCTTAACTGAAATTATTATTTATTATTTTGTATTGCAGAACATATCTGCATTGTTATATAGTAATGCATGGCTTTCCGCTTACATTTTTCATATGTGTTCAGTTCCTTTTCTTTTTATCCTCTTGTGACAGCCATTTAAATTATTTTCTTGTTGGACTGTAAATAATGACGTGAAGGGAAAGTTTGATTAATGATGTCTACTCTAGCAAATATGGTATGGTGATAAATCAAATGATCCTGCCTGAATTCTTCTCTTGCTTGCCTCGATGACTTAACAGGAGCTGTTTATCCCGATTCGTAAAGCAGAGTCATTCGACTCTCTTTTTCATTGTTGATTGAGATTTTATGAACTAACTGTTGGGATCCATAGTTAAATGATGGTATTGTGCCTGCATAAGCATAATGATGTTGTAGCAGGTAATTATTAACACCATATTTACTCAGTTAGTTTTGTTTGTTGAGTTATCTATCACATTTGCAATGATCAAATTGCTGGCGGTAGCCGGTAGCATTTGCCTAATTTACTCAGATAGTTTTGTTTGTTGAGTTATCTATCACATTTGCAATGATCAAATTGCTGGCGGTAGCATTTGCCTAATTTTTGAACCAATAAGACTATAAGAGTAGTATACAACAAGTTTTGTAGTTGGTCAAAAAGAAAGAAGATTTGCTTCTTTCATGGGACAGTGAAAAAGACATGACTGAGAAGTGAGAACAGGTAGAATGAAACTTTCTGAATTGATAGTCGCATTTTAGCAGTTGTCAGTTGACACCCGAAAGATGGTCACACTTAACCACTCCAACAGATGTTGAAAACAAGCTATTTTATCAACTGTTCTACACCAGTTTGTCATCTCGGTTAACTTCATTGTAAAGTTTCATCAGCGCACCAGGTGATTTAACTTTCTTAAGCTTGCTTTGAAACAGGATAGATGCAAAATTCACCCAGCCCCTTGTGGCCTTGTTCAATGATTACAGTTCAGAATTTGAACAGATTTGACTGATAAATGACTAGACGTAAGTGAAGGGTTAATTTTTTCCATGCCATTACAATTTTCATGGTTTGCCAATATGCCATCGGTGTGTCACTGACAAATGGGGACCGTCACAGTCACTGACAGTGGTATATAGGCAATTTCTGAAAATTATAATGGCTTGTGAGTAATTTTCAGTGAAATGCATCTCCCTTGTGCCAATTGTTCTGTGAACTATCCGATCAAAACTCGGACATCTGATATGAGAAATAAAACACATTGATCTTGCCTTATCCCATCCGGATAGCCTATCTTTATCTTATCAGGTAGGCAATCAGCAACAACTTTGTGAGTGGCAAAAAAGACAGCTCGTGAATCATCAAACAGTTCCATTCCATTATATAATCGCCGAGACAAGTAGACAGCAAGTGTACCAAACGATCAATCATAAGTGTTGCCTAGTCACTGGCTCTGTTCAGCAATCAGCATACGGCCTGGTCCATGGCTTCCAAAATGCTGCTTTCTCCAAAGCACTGGCTGCACATAGAACAACTGCAACAATACGAAGTCCTGACGTGTCATGAAAAAGATTCCACTCCGCCTAACATTTGGAAGAATCTTTTCTTTTTCTCATCATTTATCAGTTGACCAAAGGTTAGGGCTCCTCTGCCCCACATCAGTTAGCACAGACATACTATCAAAGATGCCTTAATCCAAACTAGTACTCTTACCGTCCTAAAATATAATAAATTTTACGGTTCAAAGTTTATCGCAAATATAATAATATAGTGATTGTAAAAGGTACAGAGTAACTTTTATTTCCAAAGTATTAATATTACCTCCGAACTTGATTACTCATTATTTTTAGCTAACCACTCTAGCCTACACTCATCCATACTCATATTAGCCCTGGACTTAATTACTCGTAACTTTATCTAACCACATTGGCTTAGACCTATCCACTTAGCATATACGCATATTACCTACAGACATAATTACTCATTACTTTACATAACCACTTTAACATACTCTCGTTCACTTAACGGAGGATAGTATAATTTTCTTGCTCATATCCTTAATACATATGCAGTTTCGTGAGATTACTCTCGTCAGTTCTTGACGGTCAAATGATCCGAGAGTAGCAGATGGGCACACAAAGAACCAGCTGCAAGCTGACAGTTCAAACTATGAAACCGATGCTCTTGCTAGTTAGCTAGTTCTATCCTGCAGGCAACACACATGTGACGTCTGCGATTCCAAAATATTCACAAAGGAGAGAAAATTTAGACCTATATGCCTGTCGAGTACTACTGCGAATATTGGAGTGGCATTAAAGTGGAATTGTATAATCCATTTTCCTCTTTTTTAAGGTCAAATAAGATAACACCACAAAGTGGTTTTCTGTACAGTTGAGGTATGGAAAATGAACTCAGATATATGTTGTGGCAACAGAAATATTTTAAAACTGAGGCTCCAAAAGCATGTGTTATTCCACTGGTTTCATAGAGAAAAAACATATGATACAAATAAATTGTCGATGTAGCTTTTGGAATGGCAGTTAAGCATTCTTTTTCAAACACCTGTTGCATAATAACCATTTTTTTTTGAGGCAAATCAGTAGGAGAGGCTCCTACCTAGATTTGATTAAAAAGTTAAAAAGAGGTACAACAGAGAGCAGGGCGAGGAAGCCCGGGGGGAGATTACAGGGGAGGGTACAAGTGCCCAGCCAATTCCTTGCCTCCTCCTTGAGCCGAGGCGGGAACCGCTGAGACTGAGCAGAAAACACTGTGAGAAAAAGACCTAACCAACCTCCGACCGTCGAGGGGGTGGATCTGAAGATGCTACTATTCCTAGTAATCCAAATGGCCCAAGCAGAAATCATCACAATCTCCATAAAGAAAGGTTTGCCAAACCTCCTTCTAGCTGTCGAGAGGTTATCTTGGATCGTGGTCGAGGGATGCCATTGAATGCCCAGCAGATACCAGCATTGGAGGCTGAAGGGGCACTCGAAAAAAAGATGGGACCCTGTTTCCTCCACCCCCGAATGGCAGAGACAGCAAGAAGTATCCTCATCCCAGGGCAGCACGTGTTTGCGACGGAGGATATTCCTAGTGTTAAGGCGGTCAACCAAGAGAAGCCAAAAAAAGACCTTGATCTTGCTGGAGCACTTGGACCTCCAGAGCCATATAAAGGCGGAATGGGAATGCATGAACTTGAATTGGCAGTCGTAGAGATCTTTAGGATGATAAGTGGAAGAATGCCAAATGAAGGTCCACTTGTCAGGGACATCATCATGCAGGTTGATCAAAGACAACACCTGATGAAGGAGGTTGAACTCAAGCAGGGCTTTCGAGGAGAGAGGGAGGAAGAAATTGTCAGCCGAGCCCGAGGAGGAGAAGAAGAAGTGGACGGAACAGCCGGGGGCTCTGGTGAAGGAGAAAAGACGAGGGAAAACAAGGCGAAAGGGAGGGCCGCACCAACCATCCTCCCAAAAGGAAATCGACCGACCACAGGAGACAGAGGGGGATGCGACGACCCGCAGAAGGGGAGCCAGGCTAACAACATCCCGCCACCAGAATGAAGCCCTGGGGTAGGGGAGGTGAGGGGGAAGAGGGGAAGAAGCAAGGTCCATGCGGATCAGGTTGACCCATGGGGTGTCGTGGTGCGATAAGAATTTCCAGAAGTGTTTGAGAAGCAGGGCAGAGTTCTGGGAGCGGAGGTCGATCACCCCCAGCCCACCTTTGAGCTTGGGCCTGCAAACTAAGTGCCAGGCGACCCTGGAGGAGGATCCAGCAATAACAGAATTACCCTGCCAGAGGAAGTTGCGGCGAGCCTGATCAATCCGTTGGATAACCTTGACAGGGATTTTGAGGGAGCGCATGGTATAGGTAGGGAGGGCCGAGAGAACCGAGTTGACAATTTGGAGTCTCCCGGCCATGTTGAGCCACGGAGAAAGGGAGGAGAGACGATTGGAAATATTGAGGAGGAGGAATCTGAAGTCAGAGGCTTTGGGCTTGAGGGCCCCCAGGGGGAGGCCAAGGTACTGAAAAGGGAGGGAGCCCACCGGGCAACCGAAGGTGGCGGCCAGGAGATCCGTCCGGTGCTCGGATAAGTTGATGGGGATGAGGGAGGATTTAGAAAGGTTAACCGAAAGACCAGTGGACTGGGAGAAGGAGTGCAGGAGGCCCCGGAGGAAGAAAAGGTTGCGCTGGTCAGCCCGTAGAAAGATAATGGTATCATCAGCATACTGGGCGATAGGGAAATCCAGGTGATCAGGGTGGCACGGAGGGCCATGGATGATCCCAAGACGGGCGGCCTTGTTAATGATGTGTTGGAGGAGGTCCGCAGCAAGGACAAACAGAAGGGGAGAAAGGGGGTCCCCCTGGCGCACCCCACGCCGGCACTGAAAGAACTTCCCGGGGCAGCCATTGAGAAGGTCCGAGGAGAAGCCAGAGGAAAGGAAAAGCTTGATCCAAGAAATCCAGGAGCTGGGGAAGCCAAGATGCGTCATCATGAGGAGGATGGCCGAATGTTCAATGGTGTCAAAAGCTTTCTCGAAGTCAAGCTTCAGAATGATAGCCTCCTGTCTAGACCGCTTGCACCTATGCGTAAGCTCCAAGGCCCAGGCGATGCAGTCCTGGATAGTACGACCCTTGATGAACCCATATTGATTTTTGTGGATAAGAGTGGAGAAAATGGCCTGAAGTCGATTAGCAAGGGCTTTAGTGAAGATCTTGACACTGAAATTCATGAGGGAAATGGGCCGAAAGTCCCGAACGGAGGAAGCAGAGGCAGTTTTGGGGATGAGAGCGATAAAGGACCCGTTGATGGGGTGGACTTGGGCAGAGTGATTAGAGAGGGCAGAGGCTAAGTCCAGGAAGTCCTGGCGCACAATGTGCCAGCAGGCTTTGAAAAAGGCCCCATTGAAACCGTCTGGGCCCGGGGCCTTGTCCGGGAGAGCGGAGAGGACCACTGAATCAAGTTCGGAGGCCTCAAAGCCGGCCCCCAGGAAATCAAGGCCTGGGACCCTTGGAACAAGGCTGGCCAGGTCGAAGAGCATAGGGGGGGCCGAGGAGGAGCCCATTTTAGTCAGGAAGAAATCAAGGAAGGCCTCAGCCTTGTCCTGGGCGGAGGTGGCCCAAGAACCGTCCCCAAGCTGGATGGCGGGGATCGCATTTCAGCGGTGCCTGATGGTGGCAGCAGAATGAAAGAATTTAGTGTTAGCATCGCCGAGCTTGGTCCAACGGAGGGTGAAGCGCTGCTTCCAGTACTTATGGCGCAGGGAGAAAAGAAAAGCCAGATGGTTCCGGAGAATGGACCTGAACACGGATTCTGGCCCAGAAAGATGGCGGAGCTCCTCACTTTTGTCCAGATATCCCAGGATGATAGAAGAATTATGAATCCAACGCTCGAAACAACCCCATCGCCGATGCCAACGAGAGAGAGCCTTCTGAAGGGACTTCAGCTTAGAGGCGATACGAAGGGCGGGATCAAGGGGAAAAGGCCCAGAGTTCCAACAAGAATGGACAAGATCCAAGAAGCCAGGGAGCTTAAGCCAGAAATTTTCAAACCGGAAGATGGGGGAGCGGGGGATGGAAGAACCAATCTTGATTAAGCAGGGGCAATGATCAGAGCTGGAGTTAGGAAGAGCAGAGAAAGGGGTATTGGGGTAGGAGGAAGTCCAGTGGGGGGACGAAAGACACCAGTCAAGAAGGACAAGGATGGGGTTGTTTTGCCTGTTGCTCCAGGTATACCTTCTGTTTTGAAAGTGGATGTCCTGAAGGCCATGGGTACTAATGATATTGTTGAAGGTGTCCATGAGGTTGCTGTTAAGACGTCCCCCATTCTTGTTATGAGGGAAACGATAGAGATTGAAATCGCCAACAAACAACCAGTTGGACCTCGGGGGAATATCCAAAGAGAGAAACCAAGAGATGAAAGGGGCACGCTCAGCGTTCCGACATGGGCCATAAATGTTAGAAAGGGACCAGGAAGCCCCGTTAAGCACAGAGGTGAGGGAGACGGTAAGCTGGAAGGGAGAGGAGGAGAGGGTGACCCCAGAGAATAAAGCACTATTCCAGCCAATGAAGAGGCCCCCAGCCGAGCCCAGGGCCGGGACAAAGGAAAACTGGTCAAGGCGCCTGGGACAGAAGGACCGCACCAAGGAGGGCGTGAAGGAGGGCATCTTGGTCTCCTGAAGACAGACAATATCCGCCTGGGCCGAAGAGATGAGAAATCGGACCGCAAGCCTCTTAGAACAGGAGTTGAGTCCCCGCACGTTCCAACTGACCACCTGCCAAATTCTATCGCGACCCATCCGAGAAAATTTTAAGCAAAGGGAGAATGTCGGCCGTGGGCAAGGGACCACCAACCGAAGCAGGCAGGGCAAAAACCGAAGCAGGAAGGACAAGGGGTCCAACGAGTAAACAAGAGAGGCGGGACAAACAAAAGCGGGTAAGCCCACCAGAGCAGGAAACATGGCACAAAAGGTCCGTACAATCCTCCCAGGACCAAACATGGCACGCAGGCCTGATAACAAGAGTACGGTAGTCAGAGAACTTACAGCCCTCCCAGGGCAGCAAAAGGCACGTAGGCCGCTTAGATAGAGCTAGTGGGAATGTCATTGTGAGAAGCTTGAGAAGCAGGAGGGACCTCCACCGGGGGCGCCATGGAGAAGCCGACAGCAGCGGGCGCGGAGGAGGCCGAGGCGGTGTCAGAGTCACTGGAGAGGACGGTGTTGGACACAGTGTTAGCGCAAAGGCCACAAAGGCTGGTAGCAGAATGTTGAATTTGCTGAATGGATAAGTGAGGAAGGGGGTGTCCAACCTTGATAGCTCGATGAACTCCTCGATGGTAGGAAGCGGCGAGAAGCGACCCCGAGAACGGCGAGAGGAAGGCTTGAACCCCCTGAGCCGGGCTCTGATCCTGGCGCTCCTACGCAGACCCTGAGCCGAGAGTGGGGGGCCGCACCGGCAAGGTCGCGGGAGAGGGAGCACGAGGTGCCCCTCCCCGCCCACGCCTGGAGTAGACGAGCCGGACCGGGGGGCGCCCAGGGGAGGCTGGGGCCAAGTCCGACGGAGGACCAGAGGAGCAGGAGGCCGAGGCCCGCCCAGGGGATCCCACCGAGACCAGCCGAAGAGGGAGAACAGGGGAAGGGGGGCTGCTCCACCGCGGACTCCATCGAGGGCGCGGAGGACACGCCCGAGAGCTCCACGCTTTCCTAGGGCTCTTGGTCCGCCGGGTGATCCACCATCGGGACGTCTGGCAACTCCTCAAACCCTTCCAGGACCTCGTCCAAGAAGGGTTCGCCTTCATCCATAGGGGCAGCCACGTCCTGCCCCGCCTGATCATCCACGTGAGGCTGGTTCGGAGGAGCCCACTGGTTGGCCAGAGGGCCAAACCTCTGAGCATCTGCCCATTGTTGGATCCACTCCGGTTCCCCGGGCTGGACGGGGCCCAGGAAAGGGTGGGGGTTCCCATTGTCCGGCGGCGGCGGGTCCTCATCTCCAGGCCATTGGTCGGCAAGATCCGATTGCAGCAGGTACACCGGGAAGGTCCAGGAACGACCCCCGCCATCCCGGTCGCTGCCGTGCTTCAGGGTGATGCTTCTTGGGACGTCTAGGTCGTCCTCGTAAAGCACCTTCACGAGGACGCGGCCGAGGCAAGGATCCGGCTCATGCCAGAAAAGCAATTGACCGAAGGAGGCGATGGCCTGCTGGATGAAGTTCTGAGAACGACAATCCAGCGGGTATCCCAGGAACATCACCCATCCGACGCGAGCGAATGGCGAAAGCCTGCAGTTTGCCGCCTCGTCGTGCTTGACGAAGCGAACCAGGCGCCCGTTGACGAAGAAGGGCGGCGAGTTAACCAGTGAGTCCCGCTCAAACTCCGTCCCCAACTTGTAGATACCAACTCCCAGGGGGTAGAGGGAGTATCGGTCCACTTGGAGATGAAGTTCCACGCCGAGGTGGTGCCGGATGTCGATCAAGAGCCCCATCTTGGCCGCATGGGAGAGCGGGCCGTCGTGCTCCGCAATGGCAAAGCACTCATGGCGCTTGACGATCACCCCGACGAGGGAGACCAGGTTCCGTTGCCGACGAAGAGGGCCCCCACCATCCCGGATCACTCCGCCATAGGGGAGAAAGGGGAGCGGGTTCAAAGGGAAGTTAGCCATGGGGCGAAGAGAGCGAGGAGAAGGAGGACTGAAAGCAATAGGGGAAACTGGCGGGGAGAGAGGAGGAGGACTCTCGGGGGAGGGAACAAAAGGGACAAGAGGGAGGGTGAGTCCGGGCGCCTCAGAAACCGTGCCAGGCGGGAGCGAGGGGGCAGGGGTGCACTCCAAGCGAGGCATGGAGACAGAAGCGGAACCGGCGGGACAGGAGGGGCGAGGCCTAAAGCCCGACGGCTGACGTGGGCAATTAATGCAAGGCGGCGAAAGGTGCAAGCCACAGGAAACCGACGGCCGCGACTGCGACGAAGCGCCAAGCAGGAGATCCGATTTCAGGCGCGAGAAGATATGCGCAGCTGGAATAGCACCCTGCCCACCCGACCGAGCGGGGATCCGCTGGGACCGGGAACCCAAGGACGGGGGGGAGCGGGGAGGGGGGCGGCAGACCCAGGAGCGAAGGGAGGGCACAGTTGAGTTTGAAAATGGCACGCGGACCGAGAGGGACCCTATTGGGACGGGCGCCGGAACGAGGAGAGGGGGGCAGGAAGCTAGCAGCGGAAGGAGAGCTGGCCGAAGCCGGAGGAGGGAGAGGGCACAGAAGGGAGCCAACCCTAACGGCAGGAGGAGGCGAGGAAGGAGAAGGAGGAGAAGAAGGAGGAGGAAAGAACGAAAGAACGCTGTTGAACGAAACCTTTTTGGCGGGAAAGGCGCGGCGACGAACCGAGGAGAGCAGGGCGGGACGAAGAGGAGGGAGGAAGCGAGGGGCGGGGGGCAGACTAGGATCGGGACAAGGGGGGACGAGTGCTCCCCCGGGCCGACGACGTGGAGTGGACGACGGACGCCGATGCGGTCGTGGGGGGCCCAGGGCGGCAGAGGGCAAAGGACGCCGGCGCGAAACCGGGATCCAGCTCGCACGCTCCTCCTCTGACCACCGTCGAAGGTCCGAAGACCAGCGTGGGCCACCATCATGCCAAAGGTGGAAGTAGACGTCAAACTGATCCGTGACGACCCGACGCCGCCGACAGACCTCAAAGCCAACTCGGCGAGAGGAGACAGAAAACCGGAAGTGCCTATCCTGAAGAAAAGCAACGTGAAAACCTGCCGGAGAACCACCCAGACAAGCATGCAGGGCCATGCTGACCAAGGACTCCGAGAGGCGGAAGGTGAAACGACGAAAGACCGCCAACAGAAGGAAGGACCCAACCGGGGAGGAAGAGGGGTGATGAACCGGGGAGGCGAAGGAATCCAGAACGAAACGCTGGAAGTCCCTGGGGGAGAAATCCCAAGAGGCCACGAGCGAACGGAGGTCCAGATCGGACTCGAGTTCAACCAACTCCAGCCGAGGCCCCATCGGGGCGAGAACGGGAACGGGGCAGAGGGGGAGGGAGAGGCGAGAAAGAGGACGCACCCGGAGCGGAACCTAGCAGGAGGCCAGCCGGGGGAAGCCGGCGACGAAGGACGAGGAGCGGCCATCCGGAACCACCGCTAGGGGAGTCGCGAGCCGGAGGAGAGCGCCCGCCATTTCTAGAATCTGAGCTTTCTAATAACCATTATTCTTCCATTATGAACATGGTCGGCTCAGTGATTTTATTATTTTTATAGATAATATAAATGTGAGTTTGTGACAGGTGACAATATCATCAATAGTATACATAACTAGGTGGGGAGTCTTCTTCCCACCAAGTCTCAAAGAAAACAGAAGTTATTTTTCATGGATATCTTATATCTAGGTTTTTCATACTACTATTGAGTGCATCCATCAACTTATGGTCGATGCCTGTCTAGCAAATGTCACTGTATTCGTGGACCTGATCTGGCTGATCATGCATGACCTACACAATGATTAATGAGTATGAAGGCTTGAGGCAATCAATCAGGATCAGTGTTAAATCGGCCTGATTATCTAGAAGCTCTTAGCTGATTTTTTTTAAAGGCAAAGTGTCTAGCATTGTTGCAGGGAATACAAATGGGTTGAATTTTGCTCCATGACACCCTGTACGTATTGATGTACCATGTAGACAATCTGACAATGTTATAGGACAGAGGCATCAATATGATGCCTTGTGTTCCTAGCTACTCCCCATGTTCAGGATTACCTACTACTCTACCAGACTCCTCATCTTGATTCCTAATATACTCTCTCTAAGAAACACATTGCTGATTGGACAACAACCTGATGTAGATCTGTAATGACAACACAGGTAGATAGATTGTGATGTTCATAATTTTGAACTCTCAGGAAGATCATGCCAGTATTCTGTTTCTTGCTGGCGAAATTTTCACTCCTACCATCCTCTGAAATTCACACAAATGAATAAACCTGAAACAGTTTTGGTCCTTTAATTCCATCCGTTCTCTCGGAATTTAAATCATGGAGATGTGCCACAACATATTGAAGAATGCATTAAATTTATAAGATGGGGTCATGGCAGAGACAGTTGAATTTAAATGGACGGCAATATGCAGTTCCTCCACACAGTTCATGTGATAAATATATTAGTAATGAATACACTTTTCAAAATAGATAAGAACGATGTGTTATTGCAGGCTCCCTATCAATCTACAGAAAGAAGCCAATAAAAAATGTGAACCTGTTGTTCATTCTGTCACCAACCTATTGGTGCTCTTAAGAAAAACTTGCACCTCATTGTAACAATATTGTTTAAGCATTTTACTTTGTAATTGAAGTGAATGCGTTTCAAGAAGTGAAAAAAATGCATACCACCAATACATCATGACTAGCACGTACTGTACAAGAAAAGGTCATAGCATCAGAATTTCTTTATGTACCTCAAGATGGAAATGCCAAAAATATTTTTCCTTAACATCCAATTCTGCTTCCTATCTACATACAATCAAAAGAGCACTCGGTGATTCTTCCATGCAGGTAGGAACAAAGAACCAATGAGGCTGAGCAAAACTACAACAATCTATTTGAACTAATGACCATTTTGAAGCTCCAAACTTGATCTGAAGCAGCGAAGTGATTACCGGTAGCTTAAATGGAATATGAATTCCATTAATAAATCTTGAATAATCAACAATAGGATGATAAGAGACCTGACATTAGTTGCCGTGATGGCATTACCAGCATAGTACCGGTTTCCCAAATGGCTGGCCAGGTTGCAGCTGGTAAGTGAATTCCAGCGTATAGCTAGAACTATATCACAATTGCATCAAAGGGATAGATCCATATCTCATGAGCCTTGTCCTTTAGATTGGCTGCCAAGCAATAACTGATTAAGATCAGTTGCATTATTTTAACTCTCTACCATGTTGCATTGGATTTTTTTGCCACTGACTTGGATCTTCTCGGCTTTGTATTGGACTCCCCTAGCTTGCTCTGGGTTTTTCTCTGCTGTCTTGGAATTTCTCCTCCTTGTCAAGATTTTGCCCTGTATTTTCTCCAGATTCATTTGTTTTTCCTAGGATTTCCCCAGGTTTTTCTTGGATTTTAATTTCCTTCTCTTGGTGTTTCTCTAATTTCTCCAGCTCCTTCCCTGCTTCATGATTGATTACCCCTGCATTCTCACCATGCTCTTTCTCTGCATCATGCTTGATTTTACCTGCCTTCTCTTGCTCTGCATCCTGCTTGATTTTGCTTGCCATCTCTTGCTCTGCCTCCTGGTTGATTTTGCCTGCCATCTCTTGCTCTGCATCCTGCTTGATTTTGCCTGCCATCTCTTGCTGTGCTTCCTGGTTGATTTTGCTTGCCTTCTCCTGCTCCTCTTTTCCCAATCCATCATTGGTTTTTGCATCAAAACTTGAAAGCCTCTCAGCTTTAGAAAGCACCTTCGATCCAACTACTTTCACAGTTTGATTCCTCCTCAGGAGCAGCACCGACGCATCATTTTTGATAGACTCACTAGCAGCATGAACCGTTCTTCCCCGAGTAATGCCAAATCTTTGGCCGGCCACGCCATCAATCCGAGCCATGAGCTCCAAGAGATCTCTCCTCTCCTTTGCCCCTGACTCAGAGAACACCTTGCCGTTCTTCAATGGACGCGGTGTTTTCTTGGTACCCACCATTGGCACCTGATCCTCCTCCAATGCACCTGCATTTGCATCGCCGTCCACTTTCTTCTCATCGTCATCAAATGCCAATGCCGAAATTGACTCCCTCTCTAACGCAACACGGTCACTTGCAGCCGCAGCAGCAGCTCGCTTGGCGATGGTCTTCTGGATATCCACCACGGCGCAGGGGTTCCCGACCGCGGCAAGCCCGTTCCACACCTTGGCCGACACGGCCTTGCTGAGGACGACGAGGCGCTCGACGATGTCAGCCATCGACGGCCGCCGCTCCCTGCACGACCGCACGCAGCTCGCCGCCAGCGCGGCCAGGTCCCTCCGGATGACTGGATCGCGCGGCGGCGCCACCCGCGGGTCGAACAGCGAGGCGACCTTCCCCTTCCGCAGCAGCGGCACCGCCCACTCCACCACCGATGGCGGCGAGTGCTGGACGTCGATGGCCTTGCGGCCGCTCATGATCTCAAGCAGCAGGATCCCAAAGCTGAAAACGTCGGTCTTGGTGCTGAGGCTATCCGGCGTGATGTAGGCCGGGTCGAGGTATCCAAGCGTCCCCGCCGGCGCTGGCTTGGTGGTGGCATTGCCATCTCCAGGGAGGCGCTTGGGCACGCGGAGGGCGAGGCCGAAGTCGCCGAGGCGTGCGTCGAGGTTGGCGTCGAGCAGGACGTTGGCGGACTTGACGTCGCGGTGGATGACGGGCGGGTCGGCGTCGTGTAGCGCGCGGAGCGCCCGCGCCGTCTGGAGCGCGAGGCGGATGCGGCGCTGCCACCCGGGGGGCCGCGGGTTGGAGTGGAGCAGGTCGTAGAGCGTACCGTTGGGCATGTACTCGACGACGAGCAGGCGCGGGCGCACCAGCAGCTGGTCGGCACCGGCGCCGGAGCCGGAGTCGGAGTCGGAGAAGCCAAGGAGGTTGACGAGACGCGGGCCGCGGACGGAGGAGAGGATGACGATCTCGTTGTCCACCTCGGGGCGGCGCGGGGAGGGACGCTTGACGGCTACGGCGCGGCCGGAGGGGAGCACGGCCTTGTACACGGCCCCGTGGCTGCCCCTCCCGAGCAGCGTCGCGTCCGCGAAATGGGAGGTCGCCGCCTCCAGCTCTTCGTACGCGAACTGCTCGATGGCGAACTCCTTCGCCGCAGCCAGCAGCGCTTGCCGCCTGGGCCCCGACCGCCGCGACAGCGGAAGCGGCGAAATGGCGGCGATGGAGCGGCACGTCGCCACCGACGAGTCCGCGCGGCAGGAGAGGTACCCCATTATATTACTTGGCATTGGGAGGACCGGGTAGCTTTCTCTTGCCGCCCGTCGCCGCCGTGGCGCGCCGCGCCCGCCAGTGGGAAAGGGGATCGCGGGGTAGAGAGGTGGGAGCCGGAGCGGGGCAGGCACGGCAGAGAGGTGCGTGTTTTTGGTGGTTTTTTGGGTGAGCGGAGATGAAATGGACACCCCGCGGCCCTCGGCTCCCTCCTCTCTCCTTTTTCCCTCCTACTGTTACGTGCACTATACCCAACATACCCTAGCCACGTACGTCTTGGTCCATGCGTCGACCTCGTCGAGCATGTCGGCGATGGCGCAGGAGAAGAAGTGCTTGAGCCACCGCCGCACCGACTCTTTTGCAATTGGCAATGGACTGCCTCTCCGTTTTGTTGAGCAGCGGCGTCGAGAGCAGGCCGGAGATGCCGGTATCGGCGAGTCCGAGCATGATTGAGCTTTCGAGTAGTTGCTGGGCGGGGCTACTATCTTCAACAATTTGTCTCATGTGTCAAAGTATTCGGATACACGGGTAAATCGATATAGATAATTTTTTTTTATTTTCGTTTCTACGTCCACTTGGCTTTTCTTGGATGGTCATGATTTTTTTATATACTTGTGGGCCATGGTTTGTGTACTCTAATAGGAAAATTCTTGTCTAAAAAGTCACAGCCATCCTCTCAAAATGGATTGGCCAAATGAAATCATCGTTTGAGAGAGAGACAATTACTATAAATATTAAAGGAGAACTAGGCGGATACTTTAAAACATACAAAGAGATATAGAGGAGTTAGACAAGGTGACCATTTATTCCCCTTATTTTTCAATCTTGTGGGAGATGCATTAGTAGAAATGATTTTGAAGGCTAAAGAAGCACGCCAAAAGCTAGTGCCAAACATATTTCCAAGATTTGTAATATACGAATGACACAATTCTGTTTATAGAATTCTCTGAACAAAACATTGCGACTATAAAATTCCTACTTTACTATTTCGAAGTCACGTCAGGCATAGAGAGAACTATCAAAAAAAAAGAAGTCTTTGGGGTTGGCTTATCCTTAGATGAAGCTCAAGAGGTGGTTGATAAGCTAAATTGTAATCGAGGTGATCTTTTCATCATATATTTGGGGTTCCTCATTTCTGTTTCTAAACCAACATCTTAGGATTTTTTTTAAAAAAATATCAACTAAGCTTGAGAAACGCGTTCCTACATAGAAATGTGGTCATTTATCTTATGGTGGACAGATGATTCTGATCAACTCTTGCCTAAGCAACATTCTAATGTACATTATGGGTGCTTTTCTGATTCTATAGTCAATTCATCAAGAAATTGATCATATTAGGGTAAATTTTTCCTAGGACGAGCTAGAAAAAAAGAGAAGAAATATCATATGATGAGATGAAGAGCTCTATGTAACTCAAAAGAGTCTGTGGATTAGGCTTCATAGATACGAGAGCTATGAATACAAGCCTCCTTGTAAAATGGATTTTTAAGTTAGAATTTGGACAAAAGAATGCATGTTTGTCTCTGCTGAGGAACAAGTATTGTCACCATAAGGTTTTGTTGGACCGGAAACGGCGACCAGAGGGGGAGTGAATGGGAGCTTTTAAAATTTCGGGCTAAAAATAGCCTTCTGTTTTAATTACGTCTACTGCGGAATAGGCTTCGAACACAACCTTCGAAGTTCTGGTTAGGAGATATTTGACGGCTCCGAACACAGGCTTCGCAAGGAGCAAAAGTTCGAAGCCAAGAAGACTTCGCTCCACTCACAAACCCGAAAAACCAACTCTGCTAAGTCAGTGCAGGCTCCGCACACAGGGTGCTTCGAGCAGGCTTCGCACTTCACCCTTCGCAAGAGTGGACTACCCTCTGAGGACTTCGACCAAGTACTTAGCAGCAGCAACTGGTGCTGGGCTTCGTACACCGAAGGTCTAAACGCACACTAACAGACTTCGCCAGGGACTTAGACACGATAAGAAACACGGACTTCGATCAGGGCTTCGCTAGTAAGCAGCGAGGTCTAGCCGGCTGTTACACAGAGCGAACGCACACTGAAAAGCACACTTCGCACAAAACACACTTTTCCTAGACAGGCTTCGGTGCACTACGACTAGCGAGGTATGCAAACAAGCTCAAGCAGAAACTCAACACAGAAGCAGGGCTTCACTGCTTGAACAAGGAACACAATAAATGAACTCACTGGATGAAAATACAGTATGTGGAAGCTAGTACAGGAGCTCAACAATGAATGCTCAAAGTATTGAATGTTACCTACCCAGCCCCCATATTTATAGCCACTATTCACCCATGTGAATTGACTACTTTACCCCTAGGGTTTACACCAGTTTTGTCTCTACAGTACAGAGGGGTACAAAAGGTAGTCAACTTTATTCTGGAGACTTCTCTGTCAGCTTTGCAGAGGGGACAGTGTCAACTTTTTGCAGAGCAGACAATGTCAGCCTTTGCAGTCTTTGACCTTTCTGTAGCCTCCCTTCGCACGCGAGGGGTGCGGTAGCTTCGGTGAGAAGCCTTGAGTTTGACGGCCTTCGCTTCACCGAAGTCAGCCTCTGATACAGTGACGGTTTTGAGCCGAAGCCGTCAAAGCCCTTGGGCCTTCGTACCAACACCCTCGGAGTGGACCACCACAGCTTCGCAGCTACTCCAAGCTCGAACTCCGTCAGTCCGTGTACCGAAGCCATACATGGCCGAAGTACCACAAGACAACCTCGCTCCAGAGCTAGCCTCGCTTTGAAGCCTGCGTCACTCCGAAGCCCTCCTTCGGAGTACCACCCTTCGAAGTCCCTCCTTCGTCCAAGGCCTCCACATGAAGCATTCCATGAGCACTTCGTCGCAGTGTCTCTCCCCGAGCACACTCCTCGACGAGCCTCACCCGAACCATGCCTTCGATGCACCTCGACTTTTGAGACCTTCGTCGGGTACCTTCGAGTGTCTCCCTCCGGAGCACACCTCGAGCACCTTGCCTCTGCTGAGGACTTGATCCACCATACTCCGAAGTCACTCCATCCGGAGTACCCTTCGAAGTGCCTCGCCCCCAAGGACTTTGTCTCGGAGTACCTTCTCGCGGAGCCACGCTCCGCACTTATTGCCTTCTCTTGGCGCACCTCGACCCGAGGTCCGACCTCGACCCCTTCGCAGCCACCGTGATGGAGCTCCCCGCTCCACTGGCATCAAGCCTCCCGCTTGACCCAGGTTCACCTGCTACGAACCGTCCGTCGCCTCCGAAGTCCCCTGCGCACCACAGACAAGCAGACAAGTGTGTCCAGTACTCCGGAGACCTCTCCGGGTTAGCACCCTTCGGCACACACTCCGGTGTACCGCCCAAAGTACCGAGACCTTCGGTACAAACCCAGTCATCGTGTACTGTCAGACCCCTCCGACAGGCACACTCCACTGCAACAGATGCAGCAACGAAACCAACCGAACCCTTCGGTGAAACAGCCTCCGAACACCTTTGGAGGTACAACCTCCGAACCCCTTCGGAGGTACCCCTTCGAACCAGAGGATAAACTCTGTCAATCACTCATCACACTCCGAAACCAACCCTTGGTTTCTCAATCTCCCCCTTGATGAGTGCATTGACAACCAAATTCAAGTTCAAGAAAATTTGAAAAATTTCAGCACACAAGTGACCATAAAAACTCAGAGATGAGCCAAATCATGTCACTTGACAAATGAATTTTTCTCCCCCTTTTCAAAAGAGTAAAAGCCCCTTCGGCAAAAAGAATTTTCCTCCCCCTGAGTTAATTTATCCCCTTGCTGCAGAGAACACAAGAATTTCTCCCCCTTTGGCAATGCAAGCATCAAGGAGCAGGTAAAAGATGCATAGCTTCGAAATGGGCAGAGTTGCAAAGACACATAAAGCAACAAATATGCCATCATTTAATACCAATTAATATGTGCTCAGCTCAATTTAACATTCTCTAAAAACATGATGACAACATGTGATTTTGTCATTTTGAAATAAAAGCATCACCACTCAATCAAGGAAGCTAGACAAGGAAAAGCAGGGACTGCGCAAAGCTAGTCAATTTCTACTCTAGACAGACAAGTCCAGTTCAAGTGGAGCATTTAAAAGCAAACTTGATGATCAATGAATGTTATTGTTCTTTTCATAATGTCAGGGGTTATTTGTTTGTCCACCTTATGCTTTCCAATCAGGCCAAGCCTAGGCATGAAAGCCATCAGAAGCTTAAAGCAATGATTTTGGCATACACTACACTATTCCAGTTCAGACCAATGTGCAATGGTAAGCAGTCTAGAATAGAGTAGTGCGACAAACAAACCCACCTGGATCTTTTTGCTTTGAATCATGCAAATCATGGATTTTTGGAAATTTGATTTAAGTGAACAAATTGTTTAGCACTCTATGAATATCCATGAGTATGAAGAACTATTTTTCAAGTTGCATTGTTTAGCATCCAAAGAAAAGGTGTCTTGCTATCAAGCAGATAAAAGATAGCTAAAGCAGTCCTGCCTACACATGCTAGATTCAAGACTAAGCAGTGAGCACGATTTGATTTTGGAAAGAAAACATCATGCACATTAATGTTTCAGATATATTAAATAGAGCTGAGCTGACATGATTTCATGAATTACATTCAGGCATATAAGTGCAAAAGATGTAAATGCAATTTTACACACAATTAGCATATGCTCACCAATCTAAAACTGCTCTCCTCACAAAATGCCGTAAGGGTGACAAATACCAAGTTCCCCACGCAAGTAGGCAAAACGAGAAGCATCGAGGGGTTTTGTGAAAATATCGACTAGCTGGTGTTGGGTATCTACATATTGAAGTTCAATATCACCCTTCTCATTGTGATCTCTGAGAAAATGATATCGCACATCAATGTGTTTGGTTTGGGAGTGCTGAACCGGGTTATTTGCAATACAAATAGCACTAGTGTTATCACAGAAAAGTGGAACGCTCTTATAATCTAACCCGAAATCCCGCAAAGTGGAAGCCATCCACAAAATCTGAGAGCAACAGCTAGCTGCAGCAACATATTCGGCCTCAGCCGTCGATTGTGCAACACTAGACTATTTACGGGAAGACCAGCAAACCAGAGAAGTACCCAGAAAATGACAAGTACCAGAGGTACTCTTCCTATCAATCCTACACCCAGCAAAATCCGCATCGGAATAACCTCGAAGACATAAAGATGAAGACGCTGAATACCATATACCAAATTTGAGGGTATGTTTGAGATACCTGAGTATGCGTTTTACCGCTTGGCGGTGCGAAGCTCGTGGGGAAGCCTGAAAACGAGCGCACAGACACACCGCGAAGTGTATGTCCGACCTCATAGCAGTCAAGTAGAGGAGGGAGCCGATCATGTTTCGGAACTCCTTCTGATCTACGGCTTCTCCATCTTCGTCGGGATCCAATGCTACAGATGTAGCCATTGGAGTGGCGAGGGTCTTCGCATCTGCCATGTCAAACTTCTTGAACAGGTCCTTGGTGTACTTCATCTGGTGGACGAAGGTACCTTGTTTGCTTTGCTTGATTTGCAAACCAAGGAAAAAAGTAAGTTCGCCCATCATGGACATCTCGAATTCCTTGCTCATGGCATCTGCAAACTCGGCAACCAAAGCATGAGAAGAGCCACCAAAGATGATATCATCCACATAAATCTGAACTAGGAGGAAATCTTTGCCATGCTTGAGAGTAAACAGGGTTTTATCAACAGAGCCCATCAAGTACCCCCGCTCAAGCAGAAAAGACTTAAGTCTATCATACCATGCCCGAGGGGCCTTCTTGAGTCCATAAAGAGCCTTATGAAGTTTAAGGACTTTATGTGGGTACTTGGGGTTTTCAAAACCAGGGGTTGTTTTACATAAACATCTTCACCTATGAAGCCATTAAGAAAAGCACTTTTGACATCCATTTGATAGAGTTTGAATCCCCGGGATGTCGTAAAGGCAAGCAAAATCCTAATGGCCTCAAGGCGAGCAACAGGTGCAAAAGTTTCAGTAAAATCAATCCCTTCTAATTGAGAATAACCCTGAGCTACAAGTCTAGCCTTGTTTCTAACTATAGTCCCATCCTCCCCTTGTTTATTTTTGAAAATCCATTTTGTTCCAATGAAGTGAACATTTGGTGGAGGATCAACTAATGACCAGACTTGATTTCTCTCAAAATTTTCAAGTTCCTCATGCATGGCATTGATCCAACTAGAATCAGAAAGTGCATGACTAACATCTAAGGGCTCGAAAGAAGCAACAAAAGCAGAATTAGTGAAATGAGCATGTGAACGTGTTACCATTTGATCAAGCTCACCAATGATCTGCTCGGGAGGGTGCATCCTTTGAACATGATGTGGAGCCTCGCGACGGGATGCAGTCTCCCCCTCAACTTGTGCGTGGGAGTGGTCCAAGATGACCGATGTCGAGGTAGTCGCTTCGGGACCTTGTGCCGAAGTAGTCGAAGCGGGGTCGGCTTCGGGGGTTGACGTCGAGGGTAGTAGTGGTTCATCCTCGAAATCTCTGGGATCTTCTTCTTCGAAGATGGTCTGTTCCATGTCGTGTTCATTTGCCTGTTCAAATGCAGAACTAACAGAGGGGGTTGATTCATCAAAAGTCACATCACATGACTCGATGACAGTGTTAGTTTCCAAATTATAAACACGATAAGAATGACCATGATTAGTATAACCCAAAAAGATCCCGTCAGAAGATCGTGACTCAAATTTATCCAAATTACCACGTTTTAGGATAAAGCAACGACAGCCAAATACTCGAAGATGAGTAACCTTGGGCTGTCTCCCAAAACGTAGCTCATAAGATGTCAAGTTTAAAATTGAGCGCAAGAATATTCGGTTTGAGATGTAACAAGCAGTGTTCATGGCCTTAGCCCAGAATTTTCTAGGAGTCCTGTGCTCATCAAGCATCGTCCTAGCCATCTCAACCAAAGTGCGGTTCTTCCTCTCAACGACACCGTTTTGTTGAGGAACCCGCGGAGCAGAGAATTGATGTTCTATGCCATGCTCCATGCAAAAGTCAACAAAGAGACTGTTTTTGAACTCAGTGCCATTATCACTTCGAATGAATTTCAATGCACCAGGGAGTTCAGTGAAAAGTCTCAAAGCCAAGCTCCGAAAGTGTGAAAACACTTCATCCTTGCTGGCAAGAAAGAAGACCCAAGAGTAGCGAGAGAAATCGTCGACAATCACTAAAACATACCACTTGCCGCCTAAAGAACTAACCCGGGAAGGACCTATAGTGTCCATGTGGAGAAGTTCTCCGGGTTGTTCAGTCATCACTGTGGTGACTGGCGAATGCGAAGCGGCAATCATCTTTCCATGTCGACAAGGAGCGCAAACTAAATTCTTCTCAAACTTGAGCTTGGGCAATCCTCGGATTAGACCTAGGGCACTCAGACGAGCGAGCAACTCAAAGCTCATATGCCCTAGTCTCCTATGCCACTTCCAAAGCTCAGAAGTAGAATGTGCAACAAGACAATGAGAAGAACCAGATGACTCTGAAAAATCAGCTCCAAAAACTCTCCCAACTCTAAAGATCTTACAAACCACAACGCCATCAGAATTGAGCACTTGCGAAGTATCGCGATGGAATCGCACTTCGAAGCCCTCATCAAGCAACTGAGATACAGACAGCAAATTGTATCCCAGGTTTTCAACCAAAGCAACATCTTTGAGAGTGAAATTCAAGTTAATTCTTACCACACATTTACCTTTCACTCTACTCCTTCGATTGTTGCCGAAGGTGATATGTTCCCTTTGCTTGGTTGTGGTGAGGCTGGAGAACCATGCTGCATCTCCGGTCATATGGCGCAAACAACCGGAGTCCATGATCCACGTGCCCTCCAAGCCTCGATCTGTCGCCTACACATGATAAGAGAATCTCGATCGCTCAGTGCTGGGGTGAGTGAAAATATGATGAGGCATCCTAGCACTGAGTGACACGAGTAGTAGGCACAGTAAAAGTAGACTATCTACGCACATGATAATCAGTATGATGCAAAGTGCGAGGTCTACCTACATGCTATGAACGAACAACATGACGAGGTCTCCTACTCTGATGAGGTACAAAGCTACTCGCCCGGGGTCTACCACCATATGGAATATGGAGAACACCTCGAGGAGCAAAACCTCTCCGAGAAGCACTAGGAGCCTCAAAAACAGGACGATAGTAAAACTCAGACTCATGCATACCTAAAGATGGGTAATGCATGTCCTGGTAACTCATCGCCTGAGAGCGTCGCTCATCCTTGATGCGACGAAAACAGAACCCAACCAAATGACCCGCCCGCTGACAGTAGGAACAATGAAAAACTCTCCTAGGGGCACTCTAATGGGTCTTAGGAGCAATTCTCACAGGCTCCTTGGGCTTCTGCTGAGTGGTTTTCTTGGGAGGGTTTTTCTTGGCAGGAGGAGTGGTTTTCTTTTGAGCACGGGTAGGCTTTTTGGCTGATGGAGTGTCTAACAGTTCTCTAGGGTAGTGGGAGAGGTAAAAACAGTTTTGTTTCCACTATCTGAAGGAATCCTCTCAAAACCCAAACCTAGAGCTAACCCTGCTCTGTCAGCACACATCTTGGTCTTGGCCAAGAGCAAATCCATCCTACCCTTTCCCTCGGTGCATTTGTTAACCACAGAAAAAGGTACTCATTTTCAGTCATAAGGTTTTCAGCTCGCTCTCTAACAGTGCCTAGCTGGTCCTTAAGGGTAATGCACGTGTCACAAACAGGCTGCACATCCTTAGAACTACCGACCCTCTTCAATCTAGCCTCTAAATCATGAACATGTTTATCACGTAAATTAATGCTCTCGCGCAATAAAGAACAGTTCATGCAATCAATTATATCAAGAGATCTAGAATCAACCACCAAAAGCTGCTTCTGTGCAGTCTCAAGCTCAGAAAGAGTTTGAGCATGTACAGAACGAAATTGAGCAAGCTCACCCATGACAACAGTACAAGATTCACATTCAGCATCATTAACTTTAGACTTAAGCATGGCATAATCAGTAGAAACAGATTCTAGCCTAAGTTTAAGGTCTTTTCTTTCTCTAGCGGCTTGTACAAGTAATCTATCCTGACCAAGAACTACTTCATTCAGTTCATCTAGTTTAATTAAAAGCTGGTCAGATGATAGTGGTACCTCAGATGAGTCAAGCTCATCGCCGCTGTGATCGCTGTCGGCCATGATGCAAAGGTCGGTGAAGTCTTGTCCCTTCTTGTCCTTCTTGTCCTCCTTCCTTGGGGACTCCTCCTCAGAGCTCGACTCCTCAGTTGAGGAAGTGTCGATGTCGCTGAGAGCAGCAACAAATGCTCTGGAAGCGGCTTTGGCTACTCTCTTAGCCACCTTGCCGCGCTTGCCCTTCACAAAAGGCTTCCTCTCCTTTTTGTGGTATTTAGGGCGCTCACTCTCATCTCTCTTTTTGAGCTTAGGGTAATTTGCCTTGATATGAGAAGTGTCGCCACATTCAAAGCAACCACTAAAACCACTTCTCCTCTGATCCCGTCTCTCATGATGAAAGCGAGTGAACCTTCTGGCAATGAGAGCAAGCTCATCATCATCCAGAGTATCGACCTGCTCCTTAGTGACAGGAGACCAAGGAGGACAAAGCAAAACCATCTGCAAGAACACAAGTGCCAGATGTGCTTGGTTCTGCAGTGGTGCCACGGCTAGTGCTAGAAACCAATGCCAATGGTGTTGGCAAAGAGTTTCTGTGCACTGCAAGATATGCCTTGGCAATCTCTGTGGACTTCAGCTTGCTAAAGAGCTCATCACAGGTCAATGTGTCATAACCTGTGGACTCCTCAATGCTGGATATCTTCACTTCTCATATGCTACGGTCAAGAGCATAGAGAAGCTTGATAGCCCTATCATGATCATTGTAAGCAAGCGTCCCGCCGCAAGTTACTCACTATCGCATCAAAGCGAGAAAACATGGCATCTATAGATTCACCAGGTACCTGCACAAACAGCTGATACTGTTGATTGTATGTGCTTTGGCGCCTAGCCTTGATCTGTGTAGAGCCCTCATGAAAAATAGTGAGTGTTGTCCAAATTTCCCTAGCAGTCCTAAGGTGTTGCACCCTATCAAACTCACTCCGGCTCAAACCAATGAACAGTATATTCCTAGCCTTGAAGTTGGCATTATACTGATCTTTTTCTGTTTGAGAGGTGCGAGTATCAGGGATGGAGTATTGTGAGTCCAAAATCTCCCAAATTACATTTCCTTGGCTTAGCAAGTAAGCCTCCATGCGCACCTTCCAGTATGCAAAGTTAGTCCCATCAAACAGAGGAATTTTACTGGCTCTGTCCATGTCGCCAACAGATCACAAAACCGGTTAAGGTCAACTGGTGATCTTAACCCGCTCTGATACCAATTGTTGGACCAGAAACGACGACCAGAGGGGGGGTGAATGGGAGCTTTTAAAATTTCGGGCTAAAAATAGCCTTCTGTTTTAATTTAGTCTACTGCGGAACAGGCTTCGAACACAACCTTCGAAGTTCTGGTTCGGAGGTATTTGACGGCTCCGAACACAGGCTTCGCAAGGAGCAAAAGTTTGAAGCCAAGAAGACTTCGCTCCACTCACAAACCCGAAAAACCAACTCTGCTTAGTCAGTGCAGGCTCCGCACACAAGGTGCTTCGAGTAGGCTTCACACTTCACCCTTCGCAAGAGTGGACTACCCTCTGAGGACTTCGACCAAGTACTTAGCAGCAGCAACTGGTGCTGGGCTTCGTACACCGAAGGTCTAAACGCACACTAACAGACTTCGCCAGGGACTTAGACACGATAAGAAACACGGACTTCGATCAGGGCTTCGCTAGTAAGCAGCGAGGTCTAGCCTGCTGTTACACAGAGCGAACGCACACTGAAAAGCACACTTCGCACAAAACACACTTCGCCTAGACAGGCTTCGGTGCACTACGACTAGCGAGGTATGCAAACAAGCTCAAGCAGAAACTCAACACAGAAGTAGGACTTCGCTGCTTGAACAAGGAACACAATAAATGAACTCACTGGATGAAAATACAGTATGTGGAAGCTAGTACAGGAGCTCAACAATGAATGCTCAAAGTGTTGAATGTTACCTACCCAGCCCCCATATTTATAGCCACTATTCACCCATGTGAATTGACTACTTTACCCCTAGGGTTTACACTAGTTTTGTCTCTACAGAACAGAGGGGTACAAAAGGTAGTCAACTTTATTCTGGAGGCTTCTCTGTCAGCTTTGCAGAGGGGACAGTGTCAGCTTTTTGCAGAGCAGACAATGTCAGCCTTTGCAGTCTTTGGCCTTTCTGGAGCCTCCCTTCGCACGCGAGGGGTGTGGTAGCTTCGGTGAGAAGCCTTGAGCCTGACGGCCTTCGCTTCACCGAAGTCAGCCTCTGATACAGTGACGGTTTTGAGCCGAAGCCGTCAAAGCCCTTGGGCCTTCGTACCAACACCCTCGGAGTGGACCACCACGACTTCGCAGCTACTCCCAGCTCGAACTCCGTCAGTCCGTGTACCGAAGCCATGCATGGCCGAAGTACCACAAGACAACCTCGCTCCGGAGCTAGGCTCGCTCCGAAGCCTGCGTCACTCCGAAGCCCTCCTTCGGAGTACCACCCTTCGAAGTCCCTCCTGCGTCCAAGGCCTTCGCATGAAGCATTCCATGAGCACTTCGTCGCAGTGTCTCTCCCCGAGCATGCTCCTCGACGAGCCTCACCTGGACCATGCCTTCGATGCACCTCAACTTCTGAGACCTTCGTCGGGTACCTTCGAGTGTCTCCCTCCGGAGCACACCTCGAGCACCTTGCCTCTGCTGAGGACTTGATCCACCATACTCCGAAGTCACTCCATCCGGAGTACCCTTCGAAGTGCCTCGCCCCCGAGGACTTTGTCTCGAAGTACCTTCGCCCGGAGCCACGCTCCGCACTTATTGCCTTCTCCTGGCGCACCTCGACCCGAGGTCCGACCTCGACCCCTTCGCAGCCACCGTGACGGAGCTCCCCGCTCCACTGGCATCAAGCCTCTCGCTTGACCCAGGTTCACCTGCTACGAACCGTCTGTCGCCTCCGAAGTCCCCTGCGCACCACAGACAAGCAGACAAGTGTGTCCAGTACTCCGGAGACCTCTTCGGGTTAGCACCCTTCGGCACACACTCCGGTGTACCGCCCAAAGTACCGAGACCTTCGGTACAAACCCAGTCATCATGTACTATCAGACCCCTCAGACAGGCACACTCCACTGCAACAGCTGCAGCAACCAAACCAACCGAACCCTTCGGTGAAATAGCCTCCGAACTCCTTCGGAGGTAAAACCTCCGAACCCCTTCGGAGGTACCCCTTCGAACCAGAGGATAAACTCTGTCAATCACTCATCACACTCCGAAACCAACCCTTGGTTTCTCAGGTTTTTTTTTTCCAAAATACAGCTTTAGGGGGTCTTTCTTATAGAAAAGCATTCACAAAATTAAGAGTTGGATTCAACAAAGTTGTGGGTATAAAATTGAAAATAGTAAAAGAGTTTTCTTCTAGAAAGATGTGTGAGTTGATGAGGCACTTTTTAAGGTCTGTTTTCACAAATTATATGAGATCTGCCTTGATCCTTCTATAACAGATGTTGAGCTTTATACTCGAGGGGCTTGGAACATACAATTTAGAAGGTCGTTGGTACTCGATGAGATCGATCAATGGAACAATCTATCGCATCCTAGACAATATAAATCTAGAGCCTGAGGATGATTGCATCATCCAGAAATTGGACAATAAGGGTTTTTCCTCCAAGGTTGTGTATTGAGCTATTACTTTTAGAGGAGTCTGAGACTTAAGGGCAACGTATATTTGGAAGAGTTGCATTCCCCTCATGGTTAAAATCTTCATTTGGCTTATGTTCAAACAAAGGATTCAAGTAGGTTACCAACTCCAAAAGATGGGATGGTTAGGATGTTAGGGAATGGGAATCTACGCTAGCCAAAAATTTCAAAAATTTTCCCCAAAACCCAAGAAGCATGCACGTGCGAGATCATAGATCGGTACCTTCTAGCACAAGACACGCTAGGTGCAGCAGAAAAATATGTTGAGGAAGCGTGTCTTTGCCTGTCCTCACTTCGTCCCGGTCGTTCCTCGCCAATCCAATCGATGAAGATGATATAGTTGTTCATGTGATGAAGTCCATGAGCATCGCTATTGGAGTGACACCTCCATGGTATCCACATGTACAGGGATGGAGTACTTCCCACGACGGCGTGCTAGCACCGCACGTGAGAACGGGAAATCCTCAATCTCAACTTTTGAGATCAAGAAAGGGAGGAGAGGAGTCTTTGGTGGCTAAGTCTAAACTATCCATAAGCTTGTTCTCCAAGACTTCCTCCTCTCTTTATATAGGGTCGAGAGCCCCTGGTCGTCCACATCTCGAAACCCACAAATCGGTTACAACCGATTTGTGTTTCAACAAATCCAATATGTTTTACCCACGTTAGAACTTCCGATCCTGGATCGGAACTTCCTATTTCGGTCTCTCGATCTTGTACGATACCGTAACAGATCCAATCTGTTTCCTTTCACCTCAGAACTTCCGATACACATATTGAAACTTCCGATCCATACAAATTTTCCGATTCCAAAATCGGAACTTCTGGCTTGTCAGAACTTCTGATACTATATCGGAACTTCTGAAGCAACTTTTGCTTTTTGACTCGAGTCTAGAAAATAATCGAAACATATGATTCCAAATCGGAATTTCTGATTCATGTCGCGAACCCAACCATTGGAACTTCCGATACCATATCGGAACTTTTGAAGTCGGTTTCGCTCTCTGACTCAGGTCCCGAAAATAGTCAAAACTTCTGATACACCTATTAGAATTTCCTATCCTCGGAATTTTCTTGGCCATACTTCCTTCAATCTCCCACTTGCACAAGAACCAATTCCTTGCATGTTTCTTAATCCATCCCCTTAAGTGTGTGACCCGATAGATTCATACACCAATTGCAGTTCACCAGAAACATTTTTTGACTCACTGATCAATAACGGTACCTAGCAGCACATATTGACCCCTAGAAGTGTACAAAATCAATTTTCACTGAACCTTTGGTATACACAAGCACCAGTCCCTTTACCACATGACATCAGTCAAGCTCAAGGCAAGATTCGGGCCACCCTTGTTGGATAGCTCGACATTTTCACTCGAACAAGTATCAGATTCAAATCTTGACTAACTCTTTAGTCATAGTGGCATGGTCATGTACTTTTCTAATCCAATACCTCGAGGGGCCAAGAGATGTCTCTCCTGTTATTAGGAGGTGTAAATTCCATCTTGACCGCTCACATCACAAGACATATTTCACAACACACCTGAAAACAACCCTTATTACTACCCCGTTACGGAATAGCGTTAGGAAGCATCTAAGTGTGTCACTACGCATTCTGAAATCAAATGGCGATCTCAGGTCCAAGGACTCTACAGGTACACTAATTGAGATAACAACTGATGGCACATTACAATAACAATCCTAGCAGTATCTCAAGTGGATCTATCGAACACCATGTTGAGGAGCCATGTTGAAGATCATGGGCCTCATGGCTCCAGAAGTGATGAGTGATTATCAAGGGACATCAAAGTGAGAATAGAAGAGAAGAGAAGATGAGACCTGTCGTGTCTGGACCGCATGTGACTCAGGTACACGGGCGGCGAGCGACTGCCGGGCAGATGGGCCGCGGAGTCGGGCCGACCCAATCTGAGTACATGGGCTAGGAGCGGCAGGGGATCCACTGGTCTGTTGACTGGGATTGACTTAGGTACACGAGCGGTGAGCGATTGCCGGGCTGAGGGATCCAAGGAATCGGGCCGACCCAATCCGGGTACCCGGTGTGAAGACGGTGGACGCTTTGTCGGTTTCGGCGCAAAACCGACACCCAATCCAGACCGCTGATCTTGGATCTGATCGTTCTGAAGAGAAGCCGTAGCTGCTACAAAAGCTCCGCATTAGGAGAAGTTATCTTTATTTAGGATTTTACTATTTTGCCTTTTAGGCCCACAGTCTGTGTTAGTCGAGTCTGTAAAAATCCTAAGGGCATGTAGGTCTTTTTAGTTTATTCTTGCATTTGTGTAATTTACCCTAGGGGTAAATCTGTCTTTTCCCATTTATTGGGCTGCCTATAAATATGCCTCAATCCCTAGGGTTGGGGTTAACTCACTTGAATGAAAATCTGAGTTCTTGATCCAGAAATCACTTTCCCCATTGTTTTCTTCATCCCACATTCAATTGTGCGCCGCCAGCGATTCCTCGTTCAACTTTTATCGTGTTGCGTGTGTTCTTCTACCTATGATTTCTCCCCACGCATGTGTTTTAATGTTGGTGATCTCTTCCAGCAGTGCCGACGCACATAGCGTGTTGAAGGGAACACGCCGCCCTGGGATTGATTGCTGGCCTAATCGACGCAGCAGCGCACTCTGGCATCTTGCGTAATGGTCCTTCTCCGCCTAGAGTCCTGCGCCATGTGGGATATACCGCCTAGATTCACATTGCGCTGCGCAAGGCTGGCGGAGTGCTCAGCTCTTGCGTGTTGAAGCAGCGCTCCAGAGCGGTGCAGTCGAGAAAGCCTATGCTCCGATTCATTTCTCCTCAGAAAAAACAGTGATCCTGGTTGGTTTTCTTGGATGCCTTTCCTTGGCACACAGAGCGTGCAAGGCTGGTTTTTGGCATCGACTATTTTGGACGGAGGAAACAACAAGTGCCCAACATTAATTGCAGTGCAAGCAGCGCAAGCTAGCGCCTTCGAACATTCTTTCGACGCTAGCGGTTCCAGCACGGGGCACCAGACAGAGCAGTCCATCGGCGCGTGGAAGGAGTTCTGCGACAGCTATGCACGGAAGCTGTTCGGGAAAACGTTGAACAGGAGACAAACTCTTGAATAGTAATTACTTTCCTTGATTTCCGTGCACTGCTTTATTTCTGAATATTCTGGAATAGATGGATTATTTCCTAGAACATCTAATTGACTGCATCTAGTTGTTTTTTAAATGCTTCAAATATTGTGCTTGATCTTTTTCATGAACTGTTTGTGATTTGGGATTGTTTGAGAACATATTTAATCATCTAGAGTTATTTAGTTTGATTAAATGCCTGTGATGATTGTCAATATGATGCTTGAAATGCCTGAGTTGAATGCACTATTGATCTGCCTTCAAGCACTGTGGTGGTGTCTTTTCAATTAGGACACCGGTTGTTTTTAGGCTAGATTATTTTAGAGCTTGTGATTTGTTTTCGTTCTGCTGATTGTCTGTTGAGGTGCGTTGGGTGTTGGGATAAGGCTATTGATTCGAAAGAATTTTTTTAGGCACCCATTCACCCCCTCTAGTCGTTACTCTCGGTCCTACACATGTTCACCAACATGTGTCCACATCACTGATTTGACATCTCTATGTCTATGATCTGTGAAACTTGATCATCAATCAGTCATATGTGCTAATCTATGAGTCATCACTGTCCCACATGATGACAAGATCATGGATCCTTTTTGAACAATATCGTTATAACACAAACAATTTCACATAACAAGTCATCGACTCATTAATCAAATGTAAACGACATTTATTTAAGAAACAAGATAACAATTATCCTCACACATTAGCATAGACTCTACTAGCATCTTCCACATACACATGACTCACTCACACAAGTATCTAATACCCATAAAGCTTAGGTGGGCCTCATGTTTGGGCTGTGGAAGAGGCTTCGTCAATGGATTCGCCATGTTCAAATCCGTGTGCACCTTGTAAATCTTCACATCACCAATTTCAATGATCTCGCAGACCAGGTGATATTGCCGAAGTATATGTTTGGACTTCTGGTGTGATCTAGGCTTCTTGGCTTGCACAATGGCACCACTATTATCACAATAAAGGTCCACTGGACTGGACGCACTAGGAACAACACCCAACTAAGAAACAAACTTTCTGATCCAAACGGCCTCCTTCGCAGCATCTGAAGCAGCGATATACTCAGCTTGTGTTGTAGAATTGGCCACCATATCTTGCTTGGAACTCTTTCAACTCACTGCGCCTCCATTGAGGCAGAACACAAAGCCAGATTGTGATCGAGAATCATATTTATCGATATAAAAGCTAGCATCGATGTAACCACTTACAACGAGTTCCTCTTCACCACCGTACACTAGGAACATTTTCTCAGTCCTTCTCAAGTACTTGATGATATTCTTTACTACAGCCCAGTGACTTTCACCCGGGTTAGATTAGCACCTGCTCATAACACTTTGAGCATATGACACATCTGGGCGTGTACACAACATGGCATACATGATGGATCCAATTGCGGAGGAATACGAGATCACGCTCATCTTCTCTAGGTCATCAGGTGTCACACCACACTGAGTGGTACTAAGGGAAATACCATGTGGCATTGGCAGAAAACCCTTCTTGGTATTCTGCATTTTGAAATGTTTCAAAACCTTGTCAATGTACATACTTTGGCTTAATCCAATTTCCCACTTCGATCTATCTCTATAGATCTTTATGCCCAGAATGTATGCTACCTCTCCAAGATATTTTATCGGATTACGCTAACAGGTTTCTGTAGAAAAGAAACTAACAAACGAAGTGTTTGCGAAGTGAACTGTTCTAAGCCTCCAAAAGGATAACAACTTAGAATAGTTCGGATGTGTGTATTGAATAACTTGTATTCGGTCCGTATTACAGGGTTAAACGGGGAGTATTTATAGGCCCAAACATTAAGGAAAAGACCTATTTACCCCTCTGTTACAACCGACATAGTGGAAACTATTCGGTACCCTTGATAGGGCTAAAATGGTAAAAGATTAATCTAATAAGATAAAAGAAAAATCTTCCATCTTAGCTGGCAGAAAAGATCTCAAAGAGCCTTAGTTCAAAGATATACTCCGAACAAAGGCCTATCTTCGTACTTCGAGCTTGACTTAGGACATCTCCGAAGATGGACGTCTGGGAACCTTCGAATCCATTAACTGCCTTTGTGCTGTTACGGCTATAACCCTGAGGATGGGATATTTTCCCCCAACGGTAGCCCCTCGAATACGCTTCTCCGTTAAACCTGTAATGTTAGGAGAGCAGTATACGGAAGAAAAAATAACCAGGCGTAGGGGTTATTAGATTTTAATTCATCTCCGAAATATACGAAGATATAAAACTCCAAGTCAGTCTTAAGACAATTACTTTCGAACTATCTTAGAACTGACTCAGGAAGTTCGAAAGCCTTTTAAACTTAGAAGAAATAGCCGTTAACTTCCTTCTTCTAACGGAAACTGCAGAATGCATTAATTTCGGAGAAAAGTAACGGGTAGGAATGCGAAACAGCATGGACTAACGGTAAAAATGCAAAGTCTAGGCTATAAATAGAGGGCCTAGAACTTTCCTGTTTACCTTTCCGCTGTTCTCTTGCAAGCAAGCACCCTTTGAGACCTTTGAGCCCTAGCCTCCATTTTTCCTCCAAAGCAACCTAGTAGTTCCAATGGCGAAAACTAAGAGTTCTGGAGCCCCTTCGGCCTTGGCTCGGCAGCAGGCGGCTGCGGCGTTGGCGACGGCGCCTCCAACATCTGCAACAACATTCATGGCGGCAGGAGGGAGAAATCCCCAAAATGTTGACGATCAAGGTCTCTGCCCGCCATCAACGAAGTACTTGGATCAATCCTTCCAACTGGGATCTTCTACCTACAAGAGAGAATCACTAGCAGTTGCAGTAGAGGGGAAGATTAGTACCGGAGTCATGATCCGCAAGCCTGGAAAGGAACTCATCCCATCGCCAAGACCCGGAGAAGTGGTCGTCTTCGAAGCCTTCTTCGAAGCTGGCTTGGGCCTTCCGGCAGTGGACTTCTTGGCCGAGGTACTTGATTTGTTTCATGTCACCCTTCCTCAACTTTCTCCGAACGCCGTAGCTCGCTTAGCTATCTTCGAATGGGCACTGAGAGCCGAAGGCTGTGAGGGGAGGGCAGAGATCTTCGCTGCGCTACATAGAGCTTCATGCCAGCCAAAAACCTTCGTAGGCCCCGGAGGTGAAAAATTGGTAGTAGCCTTCGGAAGTATTAACTTCAGGCTTCGGGATACCGACTGGGTCATGAGATGGTTTTATGCCGAAGTTGGGGCAAGCAATCCTCTGGCCGGACCTCTGAAAGAAATCCAATTCCGGAAGGAAGCCTTAGTGCATCCAGACCAAGGTCAGCTCGAAGCTCGCCTCAGCCTACTTCAGAAGATCAGTCGAAGGTTGAGCATGCGAGACTTAGCCGAAGAGTTCCTCGGGTTACAAATCTCTCCGCTGATGGCCAACTGGCCTATCATCTTCGAAGAGGATTCGGAAGGCGGTCTCCGAAAAATCACTTCGACTTCGAGCCCTGCAGGTAACTTCGAAAACAACATGTATTATGCATATTCATTCGAAGAAATAACTAACTTGATTCATTTTTTAGCTTCTTCAGCCCCTATTACTTCGGAGCAAACCGTAAGGGCTTCGGAGAAGATTTTGGGCGCTCCAACTCCGACCTGAGAAGGAATGGAGAATCAAGTTGGTCGGGAGTTGGGAGAGATTTAACAGGGTGTGGGGAATGCTGGAAATCGTTCCGCCCCCTTTGATGGATTGGGTACCTTCGGAGAAAGGGCCCAAAAAGAGGAAAGCCGAAGCTGGGACTTCGAGCTCCGCCAAGACTCCGGTCAAGAAGGTGGCTCGGAAACCAAAAAAATCCCACACCTTCGAGCCCAAGAGCTTCAGTCTCTGACTCCCAAGAAGACGAAGGGCGGTTGCTTGTGCGTCTGATAGACGAAGATGCATCTCAAAGGACTGCACAAGCCGAAGTACCTGCGAACGTGCCGGAGTCTCAAGATAACCTTGAGCAACCAAAGACTTCGGCAGTTCAAGAGGATTTATCTCAGGACGAAATTCCTGTGAATGAGAGTGGGGTCGAAGTTACTATGGCTTCGATTCCTGAAGAGGTAACAAGGACTGCTCAGGAAGATGCTCCTGCAGTCGAAGACTTAACGGCTGATTCGGACGAAGATCTCGCTTTTGATCCGCCGAATAGTCCCATGATTACCCCTCGCCAAAATGTCGAAGGTAGACTTCGAATAAATCTTTCATGTTTATTTTGTGTATTTATGCAATGTATAACACCTTTGTTTTTACAGAGTCCACTCCTGTGGAAGAGGTCCGCCAGGAAGAAATAATCCCTGGGCCTTCGACGACTTCAGAGCCAACCCAAAGAGCCACTCAAATGGGACCTAGAAGAGGCAAAAGAAATATAGAACCCCTCCCTGCTGCGAGTTCCGGATCAACTCCGTCTGATTCAACAGACGAGAGTCAATCTTCTGAGGAGGGCCAGGCTCCAGGGGCTCCGAAAACTACAGGCCAACACTCCGGCCCTTCGCTGGACGAAGATGACCAACAGGCGATAAGTATGCTCCCCCTGCTAGCTCCTTTCTTAGGGCAAACAACCGGTCTTCGAACTTTACTCGAACCTTTGGATCGAGCTAGCCGCGACATAGGGGAGACCAACTTAGTGGCCATTCTGAGCAAAGCGGACAGGTCGGAGCTTAATGCTGCTATAGAACGCGCAGCTTACCAGGTACGAAGCATCTCCGAAAGCCGAGTGATTCAGATGGACAATATAGTGTCGACGGAGCGCATGGCCAGACAAGGTTTGGAGCCTGCGAATAAAGAGCTCGAAGCAGAAAGAATTGTGCTTCGAGCAGAAATTGAAAAATTGCAGGCGGAGCATGCTACTGCGGGGACCGAGCTTGTCAGACTCCAAGAGGAAGCTAGCCAGCTTTTGAACCAAAAGAATATCTTGACCACTGAAACTGCTAGACTTTCTGGGGTTCTGGGAGAAGTAACTTCGATGAAGGACGCACTGAACGAAGATAAGCTGAAGTTCGAGAAGGTAGTTGCGGAAGTTATGAATCAGCTGCTAGGTGTCCTGGAGTACTTCGGTACTACTGGGATACTTCCTTCTGATGATAACATCTCTCTTCTGCGCCGGTTGAAAAGGATTCAAGGAGTGGCGAAGCAGATGAAAACAGCAGGCATTCGATACGGAGAACTCTCCGGACAAGTGGCTGCTGTTGGCCTACTTCGTTACTACGAGGATCTGGGCCGATCGATAACTCCGGGCGCAGGAGAGGGCCCAATTACCTTCGACGACGAGCGGCTTCTGACTCCTTCCGAAGGTGTGGCTGCTGCCTGGCGAGCCTTCCAAACTTCATGGAGAGCCGAAGGTCGTTCTGCGATCAAGGCTTGGATCGACGAAGGTCAACGCCAGAAACAAGCTCGGACCTAGGCTTCAAGCAGTCAGCCTCCTCCAAGCCCGCAGGTTTAGAAATACCTTAGGATTTTTGGCTATGTAAAGCTTTATGCTTATGAACATTTATCAATGAAAATTTGTTTATCATATTTTTAGGCTTTGCCTCATACGGAAGATATCGAAGTGTTAGACATTAACGACGAACTTCGCTCATTATGGACCACCTTCGATCTTCTAAAAGCTTATAAGCGTCCTCGATTTTTAGTTCCTCGAGATAGCTCCGGTGTAATTGTGCCCGAAGTAATCAAAGATATACTATCTTATATTAAAGAGGAAGAAAAAGAGTTTAACTTGAACACTTCGTCTTCTGAAGACGTTATATGGTCTGAAGACGAAGATGAAGTTCGAAGTAAAAAACCTGAAGAACTTGGAAGCTAGGAAAGGAGTCCCGAACGGCTTCGAACTTGGGCCGAGCTTCAACAAGAACATAAGGACTTTAGAGCTTCGAAGGGAGGCAAAAGAGTTAAACGCAAAGTTATTAGAACTCCCGGCGCTGGAACTAGTCGTTCCAACCCTAGCTCTAGAGATCGAAGAGGTCTTCAATTCCTTCTTGGTATAGATACCAATTTTTCATGATGTAATTTGTAAACATATTCGTTGGAATAATGAATACCGATTTAAGATTGTCTCCATATTTACTAGCCCCTCTTTGGGGATAAGCAACTTCGAACTGTATTCAAAGATGGTTGTGCACAAAGAAAAACTTTGGAGTACAATTTTTTTGGGGTTCGTAGCCCCTCAGTTATTTAAAGATCTTTTAAAATCTTATAAAATGTCTTCGACTATTTGTAGTCTGAAGAATGGCAACTTAGTACCCTTGTTTTTTGAAAGAAATCACTTGGGATAACTTTCAGGACACCTTTAGTGTCTTAGATAATTTGTCACTTGGGACTATGCTAACAGACATTCGAAGCTCATGGCTCAAACTCTGTTTTGCTTTGGCCACCTTCGGCTCTTTTTTGTGAGCTCTTTCGAACCAATGGTTCGGAGTTTGCAATGGTCTCTTTGGACTCTTTTTACGGAAGTCTACCAGCCAATGGCTTGGACTCCGTATATTTTGGCCACCTTCGGCTCTTTTTGCGGAAGTCTACCAGCCAATGGCTTGGACTCCGTATATTTTGGCCACCTTCGGCTCTTTTTACGGAAGTCTACCAGCCAATGGCTTGGACTCCGCATGTTTTGGCCACCTTCGGCTCTTTTTACGGAAGTCTACCAGCCAATGGCTTGGACTCCGTATGATGTGGTTTTGGGCTCTTTTACGGATGCCTACAAGCCGGTGGCTTGGACTCCGGATTATGTCAGCCCCCACGTCGGAAGCTTCGAACCAATGATTCGAAGTCCGAAAATATGATTCAGCTTCATGACACTTCCCTCTCGGTCAACCCCGCGGTTCTAGTGCGTCCACTCGGAAGCTGGAAGTCTATGAGGGGAAGGCATTATCTGGACCATATGCTTTATTAATTCAAAAGATGATTACAAGTGACTTACAAGGAGCCCTTATGCGAAGTATCGCTTTAGGTGCTCCGCATGCCAAGTATGTGCTAACTCTTCACCTTCTAAATTAGCTAATTTAAAAGAGCCAGGGCGTCCTGAACGAACAATTAGGTATGGACCTTCCCTTTTATTTCCTAACTTCCCTGGCGCTATAATGCTTCGTAGAACAAGATGACCCGGTCTTAGTTCATTGAGCTTAACCTTCGGGTCAAACCAAGCCTTCGTCTGCTGATGATACTTTGATAAATTTGCCACAGCTCGAAGTCTTGTTTCTTCTGATAAATCTAGCGAAGCTTGTCTTTCTTCTTCGATCTCCGGTTCGGTGCTGCGAAGCGATCCTCCTTTGAGCTCTGTTGGAGTCATAGCTTCATCTCCGAATAGTAGTCTGAATGGAGTAAAACCTGTGGACCTTGTTTGCGTAGTCCGAATGGACCACAAAATCTTAGGAAGTTCTTCGGTCCACAGTCCTTTTGCTAGTCCTACTATCCTTCGATTTAGCCCTGACAAAATATTTCCATTGGCTCTTTCTACGGCTCCATTAGACTGAGGATGCCTCACTGCAGCAAAACATAACTGAATGCCTAGATCTTCACAAAACTTCCTGAAAGGTTCTGCATCGAACTGTGTTCCATTATCAACCGTGAGTTGTCTAGGCACTCCGAACCGGCAAATGATATTCTTCCAAAAGAATTTCTGTACATTGTTCGAAGTGATAGCTGTTAAGGGCTCTGCTTCTACCCACTTAGAAAAATACTCAATAGCTACCACTGCGAACTTCAGATTTCCCTTGGCTACTGGAAAGGGACCAATTAAATCCATACCCCATCTGGCCATAGGCCATACTGGAGCAATGACTTGAAGAGTTGTTGGTGGGCGATGACTTCGTCGACCCATCCATTGACATCCTTGACAAGTACGGACTAAGCTCTCCACATCAGCTGTTATTGTAGGCCAGTATAGCCCCTGACGAAGTGTTTTTCCTGCCAAAGCTCGAGGGGCTAAATGGCTACCGCAAAGGCCTTCATGAATTTCTCGAAGAATTTCTTGACCTTCGGCTTGAGATATACATCGGAGTAGAGGGGAACATACTCCGGCCTTATATAAAATACCGTTGATTGTTTGATAGTTTCTAGCCCTAAGCTTCAATCTTGACAGCTGTGGCTCTTCAGGCAAATTTGTTCCTCCCTGTAAAAGTTCCATGATTGAATTTTTCCAATCTGCACTTGGAATGCAAAGAATCTCTGTAGAGGGAAATTGTGGCACCGAAGGTGTACTGAGCTCCTCATAGAAAGCTTCTTCTGGTACATCCACAGCTCCGGCTGCAGCTTTTGCTAAGATGTCCGCTTGCACATTTTCTGCTCTTGGTATACTCCGAATGGAAATACCCTTGAAGTGTGCTTCGATCTTACAGATTTCTTCTAAGTACTTTGCAAGCTGTGAATGTCGAACCTGAAAACTTTTATCTACGTGCCCTGCTACTATCTGAGAATCTGTCTTTATAATAATTCTTGTAGCCCCTAGAGCACGTGCTTTTCGGAGTCCCAATAAAATACCTTCATACTCCGCTATATTATTGGTAGACTTAAAGTTGAGTCTTGCGGAGTACATTGCTCTTTGCCCTGAAGGCAGAATTAATACTGCTCCAATGCCTGCTCTGGATGCTTGGAAAGCCCCATTGGAATAAACAGTCCAAACTCCGTCACTTGACTTCTCCGGAACCAAATTTGCAGGTGGAGTCCATTCTGCTACAAAATCTGCTAAGACTTGCGATTTGATTGCTGTCCTTGCCAGAAAAGATATGCCGAAGGGTGCTAGCTCAACTGCCCACTTCCCAATTCTTCCAGTGGAATCCTTACTTTGAAGCATATCTCCCAAAGGATACGAAGTTGGTACAATTACATTGTGTGCCAAAAATAATGTCTTAATTTCCTCGAAGCCATTATCAGAGCATAAACGAACTTCTCGAGTTCGGAGTATCTTGTCTTCGCTCCTGATAATGCTTTTTGGCGGACCTCTTCCATAGGAGTGGACTCTGTAAAAACAAAGGTGTTATACATTGCATAAATACACAAAATAAACATGAAAGATTTATTCGAAGTCTACCTTCGACATTTTGGCGAGGGGTAATCATGGGACTGTTCGGCGGATCAAAAGCGAGATCTTCGTCCGAATCAGCCGTTAAGTCTTCGACTGCAGGAGCATCTTCCTGAGCAGTCCTTGTTGCCTCTTCAGGAATCGAAGCCATAGTAACTTCGACCCGACTCTCATTCACAGGAATTTTGTCTTGAGGTAAATCCTCTTGAACTGCCGAAGTCTTTGGTTGCTCAAGGTTATCTTGAGACTCCGGCACGTTCGCAGGTACTTCGGCTTGTGCAGTCCTTTGAGATGCATCTTCGTCTATCAGACGCACAAGCAACCTCCCTTCGTCTTCTTGGGAGTCAGAGACTGAAGCTCTTGGGCTCGAAGGTGTGGGATTGTTTGGTTTCCGAGCCACCTTCTTGACCAGAGTCTTGGCGGAGTTCGAAGTCCCAGCTTCGGCTTTCCTCTTTTTGGCCCCTTTCTCCGAAGGTACCCAATCCATCAAAGGGGGCGGAACGATTTCCAGCATTCCCCACACCCTGTTAAATCTCTCCCAACTTCCGACCAACTTGATTCTCCATTCCTTCTCGGTCGGAGTTGGAGCGCCCAAAATTGTCGGCGTAAAATATTACGCTAACAGGTTTCTGTAGAAAAGAAACTAACAAACGAAGTGTTTGCGAAGTGAACTGTTCTAAGCCTCCGAAAGGATAACAACTTTGAATAGTTCGGATGTTTGTATTGAATAACTTGTATTCGATCCGTATTACAGGGTTAAACGGGGGGTATTTATAGGCCCAAACATTAAGGAAAAGACCTATTTACCCCTCTGTTACAACCGACATAGTGGAAACTATTCGGTACCCTTGATAGGGCTAAAATGGTAAAAGATTAATCTAATAAGATAAAAGACAAATCTTCCATCTTAGCTGGAAGAAAATATCTCAAAGAGCCTTAGTTCGAAGATATACTCCGAACCAAGGCCTATCTTCGTACTTCGAGCTTGACTTAGGACATCTCCGAAGATGGACGTCTGGGAACCTTCGAATCCATTAACTGCCTTTGTGCTGTTACGGCAATAACCCTGAGGATGGGATATTTTCCCCCAACACTATTACTTCGGAGAGTTAGTTATTTCTTTGAATGAATATGCATAATACATGTTGTTTTCGAAGTTACCTGCAGGGCTCAAAGTCGAAGTGATTTTTCGGAGACCGCCTTCCGAATCCTCTTCGAAGATGATAGGCCAGTTGGCCATCAGCGGAGAGATTTGTAACCCGAGGAACTCTTCGGCTAAGTCTCGCATGCTCAACCTTCGACTGATCTTCTGAAGTAGGTTGAGGCGAGCTTCGAGCTGACCTTGGTCTGGATGCACTAAGGCTTCCTTCCGGAATTGGATTTCTTTCAGAGGTCCGGCCAGAGGATTGCTTGCCCCAACTTCGGCATAAAACCATCTCATGACCCAGTCGGTATACCATCTTGCATTGATGGCTTTAGCGGGAAATTGAAGGGCGTATTCATCCCGAAGCCTGAAGTTAATACTTCCGAAGGCTACTACCAATTTTTCACCTCCGGGGCCTACGAAGGTTTTTGGCTGGCATGAAGCTCTATGTAGCGCAGCGAAGATCTCTGCCCTCCCCTCAGAGCCTTCGGCTCTCAATGCCCATTCGAAGATAGCTAAGCGAGCTACGGCGTTCGGAGAAAGTTGAGGAAGGGTGACATGAAACAAATCAAGTACCTCGGCCAAGAAGTCCACTGCCGGAAGGCCCTAGCCAGCTTCGAAGAAGGCTTCGAAGACGACCACTTCTCCGGGCCTTGGCGATGGGATGAGTTCCTTCCCAGGCTTGTGGATCATGACTCTGGTACTAATCTTCCCCTCTACTGCAACTGCTAGTGATTCTCTCTTGCAGGTAGAAGATCCCAGTTGGAAGAATTGATCCAAGTAATTCATCTCCGAAATGTACGAAGATATAAAACTCCAAGTCAGTCTTAAAACAATTACTTTCAAACTATCTTAGAACTGACTCAGGAAGTTCGAAAGCCTTTTAGACTTAGAAGAAATAGCCGTTAGCTTCCTTCTTTTAACGGAAACTGCAGAATGCGTTAATTTCGGAGAAAAGTAACGGGCAGGAATGCAAAACGGCATGGACTAACGGTAAAAATGCAAAGTCTAGGCTATAAATAGAGGGCCTAGAACTTTCCTGTTTACCTTTCCGCTGTTCTCTTGCAAGCAAGCACCCTTTGAGCCCTTTGAGCCCTTTGAGCCCTAGCCTCAATTTTTCCTCCAAAGCAACCTAGTAGTTCCAATGGCGAAAACCAAAGTTCTAGAGCTCCTTCGGCCTTGGCTCGGCAGCAGGCGGCTGCGGCAGCAGTGGCTGCGGCGTTGGCGACGACGCCTCCAACACCTGCAACAACATCCATGGCGACAGGAGGGAGAAATCCCCAAAATATTGATGATCAAGGTCTCTGCCCGCCATCAACGAAGTACTTGGATCAATCCTTCCAACTGGGATCTTCTACCTGCAAGAGAGAATCACTAGCAGTTGCAGAAGAAGGGAAGATTAGTACCGGAGTCATGATCCGCAAGCCTGGAAAGGAACTCATCCCATCGCCAAGGCCCGGAGAAGTGGTCGTCTTCGAAGCTGGCTTGGGCCTTCCGGCAGTGGACTTCTTGGTCGAGGTACTTGATTTGTTTCATGTCACCCTTCCTCAACTTTCTCCGAACGCCGTAGCTCGCTTAGCTATCTTCGAATGGGCGTTGAGAGCCGAAGGCTGTTAGGGGAGGGCAGAGATCTTCGCTGCGCTACATAGAGCTTCATGCCAGCCAAAAACCTTCGTAGGCCCCGGAGGTGAAAAAGTGGTAGTAGCCTTCGGAAGTATTAACTTCAGGCTTCGGGATGAATATGCCCTTCAATTTCCCGCTAAGGCCATCAATGCAAGATGGTATACCGACTGGGTCATGAGATGGTTTTATGCCGAAGTTGGGGCGAGCAATCCTCTGGCCGGACCTCTGAAAGAAATCCAATTCCCGAAGGAAGCCTTAGTGCATCCAGACCAAGGTCAGCTCGAAGCTCGCCTCAGCCTACTTCAAAAGATCAGTCGAAGGTTGAGCATGTGAGACTTAGCCGAAGAGTTCCTCGGGTTACAAATCTCTCCGCTGATGGCCAACTGGCCTATCATCTTCGAAGAGGAGGATTCGGAAGGCGGTCTCCGAAAAATCACTTCAACTTCGAGCCCTGCAGGTAACTTCGAAGACAACATGTATTATGCATATTCATTCGAAGAAATAACTAACTTGATTCATTTTTTAGCTTCTTCAGGCCCTATTACTTCGGAGCAAATCGTAAGGGCTTCGGAGAAGATTTTGGGCGCTCCAACTCCGACCGAGAAGGAATGGAGGATCAAGTTGGTCGGGAGTTGGGAGAGATTTAACAGGGTGTGGGGAATGCTGGAAATCGTTCCGCCCCCTTTGATGGATTGGGTACCTTCGGAGAAAGGGCCCCAAAAGAGGAAAGCCGAAGCTGGGACTTCGAGCTCCGAAAAGACTCCGGTCAAGAAGGTGGCTCGGAAACCAAAGAATCCCGCACCTTCGAGCCCAAGGGCTTCAGTCTCTAACTCCCAAGAAGACGAAGGGAGGTTGCTTGTGCGTCTGATAGACGAAGATGCATCTCAAAGGACTGCACAAGCCGAAGTACCTGCGAACGTGCCGGAGTCTCAAGATAACCTTGAGCAACCAAAGACTTCGGCAGTTCAAGAGGATTTACCTCAGGACGAAATTCCTGTGAATGAGAGTGGGGTCGAAGTTACTATGGCTTCGATTGCTGAAGAGGTAACAAGGACTGCTCAGGAAGATGCTCCTGCAGTCGAAGACTTAACGGCTGATTCGGACGAAGATCTCGCTTTTGATCCGCCGAATAGTCCCATGATTACCCCTCGCCAAAATGTCGAAGGTAGACTTCGAATAAATCTTTCATGTTTATTTTGTGTATTTATGCAATGTATAACACCTTTGTTTTTACAGAGTCCATTCCTGTGGAAGAGGTCCGCCAGGAAGAAATAATCCCTGGGCCTTCGATGACTTCGGAGCCAACCCAAAGAGCCACTCAAATGGGACCTGGAAGAGGCAAAAGAAATATAGAACCCCTCCCTGCTGCGAGTTCCGGATCAACTCCGTCTGATTCAACAGACGAGAGTCAATCTTCTGAGGAGGGCCAGGCTCCAGGGGCTCTGAAAACTACAGGCCAACACTCCGGCCCTTCGCTGGACCAAGATGACCAACAGGCGATAAGTATGCTCCTCCTGCTAGCTCCTTTCTTAGGGCAAACAACCGGTCTTCGGACTTTGCTCGAACCTTTGGATCGAGCTAGCCGCGACATAGGGGAGACCAACTTAGTGGCCATTCTGAGCAAAGCGGACAGGTCGGAGCTTAACGCTGCTATAGAACGCGCAGCTTACCAGGTACGAAGCATCTGCGAAATAACATAGAATTCGTCTACAAATAAATATTTACCTTGGTTTTTCTTTCATAGCAAACAGTCTTGGCCCGAGCTGCGAATATATCAAACGATGAAGAAATCGCTCGTCTTCGGAGGAAAATAACATCCTTCAACGAAATCTTACTATCTCCAAAAGTCGAGTGGTTCAGATGGACAATATAGTGTCGACGGAGCGCAGGGCCAGACAAGGTTTGGAGGCTGCGAATAAAGAGCTCGAAGCAGAAAGAATTGTGCTTCGAGCAGAAATTGAAAAATTGCGGGCGGAGCATGCTACTGCGGGGACTGAGCTTGTCAGACTCCAAGAGAAAGCTAGCCAGCTTTTGAACCAAAAGAATATCTTGACCACTGAAACTGCTAGACTTTCTGGGGTTCTGGGAGAAGTAACTTCGATGAAGGATGGACTGAACGAAGATAAGCTGAAGTCCGAGAAGGTAGCTGCGGAAGTTATGAATCAGCTGCTAGGTGTCCTGGAGTACTTCGGTACTACTGGGATACTTCCTTCTGATGATAACATTCTCTCTTCTGCGTCGGTTGAAAAGGATTCAAGGAGTGGCGAAGCAGATGAAAACAGCAGGCATTCGATACGGAGAACTCTCCGGACAAATGGCTGTTGTTGGCCTACTTCGTTACTACGAGGATCTGGGCCGATCGATAACTACGGGCGCAGGAGAGGGCCCAATTACCTTCGACGACGAGCGGCTTCTGACTCTTTCCGAAGGTGTGGCTGCTGCCTGGCGAGCCTTCCAAACTTCATGGAGAGCCGAAGGTCGTTCTTCGATCAAGGCTTGGATCGACGAAGGTCAACGCCAGAAGCAAGTTCGGATCCAAGCTTCGAGCAGTCAACCTCCTCCGAACCCGCAGGTTTAGAAATACCTTAGGATTTTTGGCTATGTAAAGCTTTATGCTTATGAACATTTATCAATGAAAATTTGTTTATCATATTTTTAGGCTTTGCCTCATACTGAAGATATCGAAGTGTTAGACCTTAACTATGAACTTCGCTCATTATGGACCACCTTCGATCTTCTAAAAGCTTATAAACGTCCTCGATTTTTAGTTCCTCGAGATAGCTCCGGTGTAATTGCACCCGAAGTAATGAAAGATATACTATCTTATATTAAAGAGGAAGAAAAAGAGGTTAACTTGAACACTTCGTCTTCTAAGACGTTATATGGTCTGAAGACGAAGATGAAGTTCGAAGTAAAAAACCTGAAGAACTTGGAAGCTGGGAAAGGAGCCCCGAACAGCTTCGAACTTGGGCCGAGCTTCAACAAGAACAGAAGGACTTTAGAGCTTCGAAGGGAGGCAAGAGAGTTAAACGCAAAGTTGTTAGAACTCCCGGCACTGGAAGTAGTCGTTCCAACCCTAGCTCTAGAGATCGAAGAGGTCTTCGATTCCTTCTTGGTATAGATACCAATTTTTCATGATGTAACTGTAAACATATTCGTTCGAATAATGAATACCGATTTAAAATTGTCTCCATATTTACTAGCCCTCTTTGGGTATAAGCAACTTCGAACTGTATTCAAAGATGGTTATGCGCAAAGAAAAACTTCGGAGTACAATTTTTTGGGGTTCAGAGCCCCTCTGCAATTTAAAGATCTTTTAGAATCTTATAAAATGTCTTCGACTATTTGCAGTCTAAAGAATGGCAACTTAGTACCTTTGTTTTTCGAAAGAAATCACTTGAGATAACTTTCAGGACACCTCAGTGTCTTAGATAATTTGTCACTTGGACTATGTTTAACAGACATTCGAAGCTCATGGCTCAAACTCTGTTTTGCTTTGGCCACCTTCGGCTCTTTTTTGCGAACTCTGTCAAACTAGTGGTTCGGAGTTAGCAATGGTCTCTTTGGACTCTTTTTACGGATGTCTACCAGCCAATGGCTTGGACTCCGTATATTTTGGCCACCTTCGGCTCTTTTTGCGGAAGTCTACCAGCCAATGGCTTGGACTCCGCATGTTTTGGCCACCTTCGGCTCTTTTTACGAAGTCTACCAGCAAATGGCTTGGACTCCGCATGTTTTGGCCACCTTCAGGCTTTTTTACGGAAGTCTACCGGCCAATGGCTTGGACTCCGCATGATGTGGTTTTGGGCTCTTTTACGGATGCCTACAAGCCGGTGGCTTGGACTCCGGATTATGTTAGCCCCCACGTCGGAAGCTTCGAACCAATGATTCGAAGTCCGAAAATATGATTCAGCTTCATGACACTTCCCTCTCGGTCAACCCCGCGGTTTCCAGTGCGTCCACTCGGAAGCTGGAAGTCTATGAGGGGAAGGCATTATCTGGACCATATGTTTATTAATTCAGAAGATGATTACAAGTGACTTACAAAGAGCCCTTATGCGAAGTATCGCTTTAGGTGCTCCGCATGCCAAGTATGTGCTAACTCTTCACCTTCTAAATTAGCTAATTTAAAAGAGCCAGGGCGTCCTGAACGAACAATTAGGTACGGACCTTCCCATTTATTTCCTAACTTCCCTGGCGCTATAATGCTTCGTAAAACAAGATGACCCGGTCTTAGTTCATTGAGCTTAACCTTCGGGTCAAACCAAGCCTTCGTCTGCTATGATACTTTGATAAATTTGCCACAGCTCGAAGTCTTGTTTCTTCTGATAAATCTAGCGAAGCTTGTCTTTCTTCTTCGATCTCCAGGTTCGGTACTGCGAAGCGATCCTCCTTTGAAGCTCTGTTGGAGTCATAGCTTCATCTCCGAATAGTAGTCTGAATGGAGTAAAACCTGTGGACCTTGTTTGTGTAGTCCGAATGGACCACAAAATCTTCGGAAGCTCTTCGGTCCACAATCCTTTTGCTAGTCCTACTATCCTTCGATTTAGCCCTGACAAAATATTTCCATTGGCTCTTTCTACGACTCCATTAGACCGAGGATGCCTCACTGCAGCAAAACATAACTGAATGCCTAGATCTTCGCAAAACTTCCTGAAAGGTTCTGCATCGAACTGTGTTCCATTATCAACTGTGAGTTGTCTAGGCACTCCGAACCGGCAAATGATATTCTTCCAAAATAATTTCTGTACATTGTTCGAAGTGATAGCTGTTAAGGGCTCTGCTTCTACCCACTTAGAAAAATACTCAATAGCTACCACTGCGAACTTCAGATTTCCCTTGGCTACTGGAAAGGGACCAATTAAATCCATACCCCATCTGGCCATAGGCCATATTGGAGCAATGACTTGAAGAGCTGTTGGTGGGCGATGACTTCGTCGACCCATCCACTGACATCCTTGACAAGTGCGGACTAAGCTCTCCGCATCAGCTGTATTGTAGGCCAGTATAGCACCTGGCGAAGTGTTTTTCCTGTCAAAGCTCGAGGGGCTAAATGGCTACCGCAAAGGCCTTCATGAATTTCTCGAAGAATTTCTTGACCTTCGGCTTGAGATATACATCGGAGTAGAGGGGAACATACTCGGCCTTATATAAAATACCGTTGATTATTTGATAATTTCTAGCCCTAAGCTTCAATCTTGACAACTGTGGCTCTTCAGGTAAATTTGTTCCTCCCTGTAAAAGTTCCATGATTGAATTTTTCCAATCTGCACTTGGAATGCAAAGAATCTCTGCAGAGGGAATTTGTGGCACCGAAGGTGTACTGAGCTCCTCATAGAAAGCTTCTTCTGGTACATCCACAGCTCCGGCTACAGCTTTTGCTAAGATGTCCGCTTGCATATTTTCTGCTCTTGGTATACTCCGAATGGAAATACCCTTAAAGTGTGCTTCGATCTTACGGATTTCTTCTAAGTACTTTGAAAGCTGTGGATGCCGAACCTAAAAACTTTTATCTACGTGCCCTGCTACTATCTGAGAATTTGTCTTTATAATAATTCTTGTAGCCCCTAGAGCATGTGCTTTTCGGAGTCCCAGTAAAATCCCTTCATACTCCACTATATTATTGGTAGACTTAAAGTTGAGTCTTGCGGAGTACATTGCTCTTTACCCTGAAGGTGAAATTAATACTGCTCCAATGCCTGCTCCGGATGCTTGGAAAGCCCCATCGGAATAAACAGTCCAAACTCCGTCACTTGACTTCTCCGGAACCAAATTTGCAGGTGGAGTCCATTCTGCTACAAAATCTGCTAAGACTTGTGATTTAATTGCTGTCCTTTCCAGAAAAGATATGCCGAAGGGTGCTAGCTCAACTGCCCACTTCCCAATTCTTCTAGTGGAATCCTTACTTCGAAGCATATCTCCCAAAGGATACGAAGTTGGTACAATTACATTGTGAGCCAAAAAATAATGTCTTAATTTCCTCGAAGCCATTATCAGAGCATAAACGAACTTCTCGAGTTCGGAGTATCTTGTCTTCGCTCTTGATAATGCTTCGAATACAAAATAAACAGGATTTGGACCAACTTCCCATTGAAATCCACTTCTCTGACAAGGACTGCACTGACAGCAGACCCTGTAGCTGCAAGGTAAAGGAGTAGGGTTTCGTCCGCTGTAGGCACCGTGAGTGTAGCGAGATTACTGAGATACTCTTTAATATCTTCGAAGCTTTTTTGACACTCTGGTGTCCATGCAAAATCTTCGGACCCTTTCAATGCTTTAAATATAGGCAAGCTTCTCTCCGCAGACCTCGATAGAAACCTACTAAGTGCTGCCAGACGCCCAGTCAGCTTTTGCACTTGCTTTAAATTTTCCGGTGGAGCCATCTTTTGTAGCGCAGTTATTTGAGTAGGGCTAGCTTCAATCCCCCTGCTTGAAACTAATACCCTAACAACTTCCCAGCCTTAGCTCCGAAGATACATTTTTCGGGGTTAAGACGGATCCCACATGCCCGAAGGCTATTGAATGTTTCTGCTAAGTCTAGGCTATGTTGGTGCTTTAAAGCACTCTTTATTACAATATCATCCATATAGGCCTCCACATTGCGACCTAATTGATGACCTAGAGCCTTAGCAACTAACCTCGAAAAAGTAGCCCCGGCATTTCTTAAGCCAAAAGGCATTCTTACATAACAAAAGACTCCCGAAGAAGTTACAAAGCTTGTCTTGATCTCATCTTCGCGCTTCAACCAATTTGATGATAACCAGAATACGCGTCAAGGAAGCTTAATAACTCCGAACCTGCGGTGGATTCGACCAATTGATCAATTCGGGGCATGGGGTAGGGGTCACGAGGGCATGCTTTATTCAAGGATGTGAAATCAATGCACATGCGCCACTTTCCGGAAGACTTCTTTTTGACGAAGACTGGGTTGGCTAACCATTCTGTGTGAGCCACTTCTCTGATAATCCCAGCCTTCAACAATTTTTCAACTTCATCTTTTGCTAGAACAGCTCTTTCTGCAGACATTTTTCGGAGTCCTTGCCGAACAGGTCGGGCCTTCGGGTTTACAAGCAAACTATGTTCAATGATATCCCGATCGACTCCGATGATATCTTCGTCATACCAAGCGAAGACGTCTAAATTCTCTTCTACCACCTTTTCCAAGGAGGTTGCAACTTCTGGAGGTAAATCTTTACCAAATTGAAATGTATACTCTTTACCATCATTAACAATGACCTTCGCTGCAATCTCTCCTTCAGGACTTGGTCTCGGGAAGGATTTCTTTGAAGCTTCGAAGGGGCTGAAAAATTTCTTGATTATCTTGCACATTGTTTACTTGTCTTGGATCAAGAAGGGGGCCATGACCATATTCCGCTCTCCGGGCGATAGCTTGATCTCCGAAGACAGTAAGGACTCCTGCTTGTGTGGGCATCTTCATGCACAAATAATTGTGATGCGCCACAGCTCCGAACTGGTTTAGCATGCCTCTTCCGAAGATGACGTTGCAGGCATATGGGGCATCTACAACATCGAAGATTACTTCCTCAGTTCGGGCCAACAAACCTTCTCCAAAGGTAACTTCCAGGCCTATCTGGCCAAGTGCATCAAGCGGAGGTCCTGCGAAGCCTTGCAATGGACGAGCCGCTGGAAGAAGATGCTTTCTGGAGATGCACAATTGATCGAAGGCTTGAACAAAATGATGTTTGCTGAACTGCCTCCGTCAATCAACGCTCTTCGAACTTCAGTGCCCGCAATATCAGCAGTAATAACAAGTGGGTCTGCATGCGGGAATTTAATGCCAGCTGCATCCTCCGCGGAAAAGGATATCGGTACATGAGACCACTCCGGCATAGCAGCTGCAGACGATGAAGTCCCAATGTGGCCCACTTCTCTGACGTCTTCGGTCCGTATTACAGGGTTAAACGGGGGGTATTTATAGGCCCAAACATTAAGGAAAAGACCTATTTACCCCTCTGTTACAACCGACATAGTGGAAACTATTTGGTACCCTTGATAGGGCTAAAATGGTAAAAGATTAATCTAATAAGATAAAAGACAAATCTTCCATCTTAGCTGGCAGAAAAGATCTCAAAGAGCCTTAGTTCGAAGATATACTCCGAACCAAGGCCTATCTTCGTACTTCGAGCTTGACTTAGGACATCTCCGAAGATGGACGTCTGGGAACCTTCGAATCCATTAACTGCCTTTGTGCTGTTACGGCAATAACCCTGAGGATGGGATATTTTCCCCCAACAGTAGCCCCTCGAATACGCTTCTCCGTTAAACCTGTAATGTTAGGAGAGCAGTATACGGAAGAAAAAATAACCAGGCGTAGGGGTTATTAGATTTTAATTCATCTCCGAAATATACGAAGATATAAAACTCCAAGTCAGTCTTAAGACAATTACTTTCGAACTATCTTAGAACTGACTCAGGAAGTTCGAAAGCCTTTTAAACTTAGAAGAAATAGCCGTTAGCTTCCTTCTTCTAACGGAAACTGCAGAATGCGTTAATTTCGGAGAAAAGTAACGGGCAGGAATGCAAACGGCATGGACTAACGGTAAAAATGCAAAGTCTAGGCTATAAATAGAGGGCCTAGAACTTTCCTGTTTACCTTTCCGCTGTTCTCTTGCAAGCAAGCACCCTTTGAGCCCTTTGAGCCCTTTGAGCCTAGCCTCAATTTTTCCTCCAAAGCAACCTAGTAGTTCCAATGGCGAAAACCAAAAGTTCTAGAGCTCCTTCGGCCTTGGCTCGGCAGCAGGCGGCTGCGGCAGCAGTGGCTGCGGCGTTGGCGACGACGCCTCCAACACCTGCAACAACATCCATGGCGGACAGGAGGGAGAAATCCCCAAAATATTGATGATCAAGGTCTCTGCCCGCCATCAACGAAGTACTTGGATCAATCCTTCCAACTGGGATCTTCTACCTGCAAGAGAGAATCACTAGCAGTTGCAGTAAGAAGGGAAGATTAGTACCGGAGTCATGATCCGCAAGCCTGGAAAGGAACTCATCCCATCGCCAAGGCCCGGAGAAGTGGTCGTCTTCGAAGCCTTCTTCGAAGCTGGCTTGGGCCTTCCGGCAGTGGACTTCTTGGCCGAGGTACTTGATTTGTTTCATGTCACCCTTCCTCAACTTTCTCCGAACGCCATAGCTCGCTTAGCTATCTTCGAATGGGCATTGAGAGCCGAAAGCTGTGAGGGGAGGGCAGAGATCTTCGCTGCGCTACATAGAGCTTCATGCCAGCCAAAAACCTTCGTAGGCCCCGGAGGTGAAAAATTGGTAGTAGCCTTCGGAAGTATTAACTTCAGGCTTCGGGATGAATACGCCCTTCAATTTCCCGCTAAAGCCATCAATGCAAGATGGTATACCGACTGGGTCATGAGATGGTTTTATGCCGAAGTTGGGGCAAGCAATCCTCTGGCCGGACCTCTGAAAGAAATCCAATTCCGGAAGGAAGCCTTAGTGCATCCAGACCAAGGTCAGCTCGAAGCTCGCCTCAGCCTACTTCAGAAGATCAGTCGAAGGTTGAGCATGCGAGACTTAGCCGAAGAGTTCCTCGGGTTACAAATCTCTCCGCTGATGGCCAACTGGCCTATCATCTTCGAAGGAGGATTCGGAAGGCGGTCTCCGAAAAATCACTTCGACTTCGAGCCCTGCAGGTATCTTCAAAACAACATGTATTATGCATATTCATTCGAAAAATAACTAACTTGATTCATTTTTTAGCTTCTTCAGCCCCTATTACTTCGGAGCAAATCATAAGGGCTTCGGAGAAGATTTTGGGTGCTCCAACTCCGACCGAGAAGGAATGGAGAATCAAGTTGGTCGGGAGTTGGGAGAGATTTAACAGGGTGTGGGGAATGCTGGAAATCGTTCCGCCCCCTTTGATGGATTGGGTACCTTCGGAGAAAGGGCCCAAAAAGAGGAAAGCCGAAGCTGGGACTTCGAGCTCCGCCAAGACTCTGGTCAAGAAGGTGGCTCGGAAACCAAAAAATCCCACACCTTTGAGCCCAAGAGCTTCAGTCTCTGACTCCCAAGAAGACGAAGGGAGGTTGCTTGTGCGTCTGATAGACGAAGATGCATCTCAAAGGACTGCACAAGCCGAAGTACCTGCGAACAGTGCCAGAGTCTCAAGATAACCTTGAGCAACCAAAGACTTCGGCAGTTCAAGAGGATTTACCTCAGGACGAAATTCCTGTGAATGAGAGTGGGGTCGAAGTTACTATGGCTTCGATTCATGAAGAGGCAACAAGGACTGCTCAGGAAGATGCTCCTGCAGTCGAAGACTTAACGGCTGATTCAGACGAAGATCTCGCTTTTGATCCGCCGAACAGTCCCATGATTACCCCTTGCCAAAATGTCGAAGGTAGACTTCGAATAAATCTTTCATGTTTATTTTGTGTATTTATGCAATGTATAACACCTTTGTTTTTACAGAGTCCACTCCTGTGGAAGAGGTCCGCCAGGAAGAAATAATCCCTGGGCCTTCGACGACTTCGGAGCCAACCCAAAGAGCCACTCAAATGGGACCTGGAAGAGGCAAAAGAAATATAGAACCCCTCCCTGCTGCGAGTTCCGGATCAACTCCGTCTGATTCAACAGATGAGAGTCAATCTTCCGAGGAGGGCCAGTCTCCAGGGGCTCCGAAAACTACAGGCCAACACTCCGGCCCTTCGCTGGACCAAGATGACCAACAGGCGATAAGTATGCTCCCCCTGCTAGATCCTTTCTTAGGGCAAACAACCGGTCTTCGGACTTTGCTCGAACCTTTGGATTGAGCTAGCCGCGACATAGGGGAGACCAACTTAGTGGCCATTCTGAGCAAAGCGGACAGGTCGGAGCTTAACGCTGCTATAGAACGCGCAACTTACTAGGTACGAAGCATCTGCGAAATAACATAGAATTCGTCTACAAATAAATATTTACCTTGGTTTTTCTTTTCGCAGCGATAACAACTTAGAATAGTTCGGATGTGTGTATTGAATAACTTGTATTTGGTCCATATTATAGGGTTAAACGGGGGGTATTTATAGGCCCAAACATTAAGGAAAAGACCTATTTACCCCTCTGTTACAACCGACATAGTGGAAACTATTCGGTACCCTTGATAGGGCTAAAATGGTAAAAGATTAATCTAATAAGATAAAAGACAAATCTTCCATCTTAGCTGGCAGAAAAGATCTCAAAGAGCCTTAGTTCGAAGATATACTCCGAACCAAGGCCTATCTTCGTACTTCGAGCTTGACTTAGGACATCTCCGAAGATGGACGTCTGGGAACCTTCGAATCCATTAACTGCCTTTGTGCTGTTACGGCAATAACCCTGAGGATGGGATATTTTCCCCCAACAATAACATTTTTCAGTGAAGTCTTGACAACACTCAACAAAGGAATGTCATTTCCGATCAATAATATGTCATCCACATACAAGACCAGAAACACAAATGAGCTCCCACTAGCCTTCTTGTAAACACAAGGCTCTTTTTCGTTCTTGATGAAGCCAAACCCTTTGACTACCTCATCAAAGAGAAGATTCCAACTGCGAGGAGCTTGATTTAGTCCATAAATGGACTTCTGCAACTTATAAACTTTCCCAGCATTATCCGGATCATCAAGACCTTCTGGCTGTGTCATGTACACATCCTCACTTAAGTTTCCATTCAGGAAAGTCGTCTTGACATTCATTTTCTATATCTCATAATCATAAAATGCGGAAATTGCTAGATGATCCGAAAATACTTAGGCATGACGATGGGCAAAAACGTTTCATTATAATCAACACCTTGAATCTAGTTTTAAACCTTTCACCAGCAATCGTGCCTTATAGATGTGAACATTTCCATCAATGTCTATCTTTTTCTTGAAGATTCATTTACACTCAATAGTTTTTACACCATCGAGTGGATCAACCAAGTACCAAACTTGGTTTTCTTGCATAGACTCCAACATGGATCCAATGGCTCCAAGCTATTTCTCAGAGTCTGGTCCCATCACTGCTTTCGCATAGGTCTTGGGCTCGTTGTTGTCCAACAATAGCACGTCGCAATGCCCGGTGGTCAAGAACATGAACCTCTCCGGCGCATGGCTCACCCACTCAGACTTTTGTGGGGCTGGCGCATATAAAACAGGCTCTACAACACCTCGCGCATCCTGTTGTTGTTCATTGGGATCTAGAACACCTTCTAGTGGCTCTCAAGCCTCTTTGAGATGCACAATCCTCCCACTAACTCCTTTTGAGAGAAACTCTTTCTCAAGGAACACACCATTCCGAGCGACAAACACTTTTCCCTCTTCTCTCTTATAGAAATAGTATCATTTGGTTTCCCTACGATACCCCACAAAAAAGCACTTGTCAGACTTAGAAGTGAGCTTGTCAGACATCAAACGTTTGACATACGCCTCAGATCCCCAAATCTTTAGAAAAGACAAACTGGGATGCCTCCTAGACCACATCTCATATGGCGTATTCTCTATTGACTTAGATGGAACCCTATTTATCGTGAAAGCCGCGGTTTCTAGAGCGAGTCCCCAAAAGGATAATGGAAGATCAGCGTGACTCATCATAGACCTAACCATGTCCAACAAGGTGTAGTTCCTCTGCTCGGACACTCCATTCCACTATGGTGTGTCGGGTGGAGTCAGCTATGGAACCTTCCACACTGCTTCAGATGATCACTAAACTCATGGCTCAAATATTCACCTCCACGATCATATCATAGAAATTTAATTGTCTTGCTTGTATGATTTTGTACTTCATTTTAGAACTCCTTTAACTTTTCGAAGGACTCCCACTTATGCCTCATCAAGTAGACATAACCATATCTACGAAAGTCATCGGTAAAAGTGATGAAGTGCTGAAAAAATTCCTAGCTATGTGACTCATTGGTCCACACACATCAGTGTGTACTATGGCCAACAACTCACTCGCCCTCTCACTTTGTCCAATGAAAGTCATCTTTGTCATTTTGCCAAGTAAGCAACACTCGCATGTGTCATATTATTCAAAATCAAATGACTCCAAAAGTCCATCACTATGGAGCTTCTGCACACGCTTCTCATTTATATGAACCAAACGACAATGCCAGATGTAGGTAGGATTCAAATCATTGAGTCGTTGTTTCTTAGTACTAATGTTATAAATGTGTGCATCTTCAAGACTCAGAATATATAATCCATTCACCAATGGACAAACACCATAGAGCATGCTATTTGAAAATATTGAACAACACTTGTGCTTTATCACGAACTCATAACCTTCTTCATCCAAACATGAAGAAGGGATAATGTTTCTGCCCATTGCTGGAACATAATAACAATTATTCAAATTCAGAACTAATGCTATTCGAAAATATTGAACAACACTTGTGCTTTATCACGAACTCATAACCTTCTTCCTCCAAACATGAAGAAGAGATAATGTTTCTGCCCAATGCTGGAACATAATAACAATTATTCAATTCCAGAACTAATCCTGAGGGTAGTGACAAAGAATAAATGCTGACGGCCAATGTTGAAACCTTTACATCATTGCCGACGTGAATATCCAGTTCACCTACTGCACACTTTCTTGACCTACTCAGTCCTTGCAATGATTTGCAATATGAATCATCGACCCAGTATCAAATACCTATGAATCATTTGGACGAGTAGCAAGATTGATTTCAATAACATTTATACTTGAAGTAGAAGCAGAAGTCCTACTTCCTTTCTTCTTCCAAACTTCTTCCAAGTCCAATTTGCAATTCTTGAACCATTGACCAGTTTTGTAGGCAAAAAAGGGCACTAAGGTACCATACCTCTTAGCCCGAGCTTGGCTCTCAAAAATGACTTGGTGTCCCATAATCATATTATACACATTCTTGTTCTCATCTTACTTCCAAAGCTCAGAGGACAAACAGGCAGGTATGAGATAGCTTACATTAAGTGACTCATTTGAGTGCTTCTCACAAGCCCTCCGGTCAACTAGCTCATCATGATTGGACTCCTCTAGAACATTTTCCTTTCGATCGAAAACACTTCTCAAGTTTCTAAACCAATCAATAAAAATTGTTCCAAAAAGAATCGATCACAAAATAAAGAGTACAATGTTCATAACAATTGGTGCCATGATCTACAAAAGAATAAATGCAAGGTTCAACACTATGCACTGTTTATCTTCTATCCAAAATAGATGTTCCACTATTTAAAACAATCACTTTCTCTCTAATAACTAATAGTGACGCAAGATCCATATTCATTCTAACTCCTAGTGAGCTTTGGCATCATTTCTAGAAGCTAGGTGACATAGGTAAGTAACGCTTTACTAATCACATCGTATGTGACTCTTATCGTTGGAGAAGAATCCAACGCTCTACACCAACTCTATGCTCTAAGGCTCAAAACCGTTTTGATAGCCCCGTTAAGCAAACCAACACTATGCGTGTAGAAGTCCTACTTCTGGCCTAAATGGTCAAGATAAAAGATAGCACCCTGCTTTAGCAGACCCACTATCGATGATCGAGATCCTTGGTGGGTGCAACTATTGGAAAAAAGCATCAATACTTAATTTTCTGAGGAAAAACTATTCTAGCACGGTAATGTCCCTAGCGCACACGAAACATGCAAGAATAGTATAACAGGAACATAAGAAAGCATCACAAGCAATCAAATTAAATGTAACATAGCATGACCCTCTTCACATGGCGATCTCCATTTCCATGGCTCCCGTCATTGAGTGCCTGCTCCCGACCTCCATGAAGTGTACTAGCCTATCTCGCATAGCCTATAGTAGTTACATGGGCCGAAGCGCTGCGGAAATGACATGCAAGCCGTATTTAAATTTACATAAGTCTTAGGCTGTAAATAACCATGACACGCAGGGCATATTTAATTTACATACATTGCATGCATCTCATACATCACATTTATCTAAGGTCATGCAAGTCACAACATTCTCTATAAACTAATGTTAGGCGAGGAATCTACTAGTGACTAAAATCTGGATTTGAAAAACCCGACTCAACAGGCTTGAAATTTCAAATTCGGGTGGGTCGAAACTTCCAATCTGGTATCAAAACTTCCGATCCATCAGAACTTCCGATCAATATTGGAATTCCTAGTAGCAACAATGGCTTTCTGTATTGAATCATTATTCGAGATCAAAACATCCGATCATTATCAGAACTTTTGATCCTTCATCGGAACTTCTGATCAGTATCAGAACTTCCAATTTGCCGCGGACAAACATATCTAATCTGTTTTTCCACCATGTCTCTTCCATACATGAGGGATTGAGATCGAACACTCTACACGTAGGCTCTGATACCACTGTTGGGGAATGGGGAAGCTACGCTAACCAAAAATTTCAAAAATTCACCCCAAAGCCCAAGAAGTATGCACGTGCGAGATCATAGATCAGTACCTTCTAGCACAAGACGCGCTAGGTGTAGTGGAAGAAGATGTTGAGGAAGCACGTCTTTGCATGTCCTCGCTTCGTCCCGGTCGTTCCTCGTCAATCCAATCGATAAAGATGACGTAGTTATTCACGTGATAAAGTCCACGAGCATCGCTATTGGAGCAACGCCTCCACGGTATCCACTCGTACAGGGATGGAGTACTTCCCACAATGGCATGCTAGCACCAGACGTGAGAATGGGAAATCCTCGATCTCAACTTTTGAGATCAAGAAAGGGAGGAGAGGAGTCTTTGGTGTCTAGGTCTAAACTATCCATAAGCTTGTTCTCCAAGACCTCTTCCTCCTCTCTTTATATAGGGCTGAGAGCCCCTGGTCGTCCACATCTCGAAAACCACAAATCAGTTACAACTGATTTGTGTTTCAATAAATCCAATCTATTTTACCCACATCGGAACTTCCGATCCTAGATCAGAACTTCCGATAGGATATTTTTGGTTTCTCAATCTAGTACAATACCATAACAGATCCAATCTATTTTCGCCTACCTCAGAACTTCCGATACATATATCAGAACTTTTGATCAGTACAAATTTCCCAATTCCAAAATCAGAACTTCCGGCTCATCGGAATTTCTGATACCATATCGGAACTTCCGAAGCAACTTTTGCTCTCTAACTCGAGTCCAGAAAATAATTGGAACATACGATTCCAAATCAGAATTTCCGATTCATATCACGAACCCAACCATCAGAACTTCCAATACCTTATTGAAACTTCTGAAGTCAGTTTTGCTCTCTAACTCGGGTCCCAAAAATAGTCAGAACTTCCGATACACCTATTGGAACTTCCTATCCCTGGAATTTTCTTGGACATACTTCCTAAAAGTTGCCTATAGGGGGGTGAATAGGCAATATAAAAATTTATTGTGGAAAAATAGTGTTCTGAGAAATTGCATGATCGAAAGTTCCGAAGTGTTATCGGAAGTTCTGATATGTATCGGAAGTTCCGATATGTATCGGAAGTTCCGATATGTATCGGAAGTTCCGATCAGCAGATAAAAAATCGACGAAATCAAAACTTGTTTTTTCTAGAAAAAGTGTTTGAATAGAAGTGTGCACAAGTATACTAGGAGAAACTTTAACACAATGATTTTCTTTAAATATAGGTCAAAAGACAGATCGGGAGAAAATAAAGTTCGACTTACTATAAACCCTAAAAGAAATATGAACACAAGAACAAACAAGACAAACGATATATTTCCTGGAGTTCGGATCCACCGATCCTACGTCTCCGTTGAGGGACCTCGAAAGGTTAGGTCTCTTTCAACTCTCTCCTCGCCAAGCCTTAGCCTTAGCTAAACTTTGGTTTCTCTTCGGTTCCTTGTCAAAGCCAAAGAAAATCTTTTACAAACTTCTCCGGGCAACCAAGAACTCCTTGGTTGCTCGTGAAGTGACTCCTAGCTGTCTATGAGAACGAATCCTCTAAGAGTAACAAATGCGTTTGAAGATTTTGCCAACTCAAACTTTGTTCTCAAAGATTTGAAATAAAATCGAATGAAGTCATCAAAAGCAACCCACGAAAATCTCCTTAAAAGATGCAGCAACAAAAACTCGAGAAGATTTCAAATGCACTCTCAAAGCGAATCACAAAGAATCGCACTAGATCTAGCCTTGAATCACATGAGAGCTTGAGAGTGAGAGTTAGGGTTTGCAAGTGAGAAAGTTTCGGGGCCAAGAGTACTTTCCAAGTGGGGTGGAGGGGTTTTTTATACCACCTCCAACAATTCTGACCGTTAGGGCACTTTTGGCCTTCCACCTCGAAAGTTCCGATGGCACATCGGAAGTTTCGATTGAAAAAGAATTCCAACCCGAGACCTTAAATCGGAAGTTCTGATTCTAAATCGGAAGTTCCGATGGAAAAGTTAATTCAAGACTGAGAGCTCAAATCGAAAGTTCCGATCCAGATCGGATGTTCTGATGGAATTTTAATTTCTAGGCCGAGAGCTCAAATCGGAAGTTCCGATACAGATCGGATGTTCCGATGGAATTTTAATTTCCAGGCCGAGAGCTCAAATCGGAAGTTCCGATGCAGATCGAATGTTCTGATGGAATTTTAATTTCCAGGCCGAGAGCTCAAATCGGAAGTTTTGATAGAAATCAGAAGTTCCGATAAGTATAAAAAATCTGGAGCTCAATTTAAACTTGTCCAAAAATCTTTCAAAAAAGTTTTTCTTTGAGCACAAAGTTTTGAACAAAATCCAAATGCATCCCTCTTAATAGTACGGCGATCCTAGACTCAGTGTAAAGAATAAATCAATAATTTTAACCTTTGAGCCTATTTGGACCAAATGGAGCTTTTTCTCTAAATTTGTTTCAACGGAACTTTATTTTCTTGTGAAATATGTACAATCATCTTAGCAACTTGATTAATTGCATTTGATCAATATTGTCATTAATACACCAAAATAAAATAAGGGCCTAGATGCACCTTGATGCACTTTCAGTTCCTTCATAGGAAACTCTAATTGCAAATTATGTGAGCAACCAGAGACGGTTAACCACTTATTTTTTCAATGTCATTCATCTTGTTTCCTTTGGTGTGTTGTGTGAGATGTTTGGGCTGGGACTGTGTCCCAATCGATCGAGAATCTTATATTTCCATTGGTTTGAACAAAGCAGGGGAAAAAAGAAATATCATTTTCATGTGGTTATTAGCTGCTGGGGTTTGGACCATATATCTAAATTGAAACCAATTCGTTTTCAAAATGTGATTCCTAGGAACATATTGTGCTTGTCTTACAAAATGATCTCATGTTTGTCCTAGTGGATTTGGATGATTCTGGTGTCGCCACGTCTAAAAGATGAAGCTCTGCATGTGCTCAACTCCCTCCGTGCTACCGTACAAACTTGTGCAGGCCAAGAGCTCGACATGCATGAGAAGGTGATGTGAAGTAATACTTTCATCTGATGAATATTTTGTGCTGATAGCCTGGTTTCATTGCACTAGTTGATGTTATTCCAATATCTCTATTTGTGTAAAATCCAGTGATTGTGGCCCTGTGAGGTCTAGTTTAAAATGTGGTGTCTTCTTCAGGTGTTTTGATAGATTGCTTCTCGTGAGTGTCTAGTATCTAGGGTGATGGAACTGAAATTAGCTCATAATCTTTTGGTTGATATGTCCATGAAGGTGAGATGTATTGCTACTTTTGTAAACTGGTAACCTCAGTCCCTATCAAAAAACTTTCTATAAGAGCTAGGCAAGATAAACTGACCAAAGTTTAAATTCCATTTCAGGTTGATTACCGCCTCTAACAAGTACAGGTTGTAAATAAGATAAACTGACCAAAGTTTAAATTATGGTTTTTGAACCAAATTATCACTAAATTCCTAATATTGCTCAAAATTCCGTTTTTGCTTTTTCCTCTTGCAGTTTAAAAAAATTGGGCAAACGATGATTAGTATAAACCGATCAATTTCGTTCAAAATTGAAATATAAATTTGAAAAAAACGAAACAAATCATAGAAATTCTTCTAAATACTAGGTGCTTTACGATGATTTATGGTGAAATTTCTTTTCAAAAATATTAAAATTTATATGAGTAGTAAAAATCGATCAATTTAATTCAAATTGAAATATAAATTTGAAAAAATGAAAAATATCTTTAAAATTATTTTAAATACTAGATGATTTATGATGATTTATGGTGAAATTTATTTTCAAAAATATTAAAATTTTATATGATTAGTATAAATTGATCAATTTAATTAAAAATTGAAATATAAATTTGAAAAAAATGAAAAATATCTTAAAAATTCTTTTAAATACTAGGTGATATATGGTGAAATTTGTTTTAAAGATATTAAAATTTTAGATGATTTATGACCAGGTCCGGCCTTAGGCTAGTGCCGGTGGTGCGACTGCACCGGGCCTCCGAAAGTAGGGGGCCTCCGAAAGTAGGGGGCTAATAGGCATCACAAATATTAATAAAGTCCAGTTGCAAATTAGTCACAAGTCACGGATAGTAGGCCTGTTAGAAGAAATTGTTTTAAATAATCTAGAGATATTTCTCCTTTGTATTTAAACTTATTAGTGTGAGATTCGTTAATGGCACTAAATTTTTCAATATTATTTTGTATCTTTATGATGAATGGGGGCCTCTTTTTTTGTTCTGCACCGGGCCACAAAAATGTCAGGGCCGGCCCTGTTTATGACCAAACAAAAAGATTACATTCCATGGAAATCGGAATAATATTTAGCAGCAGAAAACAAATTTCAATCTAACCCATCAAAAAAAAATTACCCTAACTAACCTCAAAATATCCATACAGGAGGTTAGAGTTGGGCTATTTCAATCTAACCCATCAAAAAAAATTAGCACCTCCAAGGGGTGTTAATTGGGGCTAGTTTGTGTGAGGCCCACCCAAAAAAGAGATTTCTAGCCACACAGCGGATCCCCACACAGCCACACAGCGGGAGTAGTTTGGGCGACGCCACCAACGCCGATGCTTATCCCGACGCCGACGCCGCCGACGCCAACACTTCTCCCGACGCCGATGCCGTCACTTCTCCTGGCCGACGCCGCCGGCCCTAGGCGCGATTCGCACGGCCACTCGCCGTCCTCCCGGCCGCCTCTCACCTATGGACGGAGACGGCTTCGATGCATGGGATTCGCAACCGTCGGCAACCGGCTCTACTGCCCGCCTCTCAAGTTTTGAATGTATGATTTATAGGATTATTTGTTTCTCTTATTTATGTGAGTGCTTATTGGTATTGAAGGCTACACTGGGGTTGGCCATACTTAATCAAGCTGAAAAGTAATCAAATGATTGAAAAAGTAACTAGCTCTAACCTCTAATCCTTACATCCATATACCTCAAGGGCTAGAGTTACTTCAGAGTTAATTTAGGGTTACAATCTAACTCTAACCTCTAGCTCTAGCTCTGCTAGAGTTTCCATACTGGGCCAAAATCGAGTTTTACTTGCCATATTTGCCGATTTGCAAGGTCTAGTCAGTCACTAATTTTTTAAGGAAAGTAGTGACCGGTAACATAGCCGGTTACCTATTTTTAAAAATTTTAATTTATTTTTAATTTTAATTAAAATCAATGATACAAATTAATTTGAAGTATGGGAGTACGTACCGTATCATAGCCCTATTATTAAGTCATTATCTGAGTGTACCATAGCATAGCATGTTTTCTGAACACTTATCTGGATTTTTCAGAACGCTTAGCTTAGCTTGGATGACCACGATTTGTTTACAGTCAGACGATCCTAATCCGATCCGGAGGGTGTAGGCGAGCAGCAATGGCTGGCATGTGGTGGCTGTGGTCGGGTGGACTCGCCGTCAATGGGCCTGCGCCTACTGATTGCTTGGACAGATTACAGATAGTCGCAGTACGAAGAGATGACATGAGCGAGCAGGGGGGAACGACACGAGAGTAGCCGTAGCAGTAGCAGTAATCTCTCCAGCTGCGGCTTTCATTCCAGTCTTTAAGGCGCTCCACGCTGGAGCGGTGCTGGCGCATAACGTGTGCATTTTTATAATTAGGTGACTGATTATCGTTATTATCAGTTTGATTTAGTAATAACTAATCTGTTAGTTTAAAAATCACAGTTATCGAGCTGAGGATACCTATGGTTTATCTGCCACAAGTTGCACCTGGCGCATGTGACAGCAGCCCGAGTAGTAGTAATTCAGACGTATAATAACGATAAGCTCTGAAGGAATTCTTTGGATGCAGACGCAGAAGCAGCAGAAGTGCAGAACGGAAGAAAGCAGAAGCGATTCATCGAATCATCGGTCTGTTTGAAACCTAGTTGTTTAGGCAGGGAGAGGATTGACCGGCACGAAAGGAATCTGCGATTCTGAACACAACGCACGTGCCTGCCTCCTCGCATACTTTTCCATTTAGGCATGCATCTACCGTGACCGTTGAACGCCTGCGTTTTTTCATTTTCTCCACGTTTCAGTTCACTTTTTTTATGTTATTCAGTTTACGCGGAGGAAGAATCTCTCGCGAAATCCAGGGCTTCCATGTGGAATTACCATGTTGAATCACACACGTAGGGTTTTGTGTTAGTTTCTGTTATCTACATCTCTTTTTAAAATTTAAAGTTAAAACAAACAATTTAAATTTACATCCAGATTGTAAGAAATATAGTAGCTACATAATCTAAAAATGTATTAGAATGCATAACTTAGAAAATACCAGATTTTAACTAGACAAACATACCAATTACATATTCAGACCAAATAAATACTAAGATTCTCCCTGAAATAAACATACTTTAAACGACGGTGAGTCAAATTATTTTACGGTTCGACGGAACCTTCCACCGGTCGATCCTAGTGTAGCACAAGGAATTTTTTTAATAATAATTTTTTCAAAAAATCAAATCTAGCAGTGAATTTCAAAAATTACAAATTGGGCTCCCGTCGACAAATCATTGACTGAACGAAGCCATGTCAGGCTTCGTTCGGCCGTTCATCCGCTAAACCTGGCCACGTCAGCCAAGTCGAACAAAACTCAATGGCTAGTCCAATCAGCGTCAACAGGTCGCGCAACGGCTACTTCAGCGATCAAGTGCCTAACGTGGCTCTATAAATAAGGGGGCAAACTCCCCTTCTAAGCACACTCGTTGCACTTTTCCAGCACATCCCGAGCCCCCGAGCTACCCACTCCTCACAGGTAAGTCTCTCCTCCCACTTTTTTCTTCTATATTTATTAAGGTTATAATAATTTAGGAGTACATTAGAATTAGATTAGTAGTAATTTTGAATTATGTTAGGTATAGTTACGGTAATTAGGGTAGTTTAATCAAATCAAGATTTAAATGACCAATTAGAGTAATAAATGATTAATTTATGTGTAGTTTATAGAAAATTTATACATATTATGAATAGACTTAATTTATGTTGACATACCATGGTAGATGGCGAAAAAAGATATATCGACTCACGGTTACGATCCTCATCACCGTCTACCAGAAGGTGTCTAACCCCTTATGTGTTTTTGTGGAGACATATGTAAATTTTGAAGAAGCATGGATGATGACATCACATACGAGATAAGGTATTAAAAATGTGCCAACTACTCTTAGACTCCTGAAAAGCCAAAGCCAAGGATCAGAAGTTCCAGTGGATCGGAAGTTCCGATGTCGGTTTTTAATCGATATAGAGAGCAATATTGCAGTCAAAAGTTCTGATCCAGTTCAGTCACTTTTAGATTCTTTGCCTAACTTTGTTTTGTAGAGAATGTTGTGACTAGCATGGCCTTGATAAATGTGATGTATGAGATGCATGCAATGAATGTAAATTTAAATATGGCCCGCGTGTCATTAATATATACAATCAAGGCTGGTGTACATTTGCGACCTGCGTGTCAAATATTGATGCTTCGGCTCATATAGCTAGTATATGTGCTATAGTGATAGACTAGTACAGTTCTTGGAGACTTGGAAGCACACACTCAATGACGGGAGCCATGGCGATGGAGATCGTCATGTGAAGAGTGTTATGCTATGTCACAGTTAATATGATTGTCTGTGTGTTGACACGAAAACGTGCCCCCGCACTTGGGTCAGTTCGACGATCCAAAAGTGTGTGGATACTTAGGGACAAGCCTAAGCGTGACACAGCACCGACGTCGCGTTCCGACTACCCTTAGTCGTGATAAGGAGGGTGGAGTCGCCAGGCAATCAGATTACACAAGATAATCCAATTAGCCGAAAGAAATATATTTAAACAGAATCAATCAGCAAACCGGTCGGAGCCTGTCTGCTTCGGAGTATGGTGCGAAGGGGTCACCTAAGTATACCTTCGGCGTCTGGTGTGAAGTGTCTCGCCGAAGGATGCCTTCGGCGTTCGGACTGGTCCGGTCGAAGATGAACTCCGAACGGATCTGGACGTGACAATCACCTCCGAACGGCGGGGTTCGGCGCGAAGTCTCTGATACAGCGAAGTACGAAATAATAACCCAAACGCCGCGCGCGAGGGACTTCGTCCAGAGCGAGGTGCGAGCGTGGCGAAGCCTGTAGCGACAAAGTGTGCGAGCGAAGCGTGTAGTCGAAGCCCGTAGTCTCACCGAAGGGTGTTCCAGCAACCTTCAAAACCAATCTCTCAGCTCCGGACGCCTCTGACGAAGTAACTCCAAACTTGGAAACCTGCAACAGAGGTGATTCGAAGTACCAATTCGGCCTGAGGACTGAATTCTGCTAAGTGTTGCACTAGTAGCGAAGGTAGCAATCTGTTACGAAGATTAGCGGATACTTCACAAGCGAAGTAACAAGGCAATAGAAATCTATTACACAGATTAACGGATACTCCACAAGCGAAGTAACAAGGGTTACTACTGTTCTGAAGTGGCCGGCGGAGGGCTTCCAGGCAAACTCACGAAGAGGTACAAAAAGTAAAGGTAAATAAATGCGATCAAAGCTAGAGCTTTGTGTTTGATTTGTGTTGGGGGGGCCTCTACGTTGGCCTCGCCTCTCTATTTATAAGGCTTAATCTCTGATCTAATCTGCTATTAATCCAGGTGGATGGAGATAAAAACTTAGCCGGAATTATATACAACTCTATCTCTGCCGAAGTGGGCTTCGGCCAGGCCCGTCGAAGCCTGCTCCTCGGGCCGAAGCTTCGGTGACGTGGGCATCCGAAGGCTTCCTGTCCGAAGGTCGTGGGCTAGCCAGAGACTTTCGGAGCCCACAGCCCAATGGACCTTTGGTCCTATAGGGCTTCGGCCTGACCACGGACATGTGTATTTTTGGCCCAAATTACCAAAATTGATATTTTGACAATCTCAACCATTAATGCCATTTTTTGCTATCAACACATGCCCCCCTGCCTTTTAGTGAACTAAAAGCACAACGAGCTGAATACGATACCATCCATACCGGCTTTTCGACACCTTTTATGTTGTTTGCCACACGCTTGGAAAATACCTTTTCAAATACCTGCCATTCAAAGCTCTTCGAAACCGTTCTCCTTGCAAAGATTCCAACACGTATGCATTGTTGGGAGTGATTTCGGCTATCTTAAAAGGATCTTCCCAACTAGGCGACCATTTACCAAATTTGGGACTCTTCGTGCCTAAGGGTAAAATTGTCTTCCAAACCAAATCTCCTACTTGAAACGATTTTGGTTTGACCTTCTTATTGTAGTCTTTAGCTACTCTCCTCTTGTCTACTTCTATTGCTTCTAAAGCCCTTAGTCTCTTATCGATCACTTCCTCTAGATTATCCTTCAAAAGAGTTTCATACTCGTTGACCGATAAGCCATTTTGCTTTAACACTCTTAGGGAGCCAAGATCTACCTCCATAGCCAGAACAACTTCTTGTCCATATACTAACTCATATGGACTCACCTTGGTAGCACCATGCTTTGCAATTCTACAAGCCCATAGTGCCTCGGAAAGCACTTCGTCCCACCTTCTCGAAAACTCTTCAATTTTCTTCTTAATGAGCTTAATTACAGTTTTATTACTAGACTCGGCCTGACCATTGGCCTGAGCATAGTAAGGTGAAGAGTTTATCAACTTAATACCATAATATTCGGCAAAGTCCCTTACTTCTCCAGAAACAAATGAACTACCTTGATCCGTAGTAAGGGTTTGAGGAATGCCAAATCTATGTACGATGTGTTTCAAGATAAACTCACGTACCTCATTGTGAGTCATGTTCTTGAGAGGTACGGCTTCGGTCTACTTAGTGAAGTAATCTGTCGCCATTAACACGAACCGATGCCCCTTTGAGGAAGGAGGGTGAATCTGGCCGATGAAGTCTAAACCCCAACCTCAAAACGGCCACAGCTTGACAATAGGGTTGAGTAATGAGGCAGGAGCCAACTGGATATTGCCAAATTTCTGACATGCTTCACACCCTCTGTAGTACTTGAAACAATCTTCAGTCATAGTCGGCCAATAAAACCTTGCTCTTTTAAGCATCCAACTCATTTTTTGGGCCGACTGATGAGTGCCACAAAGTCCTTCATGGACTTCTCCCGTAGCCACTTGAGATTGTCCGTGGTCTAAACACTTCAATAGTACTCCATCGATGGTTCGGCGGTATAATGTGTCGTCTATCAACACGAATTTAAATGCCTGTTGCCGAACATTCCGATCAACCCTTTGGCTAGGGTGTCTCAAATACTGGACGATTGGGATTCTCCAATCGCCCTTATAGGTTTCAGAGGGTCTCGCTAGCTCACCTTCCGAGAAGATTTCTCAATTATTGACTTCCGGGTGCCCCCGAGCCATTTTTGCTCCTGCCAAAGCCTGATCGGGCTGGACGTTCGGAGTGTGCTGGGCCAAAGCCCTCCAGAGTGTTCGGACTCCGGGGAGCCTTCTCCATGCAGGAGGCTTCGGCCTACGGACTTCGGCGTGCCAGGTCTCTCGGCTGGCAGCGTACTTCGGTCCGAGGACCTTGGCGCGCAGCGGCCTTCGATGGCCAGATGGGTTCGACCCGGAGGGTGCGCCTACCCATCATTACTGGCTTCAGCAGTGAGATCGAGCATCAGCTTCTCCAATACAGAAAAATTTCCTCTCCTGACTTGGTAACCAGATGCTTGCTGAGCCAAATAATTGGCGACTGAATTGGCTTCTCTTGACACGTGAGAGATTTGAAGTCATCAAAAGCAGCAACTATGTCTAGACATTTATCCAAGTAACTATTCAGCAAGCCATTGAAACATTGAGCACTTTTAGCTACTTGTTGCACTATTAAAAAAGAATCACCATATGCGTGGACATGCCTAGCACCTACATATTCTAGCAATTAAAGACCTAACAATAAGGCTTCATATTCGGCTTGGTTATTAGTGGAAGAAAATTCTAGACGGGCCGAAGTTTCAAAGTGCATTCTATTAGGTGATATGAGAACCACTCCAATCCCTTGGCCACTCTTGCAAGCCGAACCATCAAAATAAAGTTTCCATGGCACTACCTCAACTAGAGCAATATTGTCACTCCAACTGACATCTATGTGGTGATGAACTATAAAGTTGGCTACGATTTGGCCTTTCATTGCTCTTAGGGGTTCGTAGGCCAAGTCGTACTCAATCAACGCGTAAGCCCATTTTCCGATTCTTCCACTTAGAATCGGCTTCTGTAACATGTTCTTTATAACATCGGTTTGGCAAACGACCACACATGTAGTAGGGAGAAGATAATGGCGTAATTTGGTGCACGCGTAGTAAAGTGATAAACATAAACGTTCCACAAACGCGTACCTGGTCTCGGCGTCCAATAGGCGGTGGCTCAAGAACGTGATGATGTACTCTTTTCCCTATACCTCCTAGGTTAGCACGGCCCCGATCATGCTATCTTCAGCAGCGATGTATAGCCGAAACAGAATGTCGGCTTTGGGTGCTCTGACCACAGGTGGTGATGACAAGCACTCCTTGATCTTCTCAAAGGCCTTTTGCTGGCTTGCCCCCCAAGTGAACTCGACTTCATTTTTTAGCCGGAGTATGGGGACAAAAGCATCAATCTTGCCGGACAAGTTGGATATAAATCGACGCAAATAGTTCATCTTGCCTAGCAGCTTCTGTACATCCCTTTTGCACGTCGGCGCTGCAATGTTTCTAATCTTCTCGAGCCTCTTAGGATCAATCTCTATGCCTCTCTCATGAATCATGAAACCTAAGAACTTACCTGCCGACACACCAAAAGCACACTTGAGTGGGTTCATTTTCAAACCATACTGTCGCATCCTGTCAAAAGTGACCTTCAAATCAGCTAAATGGTTTCCCATAGCGTCCGATTTGACTACAACATCATCAATGTAGACTTCTAACATAACCCCTAGCAAGTCATGAAAGATTAAGTTCATAGCGCGCTGATATGTGGCGCCAGCGTTCTTCAACCCAAAAGTCATGACGACCCATTCGAATAGACCGACAATCCAGGGCATCGAAAGGCAGTCTTGTAGACATCCTCTTTGGCCATAAAGATTTGATTATAACCAGCATTGCCATCAAGAAAACTTAGTACCTTGTTTCCTGAAGCGTCGTTGATTAGCATGTCGGCTATCGACATCGGATACTCGTCCTTTGGAGTGGCTCTGTTCAAGTCCCTGAAATCAATGCACACCCGTATCTTGCCGCTCCCTTTCTTTTCTACAGGCACAATGTTAGCAACCCATTCCGCGTACCTGCATGGCCTAATAAACTCAGCTTTGAGTAATCGCTCTACTTCTTCCTTAACTCGGTCATAGACGACCGAGTTAAAGCGGCGGGGAGGCTGCTTATAAGGATTAAATCTAGATTTGATAGGCAGTCAATGCTCCACGAGCTCATGGCTTAGTCCTAGCATCTCGCTATACTTCCATGCGAAACAATCAACATACGACCGAAGTAACTTTATTACTTCAGCCTTTTCATCAGGTTGTAAATGCTGGTTTACAAAAGTCGTCCTTAGGATGCTACCATCACCTATGTCAACCTCCTCCAAGGGATCGGCCGATGCAAAGCCTTGCCCTAATTTCTCTATTTCGCTAAAGTCCTCGATGGCCTCGGCGATACCGTCTTTACTAGACCGATATTGCTCCACACGAGACTTTAGCCAATCTAGATTACTCTTGCTAGACATGGCTATCAATACAAAAATAGCCATGCTACTCTAGCCGGCTTTACAGACACTGGTACAAAACGCCCTCCGGATATGCTAACAAAATCATAGTCCGAAAGTTCTCTTCCTGACAGACACTCTACTTTATTATGGACGGCGTCAACTGATACATCGGCCAATGCTACTTGGGCCGAAGTATCCGCGGGGATGACCTCTACCTCATCACCGTCCCACTGAATCAGACACTGGTGTAGGGTAGAAGGAATGCAGCAATTCGCATGAATCCAGTCACGCCCAAGCAACACGCTGTAGTTACCTTGCACGTCGACGACGAAAAATGCCATTGGCAATGTCTTGTTGCCCACCGTCAACTCCATGGAGAGTACGCCTTTGGCCTCGGAGCTCTCGCCGTTGAAGCCATTGAGCATCAAGTTGGTCTTCTTCAGGTCATCCTCGTCCCTGCCAAGTTTCTTCAATAGCGAGTAAGGCATTAAGTTAACAGTGGCGCCACCATCGACGAGCATTCGGGAAATTGGCTTTCCATCGATGTGACCTCTAACGTAGAGGGGCTTCAGATGGCAGGCCGAGTCCTCGGGTTTCTCGAAGATGGCGTTGCGCGGGCCGAGGTTTAGTTGGGTGACCTCGGCCTCGTCCTGTGGCAGAGCGAACTCGGCGGGCATCGTGGCGATGTTGATGTCCATTGCTTGGGGAACGGGCCCCTCGGAAATGGGCGAGTAGTCGTCGTCGAGCATGTCGTCGTCATCGTCGCTCGGACTAGGAGCCGGGTTGGTTATCACAACCGGATTCTCCCTCCATACCTGTTTTGTAGCCGGCCGAGGGTGGATTTCCTCAAAGATAGCGTCGCGCTCGTCCTCAGCCTCCCTCTCGCGCATCTCCTATGCCCGTAGTCGTTGTAGGCATCTCTTATGTGATTTGGACATGCCTGGCGGTGCCCAAGACAGCTGCGGCTTGGTGCCGAGTGCTACTGTTTGGCTTCTATCAACTCTGGCCGAAGTGGTACCGCGCCCTTCGGCCTTGTTCACCTTGTTTTCTGAGGGGTCTTCGCTGCGAACCCCGGTAGTCAGATCGGCCTTGCCCGACTGATCGAACCTAGCTTCGGCGCGGGCTCCAACCAAAGTATGGGACTCACCTCTGTTAGACCTCGACGAGGAAGCCTTCGGGATTGGGACCTCCTGAGACCCCACCTTGATCGTGATGGCTTCGGACTCCCTAACTTCGACCTCTACGTGACCGCACCCTTCGGCTTCGCTCTGCATGGTCCAATTCGGAGGCACCACAAAACAGTCTGTGGACGATGCCCCTCTCCGCTGCGTCTGTTTGTTCCTGCCATCCATGATACTCTGAAGGAAAATAAGACATAGTGTTAGGCTGCGGAGGGTACCCCGACCCGGATACGTACGGAGCCCACGGGGTTCCCGCCCAGTCGTACGGTGGAGGCATCGGCGGCTCTAGAAACCTCGCCCACTGAGCGCCGAACCCGCCACCCGGAGGGTGGTTCAACAGAGTCGAAGGTGTCTCGGACCATACCAGCGAAGGGTCTTGCCAGGCCGGAGGTACGTTCGGCCAGTGCGGGCCGAAGCCTCCTATCGGAGAAGCCCAAAACGGTGTGGGGTTCGGCCATTGGGTGTCGAAGTTGCTGTATAGGGGGGTCGGCCACTAAGGCTCGAAGCCACCGCATGGGGGGTTCGGCCATTAAGGCTCGACGTCGTTGAGCGGGGCGTCAGGCCACTATGGCCCGAAATAGTTGTGCGGAGGACTTGGCAGCTTCGGTCCGAAGTTACCCTCCGAAGGTCTTGGACCCTTCAGCTGTCCTAGTTTCTTGGCACGAGGACCTGCTTCCCTGGCCCTCCTTCGATGCTTGTTCAACAGCATGTATTAATGTTCTGTTTCCACACTCCTACATCTGGGTTCTTCGGTACGAGCGTGCGAGTGCGCGACTCTCCAACAATTACATCCTTCCCCTTAGCCGACTCATCCTGTTCTGGCCGAATCAACACCTTCTTCTCGCCGAGGTCGACGGCGTTGACGGGAAAAGGATCTTTGTCCAGCTTCATCTTCGGATTATGGTCTATCGTCAATCGTCCTTCTTCTATGGCCGATTGGATCTGCCGTCGAAAAACATTGCAGTCGTTAGTATTATGTGAATGTGAATCATGCCACTTATAGTATGAGCGCTTCTTTAACTCATCGGCAGGTGGAATGACTTGACCCTTAGGTAACCTGAGAAGCTGGCTTTTTAAGAGAAAATCAAATATTTTATCACACTTGGTTATGTCAAATGAGTACTTGACCTCACTAGGCCGATTCTTTGTAGGATACGGCCGTAACTCGGAGCAAGTGATGGGTTTATTCTTAGCATTCCAAACCCATTCGGCTGCATACATGTCGGCCGAATCCTCCTCTTCTGACTCCTCGTCAGAACGTTCCATGATGTGAATTTCAGCCCTAGGCTTGTTAAACGTCTTAATAAACTTTTTATCTTTGGCTCGGCCTTCCTGGACCAGAGCCTATTGTAGGACTTGGCTAACTTCCAAAGAGTTATGGTTGTCTACCCTCTCTTTAATCTCAGCACACAACCTACTAAAAGCTAGTTCTGCCAAGTCCCTTTCCGAAATATTAAGGCTAAAACATCGGTTCCTAGTATCCCTAAAACGTTTGATGTATTCGGAGACGTTCTCGCTAGATTTCTGCCTAACCGATGTCAAATGTGAAAGCCTAAGCTCTGTCTCACCCGTGTAAAAGTAATCATGGAATTTTTGCTCTAAATCATCCCATGTCTGAATAGAGTTCGGCGGGAGCGCCGAAAACCAAGTGAAGGCGGTGCCGAATAGCGAGAGAGAAAACAGTCTAACCTTTAGGGCATCTATCCCGCTAACTTCTCCACACTGTGCCAAAAAATGACTAATGTGCTCTAGTGTGGTTTTGCTACCCTCGTCGTCGAACTTAGTGAATTCAGGGATTCTATAATCACGGGGGTAGGGTTTTGTATCCAGATGGTTGGGGTACGGTTTATGGTAAACCCTAACCCGTCCCTTGGGCACGAAGCCGGCACACTCCCTGAACAGTGCGTGGACCCGCTCCTCTATGTCGTCTTGGTATGCTGCCTGTGTGCGCCTCTCATGCGGGGGCGCGACGCGCGGTGGGATATCGGCGTGTCGTCCATGGACGTCTTCCCTGCGTGCTATTTGCATTATGTGCTCGTGTCCGGGCTCCTGTGCCTGTGGTGTGGGTAGCGCAGGTACCGGTGCAGGTGGTGGTGCATGGTGTGCAGCATTAGTCTGGCCGTAAGTGTAGTGATTAGTCTCGGCCATAAGTGTTGAGGCCAGAAACATGGTTGTGCCAGTGCTATCGTTAGTTCTAATGTACACGTGATTTGTCGGAGGCACACTAGTAATAGGAACCGGCGGTACGGCCTTAGTAAAGCCGAACCTCCTAAGAGTTGCCTCTACTTGGGAGCTGACTGCCAAATCCAAACGGTTGGCTAGCGAAGCGCTAACGGCTTGATCTACTAACACGACTATTTTTTGCTCAATTTCTAAAGAAGATAAACGAAGTGATACAGGTGTTACCTGGGCCTGAGCGAGGTCAGGGGTGACAATATCGTGCTTGATGAAGCCTGCGCGTGTCTTAACGTAGCCCCCAAGCGTAGGCGTATGTGTCAAGATGTTGCAGTTGTCAATATTCGTGCCTACAAATGTGTCCATCAGCGATGTAGGCGTAGTAGTCGATGTAGATGTACCGGTGGCCGATGTAGACGTACTTGTCATGTTGGCGTAGCCTTCCCCAGCGGAGTCGCCAAAAAGTGTGTTGACACGAAAACGTGCCCCCACACTTGGGTCAGTTCGACGATCCAAAAGTGTGTGGATACTTAGGGACAAGCCGAAGCGTGACACAGCACCGACGTCGCGTTCCGACTACCCTTAGTCGTGATAAGGGGGGTGGAGTCGCTAGGCAATCAGATTACACAAGATAATCCAATTAGCCGAAAGAAATATATTTAAACGGAATCAATCAGCAAACCGGTCGGAGCCTGTCTGCTTTGGAGTATGGTGCGAAGGGGTCACCGAAGTATACCTTCGGTGTCCGGTGTGAAGTGTCTCGCCGAAGGATGCCTTCGGCGTTCGGACTGGTCCGGTCGAAGATGAACTCCGAATGGATCTGGACGTGACAATCACCTCCGAACGGCGGGGTTCGGCGCGAAGTCTCTGATACAGCGAAGTACGAAATAATAACCCAAACGCCGCGCAAGAGCGACTTCGTCTAGAGCGAGGTGCGAGCGTGGCGAAGCCTGTAGCGACGAAGTGTGCGAGTGAAGCATGTAGTCTAAGCCCGTAGTCTCGCCGAAGGGTGTTCCAGCAACCTTCGAAACCAATCTCTCAGCTCCGGACGCCTCCAACGAAGTAACTCCGAACTTGGAAACCTGCAACAGAGGTGATTCAAAGTACCAATTCGGCCTGAGGACCGAATTCTGCTAAGTGTTGCACTAGTAGCGAAGGTTGCAATCTGTTACGCAAATTAGCGGATAGTTCACAGGTGAAGTAACAAGGCGATAGCAATCTATTACGCAGATTAACGGATACTTCACAAGCGAAGTAACAAGGGTTACCACTGTTCCGAAGTGGCCGGCGGAGGGCTTCCAGGCAAACCCATGAAGAGGTACAGAAAAGTAAAGGTAAATAAATGCGATCAAAGCTAGAGCTTTGTTTTTGCTTTGTGTTTGGGGGGCCTCTACGCTGGCCTCGCCTCTCTATTTATAGGGCTTAATCTCTGATCTAATCTGCTATTAATCCGACCGGATGGAGATAAAAACTTAGCCGGAATTGCATACAACTCTATCTCTGCCGAAGTGGGCTTCGGCCAGGCCCGTCGAAGCCTGCTCCTCGGGCCGAAGCTTCGGCGGCGTGGGCCTCCGAAGGCTTCCTGTCCAAAGGCCGTGGGCTGGCCAGAGACTTTCGGAGCCCACAGCACAATGGACCTTCGGTCCTATAAGGCTTCGGTCTGACTCCGAACATTTGTATTTTTTGCCCAAATTACCAAAATTGATATTTTGACAATCTCAGCCATTAATGCCATTTTTTGCTATTAACACTATGATGCTTTCTTTTGTTCCTATTATACTATTATTGCATGTTTTGTGCGCGCTAGGGACGTAACCTTGGTAGAATAGTTTTTCCTCAGAAAATTAAGTATTGATGCTCTTTCCAATAGCTGCACCCACCAAGAATCTCGATCATCGATAATGGGCCTGCCAAAGTAAGGTGTTGTCTTTTATCTTGATCAGTTGGGATGGAAGTCGGACTTCCGCACGCATAGTATTGGTTTGCTTGACAAGGCTATCAAAACAGTTTTGGGTCTTGGGGCATAGAGTTGGCGTAGAGCATTGAATACTTCTTCAATGACAAGAGTCACATACGATGTGATTAGAAAAGTGTTGCTTACCTATGTTACCTAGCTTCTAGCAGTTATGTCAAAGCTCGCTAGGAGTTAGAATGACTATGGATCTTACACCACTATTAGTCATTAGAGGGAAATTGACTATTTTAAATAGTGGAACATCTTTTATTGGATGGAAGATAAACATTGCATAGTATTGCACCTTGCATTTAATCTTTTGTAGATCATGACACCAACTACTACTTTTAAGAGCAATCTAGTTTTTAATTTGTGATCTATTCTTGAATGTGAGAAATTGTTTGAACAAATTTTATGGATTGGTACCGAAACTTGAGAATTGTTCTTAAGCAAGACAAAAAGGATTATGTTCTAGAGGAACTTCACCCCGATGAGCCAGGAGAGGATGCTTCTGTAGCAAACAAGCATGCTAGTGATTCCGTGGATGTCAGCTGTCTGATGCTTATCTGCATGTCCTCTGAGTTTTACAAACAATATGAGGAACATGATGCTTACGATATGATCGTAGGTCTCAAGGGCATGTTTCAGAACTAGGCAAGAGTTGAGAAATACAATGTGTCTAAAGCCTTGTTTGGGAGTAGGCTGGTTGAAGAGAGCCCAGTGAGTCCTCATGTGATCAGGATGATTGGTTACATTGAGACTCTAGAGAGACTGGGTTCTCCACTGAATCCATACTTAGCTATTGATGTGATTCTCTAGTTGCTCCCACTGAGCTTTGAGCTGTTCATCATGAATTACAGCATGGTTGGACCAGAGAAGACACTGGTTGAGTTTCATGGGATGATCAAGGCTGCTGAGGAGAGTATCAGGAAATGTCCAAATCATGTGATGATGGTTTAGAAGGAGAGCAAAAAGAGAAAGAGGAAGGGTAAGGCTAAGACTATAGATTCGATCTCTAGTGTGAAGTCTAAATCGATTGGAAAGTCCAAGTAGGGTCCAGCTAACTCTGATGTGTGCCACCACTGCCACAAGCTTGGGCATTGAAAGCGCAATTGCTAGGTGTATCTGGAAGAACAAAAGAACAAGAAGGGATGTGTGACTTCCGCTTTAGGTATTAATGTTATTGAAATTAATCTTGCTACTCGTCCAAATGATTCATGGGTATTTGATATCGGTTCGATGATTCATACTTGCAAATCATTGCAGGGGCTGTGTAGAGTAAGAAAGTGTGCTAGTGGAGAGTTGGATGTCTACGTTTGAAATAGTGCAAAAGTTGCAGCGTTGGCCGTCGACACTTGTACACTATCACTGCCTTCAGAACTAGTTTTGGAGTTGAATAATTGTTATTTCATTCCCGCCTTAGACAAAAATATTATATCTTCTTCATGTTTAGAAGAAGATGGTTTTGAATTCATAATAAAGAACAAGTGTTGTTCAATATTTTTGAATGGCTTGCTCTATGGTGTTTATCCATTAGTGAATGGATTATATATATTGAGTCTTGAAGATGTACACATTTATAACATTAGTACTAAGAAACAATGACTCAATGATTTGAATCCTACCTACGTCGGGCATCGTCGTTTGGGTCATTTAAACGAGAAGTGTGTGCAGAAGCTCCATAGCGATGGACTTTTGGAGTTATTTGATTTTGAATCATATGACACATGCGAGTCTTGCTTACTTGGCATAATGCAAAGATGCCTTTCACTGGACAAAGTGAGAGGGTGAGTGAGTTGCCATAGTACATACTGATGTGTATGGACCAATGAGCCATATCACAAGAGGAGGTTATCAATACTTCATTATTTTTACCGATGACTTTAGTAGATATGGTTATGTCTACTTTATGAGGCATAAGTCGGAGTCCTTCGAAAAGTTCAAGGAGTTCAAAAACAAAGTACAAAATCATACGGGCAAGACAATTAAATTTCTACGATCTTATCGTGGAGATGAATATTTGAGCCATGAGTTTAGTGATCATCTGAAGCAGTGTGGAATTGTTCCACATCTGACTCCACCCGACACGCCCAAGTGGAATGGATTGTCCGAGAGGAGGAACTACACCTTGTTGGACATGGTTTGGTCTATGATGAGTCATGTTGATCTTCCATTATCCTTTTTGGAACTCGTTCTAGAAACTACCACTTTCACTATAAATAGAGTTTCATCTAAGTCAGTAGAGAAAACACTATATGAGATGTGGTCTGGGAGGCGTCCCAGTTTGTCTTTTCTAAAGATTTGGGGCTATGAGGCGTATGTCAAACGTTTGACGTCTAACAAGCTTAGTCCTAAATCTGAAAAGTGCCTTTTGTGGTGTATCCTAGGGAAACCAAATGATACTATTTCTATAATAGAGAATAGGGCAAAGTGTTTGTCGCTCGGAATGGTGTATTCCTTGAGAAAGAGTTTCTCTCAAAAGGAGTTAGTGCGAGGACGGAGCATCTCGAAGAGGTTCGAGAGCCACTGAAAGTGTTCTAGATCCCATTGAACCACAATAGGATATGCAAGATGTTGCACAACACGTTGTAGAAACACCAGCCTCACGAAGGTCCGGGAGGGTGAGTTACGTGCCAAAGCGATACTTGTTTTGGACCACTAGGTGGCACGACGTGTTGTTGTTGGACAACGACGAGCTCAAGACCTATGCGGAAGCAGTGATGGGACTAGACTCTGAGAAATGGCTTGGAGCCATAGGATCTAAGCTGGAGTCCATGCGAGAAAACCAAGTTTGGAACTTGGTTGATCCACCTGATGGTGTAAAAACTATTGAGTGTAAATGGATCTTCAAGAAAAAGATAGACGTTGATGGAAATGTTCAAATCTGTAAGGCACGATTGGTGGCGAAAGGTTTCAGATAGATTCAAGGTGTTGATTATGATGAAACATTTCCGTCTGTCGCTATGCTTTAGTCTATTTGGATCATCCTAGCAATTTCTGCATTTTATGATTATGAGATATGACAAATGGATATAAGATGACTTTCATGAATGGAAACCTAAGTGAGGATGTGTACATGACACATCCTGAAGATCTTAACGATCTGGAGATTGCTAGGAAAGTTTATAAATTGTAGAAGTCCATTTATGGGCTGAAGTAAGATTCTCTGAGTTGGAATCTTTGTGTTTATGAGGTAGTCAAAGGGTTTGTCTTTGAGAAACCAAGGGTTGGTTTCGGTGTTTGTGATGAGTGATTGACAGGCTTTTTACCTCTGTTCGAAGGGGTACCTCCGAAGGGTGTTCGGAGGTTGTACCTCCGAAGGGGTTTCGGAGGTTGTACCTCCGAAGGGTGTTCGGAGGTGGTTTCACCGAAGGGTGTTCGGTGGTTTGGTTGCTGCAGCTGTTGCAGCGGAGTGTGTCTGTCGGAGGGGTCTGACAGTACACGATGACTGGGTCTGTACCGATGGCTTCGGTACTTTGGGCGGTACATCAGAGTGTGTGCCGGAGGTTGCTAACCCGGAGAGGTCTCCGGAGTACTGGATACACTTGTCTGTTTGTCTGTGGTGCGCAGGGACTTCGGAGGCGACGGACGAACGTAGCAGGTGAACCTGGGTCAAGCGGGAGGCTTGATGCCAGGGGAGCGGGGAGCTCCGTCACGGTGGCTGCGAAGGTGGTCCGGGTCGGCCCTCGGGTCAAGGTGTGCCAGGTGAAGGCAGAGAGTGCAGAGCGTGGCTCCGGGTGAAGGTACTCCGAGACAAAGTCCTCGGAGGTGAGGCACTTCGAAGGTACTCCGGAAGGAGTGACTTCGGAGTTGGATGGATCAAGTCCTCTGCGGAGGCAAGGAGTTCGAAGTGTGCTCCGGAGGGAGACATTCGAAGGTACCCGATGAAGGTCTCAGAAGTCGAGGCGCATCGAAGGCATGGTCCGGGTGAGGCTCGTCGAGGAGTGTGCTCGGGGAGAGACACTGCGACGAAGGGCTCGTGGAATGCTTCATGCGGAGGCCTTGGACGAAGGAGGGACTTCGAAGGGTGGTGCTCCGAAGGTGGGGCTTCGGAGTTAGGAAGACTTCAGAGCGAGGCTAGCTCCGGAGCGAGGTTGTCTTGTGGTGCTTCGGCCTGCATGGCTTCGGTACACGGACTGACGGAGTTCGAGCTGGGTGAAGCTGCGAAGCCGTGGTGGTCCACTCCGGAGGTGTTGGTGCGAAGGCCCAAGGGCTTTGACGGCTTCGGCTCAAAACCATCACTGTATCGGAGACTGACTTCGGTGAAGCGAAGGCCACAAGGCTCAAGACTTCTCGCCGAAGCTACCGCACCCTCGCGTGCGAAGGGAGGCTGCAGAAGGTCAAAGACTGCAAAGGCTGCCACTGTCTGCTCTGCAATAAGCTGACGCTGTCCCCTCTGCAAAGCTGACAGAGAAGGCTCCAGAATAAAGGTGGACTACCTTTTGTACCCCTTAGTTCTGTAGAGACAAATCCTTTGTAAACCCTAGGGGTAAAGTAGTCATTTCCTTTGGGTGAACTGTGGGTTATAAATATGAGGGCTTGGTAGGTAACATTTAACACTTTGAGCATTTACTGTTGAGCTCCTGTAGCCACATACCTCGCTGTATTCATCCAGAGTTCAAATATTTTTGTGTTCCTTGTTCAAGCGGCGAAGCCCTGCTTCTTTGTGCTTTTTGCTTGAGCTCGCGTTACATACCTCGCTAGTTATAATGCACCGAAGCCTGTCTAGGCGAAGGGTGTTTTGTGCGAAGTGTGTTTTTCAGCGTGCGTTCGCTCTGTGTAACTTGAGGCCAGACCTCACAGATTACTAGCGAAGCCCTGATCGAAGCCCGTTTTGCTTCTTGTGTCGAAGCCCGTAGCGAAGTCCGTTTGTGTGCGTGTAGACCTTCGTGTACGAAGCCCAGCACCAGTTACTGCTGCCAAGTACTCATTCGAAGTCCCCAGTAGGGTGTCCACTCTTGCAAAGGGTGAAGTGCGAAGCCTGCTCGAAGCACCCTGTGTGCGGAGCCTGCACTGACTTAGCAGAGTAGATTTTCGAGGATTGATAGTGGAGCGAAGTCTTCTTGGCTTCGAACTTTTGAACCTGCGAAGCCTGCGTTCGGAGCTGTCAAAGCACCTTCGAACCAGACCTCCGAAGGTAGTGTTCGAAGCCTGTTCCGCAGAAGACAGAACTGAAACCGAAGGCTAGTTTTTAGCCCGAAATTTTAAAAGCTCCCATTCACACCCCCTCTGGTCGTCATTTCTGGTCCAACAATTGGTATCAGAGCGGGTTAAGATCACCAGTTGACCTTAACCGGTTTTGTGATTTGTTGGCGACATGGATAGAGGCAGTAAAATTCCTCTGTTCGATGGGACAGATTTTGCATACTGGAAGGTGCGCATGGAGGCTTACTTGTTAAGCCAAGGAAATGCAATTTGGGAGATTGTGGACTCACAATACTCCATCCCTGATACTCGCACCACTCAAACAGAGAAAGATCAGTATAATGCCAACTCGAAGGCAAGAAATATACTGTTCATTGGTTTGAGCAGAAGTGAGTTCGATAGGGTGCAGCACCTTAGGACTGCTAGGGAGATTTGGACAACACTCACTGTCTTTCATGAGGGCTCTACGCAGATTAAGGCCAGACGCCAAAGCACCTACAACCAACAGTATCAGCTGTTTGTGCAGGCACCTGGTGAATCTATAGATGCCATGTTTTCTCGCTTTGATGCGATAGTGAGTAACTTGCGGTCCAACGGGACGCTTGCTTACGATGATCATGATAGGGCTATCAAGCTTCTCTATGCTCTTGACCGTAGCATATGGGAAGTGAAGATATCCAGCATTGAGGAGTCTGCAGGTTATGACACATTGACCTGTGATGAGCTCTTCAGCAAGCTGAAGTCCACAGAGATTGCCAAGGCATCTCTTGCAGTGCACAGAAGCTCTTTGCCACAGCCATTGGCATTGGTTTCTAGCACTAGCCGTGGCACCACTGCAGAACCAAGCACATCTGGCACTTGTGTTATTGCAGATGGTTTTGCTTTGTCCTCCCTGGTCTCCGTCACAAAGGAGCAGGTGGACACTCTAGATGATGATGAGCTTGCTCTCATTGACCGGAGGTTCACCCGCTTTCATCATGAGAGACAGGATCAGAGGAGAAGTGGTTTTAGTGGTTGTTTTGAATGCGGTGACACTTCTCACATCAAGGCAAATTGCCCTAAGCTCAAAAAGAAAGATGAGAGTGAGCGCCCTAAATACCACAAGAAGGAGAGGAAACCCTTTGTGAAGGGCAAGCGCGGCAAGATGGCTAAGAAAGTAGCCAAGGCCGCTTACAGAGCATTTGTTGCTGCTCTCAGCGACATCGACACATCCTCAACTGAGGAGTCGAGCTCTGAGGAGTCCCCAAGGAAGGAGGACAAGAAGGACAAGAAGGGACGAGACTTCACCGGCCTTTGCTTCATGGCCGACAGCGATCACAGCGGTGATGAGCTTGACTCATCTGAGGTAACTCTATCATCTGACCAGCTATTGATTAAATTAGATGAGCTGAATGAAGTAGTTCTTGGTCAGGATAGATTACTTGTGCAAGCCGCTAGAGAAAGAAAAGACCTTAGACTTAGGCTAGAAACTATTTCTACTGAATATGCCATGCTTAAGTCTAAATTTGATGATGCTGAATGTGAGTCCTGTTCTGTTGTCATGAGTGAGCTTGCTCAGTTGCGTTCTGTTCATGCTCAAACTCTTTCTGAGCTTGAAACTGCACAGAAGCAGCTTTTGGAGGTGGATTCTAGACCTCATGATGTTATTGACTGCATGAACTGTTCTTTATTGCGCGAAAGCATTAATTTACGTGATAAACATGTTCATGATTTAGAGGCTAGATTGGAGAGGGCCGGTAGTTCTACGGATGTGCAGCCTGTGTGTGACACTTGCATCACCCTTAAGGACCAGCTAGGCACTGTTAGAGAGCGAGCTGAAAACCTCATGTCAGAAAATGAATACCTTCTTTCTGTGGTTAATAAATGCACTGAGGGAAAGAGTAGGATGGATTTGCTCTTGGCCAAAACCAAGTTGTGTGCTGACAGAGCAGGGGTAGCTCTAGGTATGGGTTTTGAGAGGATACCTTCAGACAGTAAGACCAAAACTGTTTTTACCTCTACCACTACTCTAGAGAAAGAGAGAGCTCTGTTAGACACACCATCAGCCAAAAAGCCTACCCGACCACCAAAGAAAACCACACCTCCACCCAAGAAAAATCCTCCCAAGAAAACCACACAGAAGAAGCCCAAGGAGCCTGTGAGAGTTGCTCCTGTGACCCATGAGAGTGCCCCCAGGAGAGTGTTTCATTGTTCCTATTGTCAGCGGGCGGGTCATTTGGTTGGGTTCTGTTTTCGTCGCATCAAGAATGAGCAACGCTCTCAGGCGATGAGTTACCAGGACATGCATTACCCATCTTTAGGTATGCATGAGTCTGAGTTTTACTATCGTCCTGCTTTTGAGGCTCCTCGTGCTTCTCGGAGAGGTTTTGCTCCTCGAGGTGTTCACCATGTTCCATATGGTGGTAGACCTCGGGCGAGTAGCTTTGTACCTCGTCAGAGTAGGAGACCTCGTCATGTTGTTCGATCACAGCATGTAGGTAGACCTCGCACTTTGCATCATTTCGATTTTCCTGTACGTAGACCGTCTACTTTTGCTGCGCCTACTACTCGTGTCACTCAGTGCTGGATGCCTCGTCATTATTTTACTCACCCCAGCACTGAGCGATCGAGATTTTCTTATCATGTGTAGGCGATAGATCGAGGCTTGGAGGGCACGTGGATCATGGACTCCGGTTGTTCGCGCCACATGACCGGAGATGCAGCATGGTTCTCCAGCCTCACCACAACCAAGCAAAGGGAACATATCACCTTTGGAAACAATCGAAGGAGTAGAGTGAAAGGTAAAGGTGTGGTAAGAATTAACTCGAATTTCACTCTCAAAGATGTTGCTTTGGTTGAAAACCTGGGATACAATTTACTGTCTGTATCTCAGTTGCTTGATGAGGGCTTCGAAGTGCGATTTCATCGCGATACTTCGCAAGTGCTCAATTCTGATGGCGTTGTGGTGTGTAAGATCTTTAGAGTAGGGAGAGTTTTTGGAGCTGATTTTTCAGAATCGTCTGGTTCTTCTCATTGTCTTGTTGCACATTCGACTTCTGAGATTTGGAAGTGGCATAGGAGACTAGGGCATATGAGTTTTGAGTTGCTCGCTCGTCTGAGCGCCCTAGGTCTGATCCGAGGATTGCCCAAGCTCAAGTTTGAGAAGAATTTAGTTTGCGCTCCTTGTCGACATGGAAAAATGATTGCCGCTTCGCATTCGCCAGTCACCACAGTGATGACTGAACAACCCGGAGAACTTCTCCACATGGACACTGTAGGTCCTTCTCGGGTTAGTTCTTTGGGCGGGAAGTGGTATGTTCTAGTAATTGTCGACGATTTCTCTCGCTACTCTTGGGTCTTCTTTCTTGCCAGCAAGGACGAAGTGTTTTCACACTTTCGGAGCTTGGCTTTGAGACTTTTTACTGAATTCCCTGGTGCATTAAAATTCATTCGAAGCGATAATGGCACTGAGTTCAAAAATAGTCTCTTTGTTGACTTTTGCATGGAGCATAGCATAGAACATCAATTCTCTACTCCGCGAGTTCCTCAACAAAACGGTGTTGTTGAGAGGAAAAACCGCACTTTGGTTGAGATGGCTAGGACGATGCTTGATGAGCATAGGACTCCTAGAAAATTCTGGGCTGAGGCCATGAACACAGCATGTTACATCTCAAACCGGATCTTCTTGCGCTCAATTTTAAATTTAACATCTTATGAGCTGCTGTAGGATCGATGTACCGACTAGAGGGGGGGTGAATAGGCGGTATTTTAAAACTAATTCGATTTCAGTTAAACAGTGATTAAGGACCTAAAACAATGATAGCAAATAGCTAGAGCAAATAGTGCAACCTAAGGTGAAATGTAAATTACTCTAGAAAAGTAAGCTTGCACAGTTTTACTTGCACAAAATAAAGGAGACAAGAGACAACCAAATTTTATCCCGAGGTTCGGAAATTTGCCAATTTCCTACGTCCTCGTTGAGGCGAGTTTCACTTGACCGCTCTCTTCACCAAGCCTCGGATTTCTCAAAGAGAAATTAGCTTGAAGATGAGCCGGCACCGGAAGTGCAACTCTCGGGCCTCGATCACTAGTGGTAGCTCTTCTCCACTCCGGATAGGCGAGCTCCAACCTTCACAACCTCCCGGGTCTCCTCCACAACCTTCTAGGAGAGATCACCGGTTTCTTCTCCAAGCCGTCTAGGAGATGGCAATCTCCAAGAGTAACAAGCTGCAATCAAAGCTAGGAGAAGAGGATCAAGTGCCAAAATGTCAATGCAATGCAATTCACTCAATCACTTGATCAACTCTTTTTCTTCCCAACCTCACTAGTGCTCAAATTAGTGCTCAATGGTGGGAGAGACTCTCTTGTGCTCAAGTATGCTCAAATGAATGCCAAAAGTCTAGCAAAGGAGCTGTAGCAAGGGTTTATATAGCCACACACCCAAAAACTAGCCGTTACACAAGTTAGGTGGCTCTCTGCGCAATGTCGGTCTGACCGCCCATCTTGGGCCGGTCTGACCGACTTCAACTGCAACGGCTAGAAAACTAGCCGTTTACTGATGTGACAGGACGCCTCGGTCTGACCGGCCAAGCTGGCCCGGTCGGACCGGCCCTACCCGGTCTGACCGGCCATCGGCTCGGTCGGACCGATAGTGCTCCCGTCGGCTCTGTAAACCAGCAGTTTTCTGCCCTGCGCAACCCGGTCGGACCGGCCCCCTGGCCGGTCGGACCGTCCAACTCCAGCCGGTCTGACCGGACCCACATGGTCGGTCAGACCGCCAGGGTCAGACAGCTCCAACAAAATGCTGCAATGATTTTTCAAGGATTTTGCCAAAATAGCAACTTTTGCAACAATCACACATGATCAAAAGATACTATATGCAATGCAAATTGGGCACTTGAAAATCAACTCATAACCAAGATGCAACCCCTCTTTATAGTACGGCAAAAACAAAATTTAAACCTAGCCTAATTGATCGCTCCAAACACCTCGATCAATTTCTAGATTCCTTCAAACCTTTTGCCGTAGCCTTTAAACGTCCAGATCTTCGGGTTTCCATCTTGTGCTCCATTTGCGTGGGACCTACTCATTTCCTTCACACTTAAGAAAAATATTAGTCCTCAAACGCATGTTTATCATTAATTACCAAAACTCACATAGGGCCTAGATCTTCAATCTCCCCCTTTTTGGTAATTGATGACAAACACTTCAGAGATAAAGAAATATGTTAAAGTAGAAGTATCCACAATTAAGCGCAAAGCTCCCCCTGAATAAATGATGGGGTACAAGTAAATGGAGCAAGATATGAGATATAATTCCAAACACAATTCACACATTCAATGAAGCAAAGAGAGTTTCTCATAATAAAAGCAAATAGTTCAAATTAAGTTGAGTACGATATGGAAAGCAAATAGAGTTCATTATACAAACAACCATAGATAGATAGCGATATAAAAAGATTGATCCTTCCTAAACTTTCCTCCTTACTACTGCTACCTACTCCCTTAATCCTCTGCTGCCTTCTCCCCTACTGCTAACTGCTTCTCCCCCTTTTGGCATCAAGAACCAAAAAGAGAGACTAATCCTGGGAAGGAGGCTGAGAATCATCAAGGCGACGACGACGGCGCTGGTACTGAAGAGGGTATCCTGTTGAGGAAGATGAATCTAGCCGATCAACTCGAGAAGAAAGAGTGTCAATCCTGGAGTTGATACGCTCTTGACCCCCTTGAAGGCTTTGCAGATGGGAGGTGATAGCTTCTTGTCCTAGAGCCATTTGATCCATTCTTGAATTTAACTGAAGAAAGCCAGCTGTTACTTGTTGAAGAACTGGATCAAAGAACTGGGTGGCATCCATACCAAAATAAGCACCAGATCCAGAGCTCTGAGGAGGAGCAAAAGAGCTGCTAGGAATGTCCTGAGGATGAACCTGTCCTGCTCCCATATCAGCTGGATCGACGGCTGGAGCCAAAGGAGTGGCCGAGAAGCGAGGCCTGTACTGAGAGTGAGTGAAATCAAGGCGCTCATTCACATTTCCTACTTTGCTCAAATTAATCTCATGATAAACGGAGCATAGTAGACTCCAAGAGTGAGGCTTCCTTTTGAGAGTGCCATCTCATATAGCATCAAATGAATGACATCAAACCTCTTTCCAGTCATCACTGCATCTAGAAGAGTCCAAGCAACACCTCGAATAGCATCATTGTTGCCTAGACGCGGTAAAATGGAGTGCCGCAGAATGCGATGTGCCACACTATGAAGAGTCTTCATTCCAGTAACCCCTCCAATCTTGTGAGCAGCAGATGGGATGTAGAATTGAGCCATCTCTTCTTCTGACAAGGGATTGTGAGTGAACTCATCATGCAGTCTGAGGCCAGAAGAGAATCTTATGTCCCAAGCACTCTGAATTTCTTGCTTTGTAGCAATGCAAAAGATATCTCCAGTCATCCATGAAAGAGAATCACAAGTGGCAGGTATGAAAACTGTGGCATAAAACTGACGGATAATGTCCCAATTGAAATCTTGCTTCAGACTCACTATTTTGTTTATACCAACAGTTCCAAATATGTTCCTGAGAGCTGCAACCTCTCCACTTAGATCCCTCCAAGAAATCCACTTATGAGGAGCCAAAGAACGGTTCTCATACGCAATGTTGAAAACCTCTTTCTGAAACTTTGTATGAAACCGCTGATCTGATGTATCTCTTGGTCTGAGAAATTGATTGTGGTGGCGCAGACGAGCAAAGTTCTCTTGATTTCGGACATCTACCTTGAATTCCAAGGATGCAAAAGGATCTTCACTAGCTGCTGGAGGTTGAGGTGCCAATTCTTCTTCATTCTCAGAGCTGTCATCCTCATAGGCAAAGTCCTCGTCACTGTCATCTTGAAAGTGCCGGGATGATTGGCCACGGTCCTCGACAAACTTTGAGCGACGCTCAATTCCTTGAGAACGGCCGGCGCGAGGCATGACTGAATCAAAGATTTAACCCAGATAAGAAAAAAAATGATTTGAGACAATCTATGAATTTGTTAGAGGGCAAAATCATCAATGAGCAATGATGTGCAAAAGAGGGGCAGGCATGGGAGGCCGGTCTGACCGAGGTAATAGGGCCGGTCTGACCGCCAATACATGGTCGGTCGGACCGCCCATATCTCACCGGTCTGACCGGCCTAGCAACCCGGGCACAAATCCCCTTTTGCACAAAACTTCTCTATAATCAAAATTTGCCATATCAAATTGCATAGAGGCATGGGAAATAGTATCACAAGGCTAACAATTTGAGTTTGAAGAGGATTTAGCCTTGGCAAGTTGACATGCAAGCCCATGAACAAGAACCCTAACCCTAGCCTTCAAAAGGATAAAAACAACGGATTTTATCGGAGGAAGTTCTTACCGGCAAGGGAAAATGAACTCGAGGTCGGACCGGAGAAGATCCACCGGTTGAACCGGCAAGAAGATCGATGAAACGAAATTTCTAGGGTTGGGGGCAAGAGTGGAGAAGAGGAACTCGGTTTGAGAGGAGAGGAATAATAGAGGGGAGAGAAAACTGAATAGAGAGGGGAGTTATAACCCTGCCCGAGCCCCGGTCTGACCGGCCATGTAGGTCCGGTTGGACCGACTCAGCAAGGGCGGTCGGACCGGCCATGTAGGCCCGGTCTGACCGACACCACTAAAGCTCAGCAATTAAAAACAAGGAACAAGAGGAGCTTAAGTGAGAAATATAGCAAAATAATTTTGAAAAATTTCAAACTTTGCAGAAACTTAGAATAACTCCCAAGGTTTATAAAACATCAAGTTTTAAAATTTTTAAGTTCAAAAAGAAACCGTTTGCAGCCAATGTTCTCAACATGTCCGAACTCTTGTCCGAACACTTGTCTGAACTTTAATTCTTTGAATATCTTTTGATAGGATGGATAAAGTTAAAATATTTGAATACGAAAAATGATCATATGATCCATATCTATAAGTTTTGTTTTGGACAAAAGTTCAAAATATGTCTTGAAATAAAATCATGGGAGAAATTTGTTTTTAACTCAAAGATAGGATTTTGAGGATACCAAAAACTTTCAAATTTTGTTTTTCAACAACATGAGCAATTTTCAACATATAAGAGTAACCTCATACTTTCCCTTAATGTATAGCCTTAGAAACACATATAAAAGTACATGAACTTCAAATATGGCATTGCAAGCATAAAAGCATTCATATATGTCACAAGGATAGAAAATTCTACAACTCACACATATGCATGATTTCAAGCCACATTTGAGAAGTCTATTATATTCAATTCATTCCTAAGCTTACAAAAGTGGGACTCATCAAGTGGTTTGGTAAAGATATCTGCTAATTGATCTTCGGTTCTTATGTGGCTAATGACAATGTCACCTTTGCCAACATGATCTCTTAGAAAGTGGTGGCGAATATCAATATGCTTGGTTCTAGAGTGTTGGACTGGATTGTTGGCAATTTTGACGGCGCTATCATTGTCACAAAGAAGAGGGACATTTGAGAATTCTATTCCATAATCAAGCAAGGTTTGCCTCATCCAAAGTAATTGCGCACAGCAACTACCCGCAGAGACATATTCTGCCTCAGCGGTGGAAAGGGCAACGGAGTTTTGTTTCTTAGATGCCCAAGAAACAAGAGACCTCCCAAGGAATGACAGCCTCCAGAAGTGTTTACGATCAAC